>JAIEZT010001318.1:32032421-32073629 GCA_019594935.1 Periophthalmus modestus
TAAGATTTTTGCTGCTAAAATTTGGAACAGTCGTCCTGAAAAGTGAGAGTTGAAACTGTGCTTATGACGAAAAGAAAGAATCTGCACTTTTCTGTCTCATGTCTCACACACATTGGCTAAATTCAGCACCACGGTCAGCGCACATATGTTCTGTCGCTCACAGACGCCTGGGCAAAAAAAACAAACAAGTACCACCTGGATTTAACTGAGCAAACAGGTCTGAGTCTAAAGGTACGAGTCAGGTCTAGGTTCAGCAACAGTCTGTGCTCAGAGAATGAGGTCAGCTGACTCCTGAATATACTGAATGACGAGGTTATTCACGACCATATTCCAAGACGACAATGCAGGATTCATGAGGCTCAAATAGTGACAGAGGTTCATGAGACATTTTCACACATGGAGCCTCCACAGAGTCAGACCTTAACCCCAGAGAGGATCTTTGTGCTGGAGAAGCTTTGTGCAGCGTCAGACTCGACCATCATCAATGCAACATCTGCAAGAAAAATTAATGCAACACTGGATGGAAATAAATCTGTGACGTTGCAGAAGTGAAATTGAAACAATGAGACAGAGAATATGACGTAATCAAAGATAAAGAAGAACAACCAAATATGTGTGTACATGAGTCTGGGACCTGGTTTTGGTGTCATTTTGTTGTTGTTTTTTTGCCCGGGCTGTGTAAAAGTTTGCATTTATAATCACTTGTGTTACAGTTCATGTGGTTAATCCTCACAGAGAAACAGGAGGTGCTTCTTTCACTCTGCTCTTCACTTTTGATGACGATACCTCGGCCGTGACATTTTTAGAATGTTACAAAACCAGCTGCTTATTTCTAACAAAATGTAACTTATTTTACCTCATACTTACAAAGTTTAGGGCTTTTTTCTCTTTTCTGGTCAGACTCCCTGTTTGTTTTGATGTAAATTGTTTTGTTGTGTCTTGTTTTTCTGTGTGACCTTATTTTTTGGCCAGGCAGTGTATGTTCTGTAGCTTTTATTTAAACATATAGATTTTTTTTCCAATTATATTTAAATATTCTGTAAAAATTGTGTTGGATTGAAATAAAATTTGCAAAAAGGAAGAAAATGATGACGTCATATCCTCTAGTTCTTCCTCTTTTCATTTCTGAAGTTAATTTTTAAAAATGTGACACAATGAACAAAAAAACTCCACATTTAAACCTTTTCCCTCCGGATGTTTCAGTTTGGTCTGTTTTGTTTTGGCCTCTGTGTTCGCGCATGCGCAGTGCGCACTCTCGGCTGGTCCACAGCAGCAGCAGCATCTTCCTCTTCCTCCTCCTCCTCCTCGTCTCTCCACAGCTCATGGATCCTCAGTGAGACGCGCCAGCTCCGGGCAGGGTAAGAGCTCGAGTCCCTTTAACCTCAGAGAGTCCGAACGAGCGAGGACACGGTCTGAGGCGCGCGTAAAACCGGGCCAAACCGGGCCAAACCCGCGCCAAAGCGAAGCAGAGCGGAGCGCGCGGCAGAGGGATGACTCACCGCCGGGGACGTGGACGTGAAACACACGACCCACGGGTGATTTATTAGTCTGGGAACTTGTGGACACGCGTAGATCTGTAAGACAAGTCCACGCGGGGCTAGAAAGACAAAAAAGAGGAAAAAAATAAACACACGGGAGCCAATAAAGTGCTCAGCTGGAGAGGAGCTTAGTTCATCTCACCTGTTGAACTCTGTCAGACTCAACGCCATCTTGTTTTTGTTTTTATGTATTTCATATTTATTCATCATAACCTGAGCTGCTCTCACCCTCTGAGACTGAAACCTGTGCTGTGTTTAATGTAAATGACACAGAAATGAAAGAAAACAGGTGATACGTCTCAATAGTTTGATAAAAGAGCCAATAAAAGAGAGTCTGGCTCCAATTCACTTTCTATTTAAAAACTGTCTCTAACTGCTGCTGTCAGACTCGTCATTTTGGTCTTAAATGTTCGTATTAACCAGCTTATTTAGATTTTAGAATTTTTTTTTTTTCTTGTAGTTATTTTGAGGGTTGTTTTTTTTTGTTTGTTTTTTTTTAAGTTTATTTTTCTTATTGTTTTTTTTGTTTGTTTGTTATTTTGAGGGTTTATTTATTTATTTATTTTTTGTTATTTTTATTTATTTTATTTTGAGGGGTTTTTTTTGTTATTTTTAGTTTATTTTTTATTTATTTTTTGTCATTTTGAGTTCAGTTTATTTATTTTTTTTTATTTTTGTGTTATTTTCAGTTTTTTTTTATTTTTTGGGAGTTGTTTTATTTATTATTTTTTGAGTTATTTTGAGGGTTTTATAAGTTACTTTTTTCTTTATTTAAAACAGATGATACGTCTCAATATTTTGATAAAAGAGCGAATAACACGATCACAGTTTGAAGATAGATGCTTTATGTGTTTTATTGAATCGTGCCACATCAGATTAAAGATCCTCTCACATCATCAGCTCACAGTTTACTCCTTTTATCCAATCAGGCGCTAATATGAAATTACCCCTGTACCAGCCTCCACTTTATCAGAGCAAACGTGATTCTTCAGCCAGAAACAAACCATTTACCAAAGCAGCGCATTGATTTACCTGAAGCTTCATATTTTTTAGTGCACGTCCGGTTCTGAGCCGAGAACGACACATTTATCACATCCTTCACTTCACTTTCTTTAGGTTGATCGATGGCACTTTGTTGTGTCGTTGCAGACTGGAGCCCGCCCGGATTACGCTCGTGGTTGTGTGGCCCGTTTAAAAGCGCTTGGACACCGAGAGAATGAGAGGAATCAATCAAAAAGCACGAGGAGGGCAGGAGCTGACGGATATTTGAGTGTTTGTGCACGAGACAGCGGGGTTACGCGCGTGAGTCATGCGTGGGCGGCGGGACGTTAGCCTTCAATCGTTCACATGGCGACAATAAGAGCGTGAGCTGGATTTATGGCACGTCTCGGGAGGAAAGGTTTTATTAAGGAAATCTATATTCAGGAGATAAACAACGAGCGTGTTGCCCTGGTGCAGAGACACGGCTCTTTAAGTGTCTGTGCTCTGTGCTTCACTGCAGGTTCTGACAGAGATGGTGCTGTGTTCAAATCCCTGTGTGTCCGGGTCAGGAGGGGAGTCGTCCGCCAGTGAGGTGAGCTAAAGTACAAATATGAAAAAACTCCACTGCAACGGTAGATGTTTTTATTCAAGACCTGAGTCTGCTGAGAAATTATTCTGAAAATCAATAATTATGCAAGAGTTCAAACCGTAGACTGTTTATAAATGGACAGAGCTAAACCTGTTAAACCTGCTAGCCCTGCTAGCTGCCGTGTGCAAACAGGAAGTGATCATCTGTGTGCTTCCTGCTCCATCAGCTCCAATTCGCTTTCTATTGAAAAACTCTGTCTCTGTAACTGCTGCTGTCAGACTCGTCATTTTGGTCTTAAATGTTCATATTAACCCTCTTATTTAGATTTTTTAATTTTTTTCCTTGTAGTTATTTTGAGGTTGTTTTTTTTTTTGTTATTTTAAGTTTATTTTTATATATTTTTTTGTTATTTTTAGTTTATTTTTAATTTATTTTTTGTTATTTTGAGGTTGTTTGAGTTCCATCCATCCATTTTCTTCCTCTTATCCGGGGCCGGGTCGTGGGGGCAGCAGTCTAAGCAGGGACTCCCAGACTTCCCTCACCCCAGACACGTCGTCCAGCTCCTCCGGTGGGACCCCAAGTTGTTCCCAGGCCAGAGAGACATAGTCCCTCCAGCGTGTCCTGGGTCTTCCCCGGGGCCTCCTCCCGGTGGGACATGCCCAGAACACCTCCCTATGGAGGCGTCCAGGAGGCATCTTGAGCAGACGCCCGAGCCTCAGCTGGTTCCTCTTGACGTGAAGGAGCAGTGGCTCTACTCCGAGCTCCTCCCGTGTGACTGAGCTCCTCACCCTGTCTCTAAGGGAGCGCCCAGCCACTCTGCGGAGGAAACTCATTTCAGCCGATTGTATCTGTGATCTTGTCCTTTCAGTCATGACCCAGAGTCATGACCATAGGTGAGGGTAGAACGTAGATTGAGGTAAATCGAGAGATTTGACTTCTCCTTCTTTACCACCAACAGACGATACAGCGACCGCATCACTGCAGACACTGCACTGATGCACCTGTCAATCTCACGCTCCATCCTCCCCTCACTCGTGAACAAAACCCTGAGTTTGATTGACAGCGTTTGTAACAGTCGATTACACCTGTTGCAGTTCACTTTTCTGACCAGTAGATGTTTGCGTTTTGTAAAACCTGTAGAGAATTTGCTCGGCTCGTTTTCTTTTGCATATTTCAATTTCCTTTATGAATCATTTATAAGACCCAAATGGTGAGAGTTTTTCATTTGGAACAGTGTCGTAAATGTTTGGTTTATCGTTGTTAATTTAGTTTAAGATCGTGAATCTACTTCCTGTTTGGTCACTTTTCTTCGCGCTTGTGCAAAGTCCTGCCCGACAGCACTATTGAAGAGACAAATAAGTAAGAAGTATAAAGTTTTAGTTTAGTTTTCCCCGTCGCTTATTCAATGCGTCAAATAAAAAAATACTAATGTAAAACAGGTAGTTGTGTGAAAAAATGCAGTATATTCTGACACTTCCTTTAACATGATTTTTATGGATACAAAAAGAATAAAAGTCGAGGTGAGATATACTGGTCTATAGTGAGCTCAGTCCTTAAAGGGTTAAGTGTCTTGCCCAGTGACACAGAACCAGAATGATCTAGACCGGACATGTCAAACTCAGGCCTGCAGGCCAAATTTGGCCCTTGATATAAATATATTTGGCCGTGAGATCATATAAAATATATATCAGAGTTGTCCTGCTCGACGTCGTGCCAGTATAGAGCATGCACCTCTAATACTACAAATCCCAGAATGCTTTGCAAATGTGTTGGCCCCGCCCCCATCACTTCTGTTGACACTTATTAGCATCTGCTCCTGTCGCCTCACTCAGATTTAATCCAAACCTTCTGAAAAACATGCAGATGTTGTTGAAATGTTTCAATAAATATTTAGTTTGGCCTGAGCCTTAGTCACAGTTTTTCATTTTGAGCCTCTGTGAGTTTGAGTCTGACCCGAGTCTGAGCTGCAGCAGAATAAAACACAAGCTCCTCAGGACAAATGACACTGGAAAGAAAATGTATCGTGATTACACTTTGAACAGAATCTCTTTAAAATCTAAACGGCTCCAGGACCATGTGAGAAACACAAGAATCTCATGTGTTTGTGTTTAAACCAGAGGTGTGACCAGAAAAGCTTCAGTTTTGAGTCTTGTTCTTAGACATCTCCATCTCATCGTCACGTTCATGCTTCACACCTGTTCTGACCATGGGCTGCGTTCCTCCTTCTCCTCCTCTTCCTCCTCCTCCTCCTCCTCTGCAGTTCGGCGTTCGCTCGTACCTGCACCATTTCTACGAGGAGTGCTCTTCCACCATGTGGCAGAGGAACCTGGAGGACCAAGGCTTCGTCCAGAGCCAGAGATCAGCCCTGTGGTGGAACTCAGCCATCTGGAAGGTACGAAAGCATCTCCTCCAGCTGCACACGAGAAAACACGAAGAAGCTATAGCACTTATACAGACTGTGCTCTTAAAGGGCCGGTACAGAGCTGTTTTCTGTGTTCTCACGTTTCCTCGTCACAAACAGACCTGGACTTGTGTTTTGTTGTTTCATTCACACATGTTTAACACAAACCTGCAGATTTAGACTGAGTTCTTCTCTCAAACTGAAAATAAACGTTTTGTTCCACTTTGTGATGTCATCATGTAGTGTGTTTAAACTCCATACACCTTCACTAGACTCATTAAGGTCATTTCAGCTTCTAAAATGACCAATCTACCAGTGAACTAAAGGTAAAAGGAGCCGTTAACTTAAATCTACAGCACATTTTGAGCTAATAATCGTAATAAACACGTGTGAATGAAACAAAATGCAACTCCAGGTCTGTTTGTGAGGAGGTAACAACATTAGAACATGAGAAGATTCTGTTTATATTACAAGACGAAACCGTTCACATATGGCCTCGTTTGTAGATGGTGAGTAACTTCAGCACCACGGACAGCTCCCAATACAAAACCCACAAAGATCACGACACTTTCCGCACTCGGCGTACCATATGTTCCACGAGTGCGTTCTCCGACTGCTCATTGACTTTGTGGATAAACATTATGCTACCGAGCGTGTTCTGTGGCAGTGCTACACCTGGTTGCAATAAGCTCCACCTGCGTAGTGTGAGAGTAAATGGGTCGGTTTGGATGTTTGTGCGGAGCGAGCAGTTCTGAACGCTGTCTCTGCAGGTTCACCTCCAAACTGTGTGCGCTCGACGGGTTTGTGTGTGTCAGCCACCTGCACGTTTCACTATTACATTTACAAACAAGTGTATATGACCTTTTTAGAGCCAGGAGGGACGTGGAATGGAAATGGAAACAAAACGAGGGGCTTTCTTGCAGTTCTCGCTTTGGTGCAGTGGATTTTTGGAATTTCGGCTCTACCTCTTTTGCCTTTTGTACTTTATCAATGACCAAAATTATGTTCGTAGACAGATTTGTGTTTGCTGACCTCACCACTGTCCCCCCGACGAACAAAAACATGCAGAATAGGCGTCAGTGAGGTGGTGCGGCGGGAATTGTGCTGAAATCGCAATCAAAAATGGTCGACAGTGGCTCAGTTGGTAGAGTCCACTGATCCAAGGGTTGGTGGTTAGAATCCCGCTTCTCGATTTAAAACCTCATTGGCCAAAATCACAGCAGCGTGACCTCTTAGAGCTGAACATGAGAAATGATTTAACCGACAAAAAGTTAGAAAATCAGCAATGAAACAGAAACAGACGAACAAATGGAGAAGTGTCCGAGAGCAGAGCGCCCCCTGTAGAGCGCCCCCTGTAGAGCGCCCCCTGTCCTCAGACCCTCCTCAGCAAGGAGAAAATCAGAAAAACCTGAGGGGAAAAAGAGAAACACAGAGGAGAAGCACAGTGAAGGAGAGATTCACTAAACCGGGACTAAACCAGGACTGAACCAGGACTGAACCAGGACTGAACCAGGACTGAACCAGGACTAAACCAGGACTAAACCAGGACTAAACCAGGACTGAACCAGAACTAGGACTAAACCAGGACTGAACCAGAACTAGGACTAAACCAGGACTGAACCAAGACTTAACCAGGACTGAACCAGGACTAAACCAGGACTAAATCAGGACTAGGACTAAACCAGGATTAAAACAGGACTGAACCAGGATTGAACCAGGACTGAACCAGGACTAGGACTAAACCAGGACTAAACCAGGACTAAATCAGGACTGAACCAGAACTAGGACTAAACCAGGACTAAACCAGGACTAAACCAGGACTAGGACTAAATCAGGATTAAAACAGGACTGAACCAGAACTAGGACTAAACTAGGACTAAACCAGGACTAAACCAGGACTAGGACTAAACCAGGATTAAAACAGGACTGAACCAGGACTGAACCAGGACTGAACCAGGACTAGGACTAAACTAGGACTAATCCAGGACTAAACCAGGACTAAACCAGGACTAAACCAGGACTGAACCAGGACTGAACCAGAACCAGGACTAAACCAGAACTAAACCAGGACTAAACCAGGACTGAACCAGAACCAGGACTAAACCAGAACTAGGACTAAACCAGGACTAAACCAGAACTAGGACTAAACCAGGTCTAAACCAGGACTAAACCAGCAGTAAACCTGGGCTAAACCTGGTCTAAACCTGGTCTAAACCTGGTCTAAACCGGGACTAAACCGGGTCTAAACCGGGTCTAAACCGGGTCTAAACCGGGACTAAACCGGGTCTAAACCGGGTCTAAACCGGGTCTAAACCGGGTCTAAACCGGGACTAAACCGGGTCTAAACCGGGTCTAAACCGGGACTAAACCGGGACTAAACCGGGACTAAACCGGGTCTAAACCGGGTCTAAACCGGGTCTAAACCGGGTCTAAACCGGGACTAAACCATGACTAAACCATGACTAAACCGGGACTAAACCGGGACTCAAACGGGGCAACAACAAACAAAAAAGTCAAAATAACTAAAAAAAAATAAACATATTAATACGAACATTTAAGACCAAAATGAGTCTGACAGCAGCAGGGACAGAGAGGGAGACACAGTTTTTCAATAGAAAGTGAACTGGAGCCAGAGTCGATGGATCTGGAAGCGAACTGTAGAAACCAAAACCCTGGATTCTCAGATGTCCTAAGTTCATGTCGTTCGTGTCTCCGCAGGTTTCCGTGGCCCTGGGTTTGCTCATCCTCACCGCAGGAGTCGCCAGTCTCTCCGTCGGTTACTCCACCCCTCACAAAATCGAGTCTTTTGGGGAAGGCGACCTCTTCTTTTGTGGACACCCAGGCGATTAACTTCAACCGGGGGCTTCACCAGAGCAGGGCGGCCGGGATCGGGCTGTCCTGCCTGGGGGGTGGCGCTGGCGGCGATGGGGCTGGCGGTGTGGGTGCTGCCTCGGGCCGACTGGAAGAGCCGGATCTTCAACAGAGCAGAGGGCGGGGAGGGCAGAGGGGAGTGGGCGCCCAGATGGATGGGGTTTAGCGACGGAGGGGATGTAGTCACCAAGCCTCCTGTTTTAGACGAGAAAAAAATCCCTGTAAGTCTGTCGAAAGTGGAAAATGTGCAACCAGCCTCGTAAAAGATGGAACATACAAGCTGCTGCTCCAATTCCAGACCTTACAATGCTACGAGAGACTCCTCAGTTCACTTAAGCATCGTTAAGATTACTTATTATATATATTTTTTGCGTTAAAAAATGTACTTCCTGGATGGACACGAGCAGCAGATACGACATGTGTAAATGAGATTCGATAACTGTTACCTAGCAACCATAAAGTTAACAAGAGACATATTCAATAGATCAATAAGATTTAAAATGTACATGGTTAAAATGCAGGTTTTTGTTATAATACGGTGAGCTCTGGGGTCGAGTATTAGCTTTATTTTAATTCCAGTTAGCATTAGCTTCATATTTATTTTAGCTAGATTTTAATTTCAGCTAGCATTAGCCTTATTTTAATTTAGCATTAGCTTAATTTTAATTAACATTAGTTTCATTTTAATTTAAATTGACATTAGCTTCACTTTAACTTCAGTTAGCATTAGCTTTATTTTAATTTCAGTTAGCATCAGCCTCATTTTAACTTAAATTAGCATTAGCTTCATTTAATTCCAGTTAGCAACAGCTTTATTTTAAGCCATTAGCTTTATTTTAGCCTTATTTTAATTTCAGTTAGCATTAGCTTCATTTTAATTTAAATTAGCAGTAGCTTCAATTTAATTACAGTTAATAATAGCTATATATATATATATATATATATATATATATATATATATATATATATATATATATGTTTTTTTTTTTTTTTCATTTTAGCATTAGCATTAGCATTAGCTTAAGACACACATACCTACTTTCCTCTGGTGAAGTACTTACATCGTAGTAAAGGTCTTTTTTTTTCTTTTTTTGTTTTTTCCATTCGTAGTAAAGGTCTTGACCTCCTGTGTCGATCTGTAACTTTCTGTCCTCTGCCTCATGTTTAAATATAGATTTATTTTAGCGACTCGGCTAATTTCAAACACAATGAATGAATCAGGAAGTGCAGCTCTGCAGTTTTTGTCTGAAGTAAAGTGAAGTTCATCAAAATGGGATGGAGTTATATTTTTAAATCAGTAAAATACATTTGACTTTTGAAAATGTCCCTGTGCTAAGAGTAAAGTACAAACCTCTGATGACTTTTCAAATGACCTTTTCTGTTTTCTAAATTAACTCTTCAAATATTACCACAAAAATAAACATTTAGCTCTGGTACAATCCCCCCAAACCAAACGTAATAAAATCACATAAAACCTGCCATGTGCTAATTCGACTGTATTACAACATATTTTATTAGCATTAGCGATTAGCATTGTAGCGAAATTACACCATAATTTGTAACAGAAAGGCTTTTATAAATCACCCATGTAACGATGTGTTTTTATTCTCACAAACAGAATCAAAATCGGCGTTAGACCCAGAGGCGTCGAGTGAATCATGTTTTAATGCAGAGTCGTCGTGTCCGAGCCGCTAGCGACGGTTTTATTACACATGACGACGGCAGGATCCAAGAACAATAATAAAAACATATTCAGGGTTTTCTTGTTTGTTACGGTGTCACATTAGGGATATTGTCTGGAAAATACTTCGAGAAGGAGCTCAGGGTAAAGTTCATGTATATTTTTAGTGATGTATTTTTGATATTTGTCCCATAGACTCTTTAAAAAGTGAGTGTGACGTCACCACAGCGTTCAGTCAAATGAAGCTCATCCAGGCTAGCAGTTATAGCGGCTAATTTCGAGTCAAGTTCCATATTTCGAATTCCGACTGAGTATCATAGCAACCAAAGAGCCAATCCAGAGAGAGGCTGTTCAAGGTAACGCCCCCGCTAAACCAGCGGTGTGGGCGCTTAGCAACGCTGTCAATCAAACCAATTATATCTTGATTTACGAACAAAATGACTAAATAAAAACCTCAGGACCATGTAGAGGGTTAAGACGAACATTTAAGACCAAAATTTCTGTTAGCATTAGCTTTATTTTTTCATTTTAGTTAGCATTAGCTTAATTTCAGGTAGCATTGCCTTCATTTTAATTTTAGTTAGCATTAGCTTCATTTTAATTCCAGATAGGTAACTGAAAAATAATATGACGCTAATAGCTTCATGTTATTTTTCAGTTAGCATTTGCTTCATATTAATTTCAGTTAGCATTCAGTTCATTTTAATTTCAGTTAGCATTAGCTTCATATTAATTCCAGTTAGCATTAGCTTCATTTTTTTTCAGTTAGCATTTGCTTAATTTTATTTCCAGTTAGCATTAAGTTCATTTTCATTTCAGTTAGCATTAGCTTCGTATTATTTTTTTTTTTTCAGTTAGCATTAGCTTCATATTATTTTCAGTTAGCATTAGCTTCATATTAATTCCAGTTGCTTTAGCCTTTTTCAATTCTAGTTAGCATTAGCTTCATTTTTTTTTCAGTTAGCATTTGCTTAATTTTATTTCCAGTTAGCATTAAGTTCATTTTCATTTCAGTTAGCATTAGCTTCATATTATTTTCAGTTAGCATTAGCTTCATATTAATTCCAGTTGCTTTAGCCTTATTTCAATTCTAGTTAGCATTAGCTTCATTTTAATTCCAGTTGCTTTAGCTTTATTCTAATTTTAGTTAGCATTAGCTTAATTTCAGAGAGAGGGGACAGAGTTTTTCAATAGAAAGTGAATTGGAGCTAGAATCCCGTCCATGCTCACCTCCCGTTTGGAACACGGCGGCTAGCAGGTTAGCTACATTTGTATAAACAGTCTGTGGCTTTTCCGTTGTATTAAATATCATGATGTCGCAGGTTTTCATTCACCTGTGCATCTCCATGGAAACAGACACGTTTAACACTACGGTGGAACATTCTAGGAGCTTTGTAGAGACAGAACTAACTGGTGTAACTGGCGTAAGCTCCAGAATGAACCTTTAAAAATGATTTCCAGTGTTAAACGAGCCTTCTCTCCTCTTCACAAACAATATCCCTGATAAATGTAACATATTTTCTCTATATTCACAGTATTTTTGGTATAATTGTGCATCTGTGGGATGTGTTTGTAATTCCTGAAAACCATCGTTAGCACATGGAAAAAAAAGGTGTATTTCCATGTATTTCTTTCCGTTCTAAACATGCACATATCTGTAGTAAAGTGATTCACCTCCACACGTCTCCATTGACTCTGTGCTGTTTCCTCCACTCTGTAATCTGCCCCGGTAATTGCCCACAGTGTGTGTCTCCAGGCAACAGTTTGGTTTCAAGTGCTCTATTTTTCCAACTATGAACAAAGACTTTGTTCTCATTGGTCCATCACGTCCTCGTACCTTATTTCCACACCAATCCAGTTTTTTTTTATATATATATATGTAAGCTTTTTTCTGCAGGCGTTAGCTGGGAGTGAGCAGCGGACAGAGGTTTGCACTGGCACCTTAGGCAGTTTTATTACACTTCAGTCCAATTAGAAGATTACACACAGCAGACTTTGGAAAAAAATGCAAAAAATAAAGAAAATTGTGATCTGGAATTGTGTTATCGACCAAATAAACTTGTGATCTGCAAACAAGCGCCGTCGTCTAGACTGGTTATTGATTTCAGACGATCGTGCGGAGCTGGGGATGTGTGAGGTCAGGCTTCGATCCTGAGGCCAGCTCATATGAGGCACGATCGCTCCGGGTTTCTGAGGGTTTCTGAGGGTTTCTGAGGGTTTCTGAGGGTTTCTGAGGGTTTCTGAGATCAGACCTGTTGCTAACGCTAGCAGGAGCGACGTCGGGGAAACAAGGACTTGATGTGTCTGTTATTACTGTTCATATGTTGATTTACAGACACAATAGTCAAATAAAAACCCCAGGATCATGTAGAGCAGTGGTCCCCAAACTACGGCCCGCGGGCCAGATACGGACCGCCTCCACATTTGGTCCGGCCCCCTGAACAATACCAGAGAGAATTTTTTTTTTTTTTTTTCATATATGTGTATTTGTATTTGATAATAAAGTTGGACTTTTGCAATAAAATGTTCCTTAGTTATGAACTATTTATTATTAACTAAGGACTTTTTTTCTGTGAAGAACCAGGGAGGGTCATTTGGTTTTTATTTATTTCATTAATAGTGTTATTATTTATTTCCTGACTTTTCTGTGAAGAATCCACAAAGGGTTATTTGATGTGTGGCTTTCTGGAAAACAAAACATTTTTACGTTTAGGCTCCTGCAATCGTCACATTTTCTGTTACAAACTGACCCCGGCCCCATCAGAGAAAAGTTATGTGGCCCCACAGGAAAAAGTTTGGGGACCCCTGAGGTAGAGGATTAATACAAACATTTAAGAGCAAAATGAGTCTGACAGCAGCAGGGACAGAGAGAGAGAGACACATTTTTTTCAATAGAAAGTGAACTGGAGCCAGAGTCGATGGAGCGCTCCTGTTATCACTTCCTGTTTGGAACGCAGCGGCGAGCAGGTTTGCTCTGTCCATTTATATAAACAGTTTGTGAATGAGTTTGCTCTTTTGGTCAGATCCAGATCTCGTTTTTTTAAAAAGCAGAATCTTTTTCTTTGTTTGATTTTTACAATGATTAACTCTGAACCAAGACTCAGTTCCTCAGAAGCAGAGCAGGCGACACGAGGGAGAAACTCGCACCAAAAACATACACGACATCACAATAACTGTGAGATTTAGAATTATTATTATTGTAGTGACGTGTTTTATTTAGATTGTGCATGATTCAAAAGACGAAACCCTCAACCTTCCTCAGTTTGAACCATTTTAAACACTTTTCTTTGATTAGTTTATAGATAAAACGAGTTCTCACATTGGCTTCTGTCCCGATCCAGTCCCATAAAAGAGCTAAAAAAAAACACCACTAGTTCTCTGTACTTTCTAAAAAACATAGAATTACAAATATTCAAACATAAATTTTCCAAAAAAATGTGAATGTTTGGAAAAAAATAGGAGAAAAATGCCCTACAAATCAGGGCCGCTGGCAGAAATTTCAGGGTCCGGGGCAAAAAGTCTGACATGGGCCCCCCTCTAATATAAATTAACTGGAGGAGGGTCCAATTATGGGGCCCCTAAGACTCTGGGGTCCAAGAGAAAAAAGCCCCCTTTGTCCCCCTCTGTTGACTCCTCTGTGTGGCAAAAGGAGACGTGTGAATCTAACGTAATATAAATGAAAATAAACCAACAACGGCACCAGATTTAACTCAGAAAATACTAAAACTAAACTAAAGCGGAACACGGGGTCGGTCACTGACGGAGGCGAGTTCCGCTTTAAAGAGGAACATTTATTTCAAATTATATAAAGGGTTAGAACGTCTGACTGGTATAATTTGCTTCAGTTCGCTTTAAGTTCACAGCCCACAGTACTTTCATTAAACTGATTCAGCCTCACATTAGAGCAGGAAGGAGCACAAAGGCCACGCAGCAGGATGCACTGCAGGGGGCGCTCACTCAAACCCCACGACCAGAGGATTAGTGACATTCGTCTGTTGAGTTTATTCCAGAAGTTGCTTGGATTTTGTTTTGCGTCGATGCCGATTTTAACAGTAAATAAGTTCCAAAAGTCGAGCCGTTTTAGCAGCACTTTTCCTGAATTTTCCATTGAAACGACCTGGACTCCTGAAAACGACTTTACGTCAAAAGTGGGCGGGGCTGAGTAACGTTAACAGCTGTGTTCGAATGTCCGAATCTCCTACAGGGGGCGCTATTTAGGGCAGGGGTGTCAAAGTTAAAAAGTGGGACTAAGTCGTGGGCCAAACTAAATATAAAAAGAATAAACTCAAAATAACTCGAAAGGTGAAAAAGTAAACTCCAGAATCACATGACTTGAAAGCAGTGAGCCGTGTGTCCGAATCTCTCTGAACGAGTCTCAATAGAGTTCGCTAAAGTGGGCGGGGCTGTGGAGTGACTCAGGGGTCAGAGGTCACGGACACAGCCTATAACTGGTTAAAGTATTACATTCTCAGTGATTTAAACACACGACTTCAAACTCAAACGCAGCGCAGCAGGTGGACGTCAGAGAGCCCAAACACTGCTGCGAAACCTTTATAGTTTTTGCACCACTGCCCCCTGCTGGCCACTCCACACAGTCCACCCTGTTACGTTTAGTTGGCGAGTTCCTTTTTTGAGGGTTTGGCAAACAAATGTAAGTACTTGGATGGATACGGTGCAGTGCATTAACAGCCTTGATTGGCTACAAACACTGTACATCTGGTCATAAAGACGCTATTAAATGTTTGTTTTTTTTTATTTTTTTTGATTGACTGATTTGGAAACTGACTGAAATACTGGGACGTTTGGTACTTTTACAGCTTTTAGTATAAATCTGATCTGATGTATTGCCGTGTAACCTTTAAAGAGGGACTAAACTCCTGAAGAAGAGAGCGAGGCGGGGTCAGGGGCGGGGTCAGGGGTGGGGTCAGGGGCGGGGTCAGGGGCGGGGTTTGAAGGAGAAAAGAAAATAGTGCGATGGAAGAAGGGGCGGGGTCTGGATGTGTAAGAACCTATGATTGGTATCCACATTTCAAACGCCGCCCCTGCAGCTTCTGTAGGTGCTTGTAATCAGGGCAGTCCTGTGTAATGTCACATAGTACTTGAAAGCACAGTGGCCACTAGAGGCAGCGTTCACAAAATGTAGCAAATGGATCTAGTCTGCAGTAAAATGAGGCGACAGCAGCTCAGTTTTTAGAGCGTTTCTCCACTGCTGCGAAAGTTGGCAGTTCCCACTCTTGACATGAACATCATTAGTGGAGCGGTTTCCCTGGAGGTTGGTGGTGCGATTCCAGCTCCCACAGATGAACGCTCCTGTTGTTGTGTCCTTGCGCAAGACACTTAACCCACCTCACGTCCACTGTCTGCAGAATGAATCCACCTCTGCGACCACTGAAGGCAAAAGTCAAACACAGTTAAATCTTATATCTTCTTAGTGCCGCAACTTTTAACAGACAGCTTCAACGCCAACTCCCCCTGCAGTTGAGGAGCGATGCATGATGGGAAATGATAAATCACCGGCGTGTGGGTTAGGCATGACTGGTCTGAGCTATGTTCTGCAGGAGACGGTGTGAGCAGGTGCGTCACATGTGTGAGTCATCGCCCGGGTCCCTGTTTGACAATATGGCAGCGCAGCGTTCGCTCTCACACACACACACACACATGCACACACACACACACACACACACACACACACATGCACACACAGGCTGCACACGCACACACGGCCTGTAGGGGGAGTTTCTGATGGGTCTTGGATGGCTGGTTTATAGCCTGTCTTTTTAAATGATCTGAAGCTGAGGTTGTCAAACTGTGCACCTCTGTGGGTCTGTCATGTGGCAGCTCTCAAAGTAAAGTTATGAAACAAAATAATCGAATGTGAACCTTGGGTAAATATGACGTTTCATTTCTCCCCATAGACTTTATAAAAAAATAAAGACATTAAAGGCCAGCTGTGTGGGAACTACTTCACAACTCAGTGATATCCAGTAACATGTTTAATGTGAAGTTAGTCAAAGGGGCAGTGTGTAACTTTCATGTCTTCTGCTCGATTCCATGGAAACAGAAATGTAATCCCACACATCAGAACATTCTCCACGGAGATCGACACGTTTTATTAAGGTTAAGGTGCACTTTACTGTCCCTGTAGAGAAACGTGTCCTTTACTTTGACTCATCCCTAAAAGCCACTGAAGGTCTGAAAACAAGGAGAGTTTATTTGTCCAGCACGATTCACACAGAAAGTAATTCAAAGTGTTTTACAGAATAAGAGAGACATTCAAATAATAATAGAACAAACCAGAACATCGTCAGGACTACCTCATCGTACATGTTTTGGGTTGGTGGAAGAAACAGGAGGAAACTCACCCAGACGACAGAGAACATTCAAACTCCACAGAAAGAGCTGGACGACCCGGGGATCGAACTCAGAACCTTCTGAAGGCTACTGAGCTAGCATGCCGCCAAACTGTGGAATATTATAGCCAAAGAAACAACATTTCCATGCAACAAACAGGCCACATATGAGTCAGGTTCGTGGAGATGCAAGCCCACTCACAGTAAGGACGTGTGGAAACTAAACACCGAGAGAGAGCAGCTCAGGACCACAGTCTGATGTTCATCTACATCTCAAACACACTGACCTCCTCTGAAGAGAGTGAGGTTCAGATCTGAGCCAGAGAAAAGAAATGGCTTGAGAGGAAAGTTAACGAAGCATTTTTATTAGGAAAGGCAAACCTTCTTTAAAACAGGAATTCAGGATCAAAAAACTAAACTAAAATTAAAAAAAAATAAATAAAAAAACAACTCTAAATATCTAAAAAAAAAAAAAACTAAAAAGAAAAAATGAACCCCATGTAGAGCGGGTTAATACGAACATTTAAGACCAAAATGACGAGACAATCAAATAAACTCAAAATTAAAAAAAAAAAAAAAAAATAATAATCAAAATAAACTCAAAATAACTAAAAAACAACTGAAAAAAACAAATAAAACTCAAAATAACTTAAAAAAAAACAACTCAATATATCAAAAAATAAATAAAATTAAATAAAAAATACAAAAACAAAATTCAAAATATCTTTAAAAAATAAATAAATAAAATTAAATAAAAAATAGAAAAACAAAAAAATCAAAATATCTTAAAAAAATAAATAAATACATAAAATTAAATAAAAACTAAAAATAACTTATAACTTACAAAAATGAAGCGGATTAATATGAACATGTGCTCCAGAGGTGGAGGCTCGATTGCTGATCAGCTGCAGGTGTGGAGTGGGTGGTGCCAGAGTCTCCGCCCAGCTCCAGGTCTCCGCCCAGCTCCAGGTGCAGACACAGAAAAGAGGAGGGACAGAGCACAGAAAACACTGGGATCTTGGCTTATACAAACAGTCTATATTTAAAACACTGAAATAAACAGAACCAGGCTTAAAAAACACAGAGGAGACATATTTGTACTTCTGTATAAACACCTGATCGTATATTCATCATGTTTTTACTCCTGTCCATCTCGTCCTCACACTCGGACGTGCACGGCTGCCTCACATAAAGCCGTGTTATTGGTGCGTGTGCAGGTGGAGCTGTGTAGATGGAGTCGACACGCTCCACCGGCTCATGGTGCAGTGGGAGAGGACGGGCCGGACTGTGGATAAACGCCTGTGATTGGCAGCGCTCCGTGGCTCTGGATGTAAACTGAGCGGCTGCTACTCGAACGCAGCATCTGTCAGGGGGAAGCGGAGGCAGAAAGACGGAATTTCTGTTAATATGTGATAAATAAATAATGATGTTGAAATGAACCAATTATGAAAAAGCCTGTGATTAGGCGTCTGGGCTCATCTGGTGGAGGTTATTAGCTCCTCGTGTGTCACTG
Organism: Periophthalmus modestus; assembly: GCA_019594935.1. Lineage (NCBI taxonomy): Eukaryota > Metazoa > Chordata > Actinopteri > Gobiiformes > Gobiidae > Periophthalmus > Periophthalmus modestus. Next base: position 32,050,346 of record JAIEZT010001318.1, read on the forward strand.
TGGAGCTTTACTTCACCTCCACCTCCGTCCTGGATCTGGAGATTTCATCCACACACAGACTTTAAACCTGCAGATTCTTTCACTCAGAGCTTCGATTCATCACCGGAGACGAGTTTAAAACAGAAGAAGAAGAAGAAGAAAACTGTGTAAATGTGTTTAGAAAATGTAGGAAATATATTTATAAAATGTGGACAACAAACTGACTTTATATGTCGCCTGTTTGTGGAACTTTTAACACAAGATCTATGAGGAGAGAAGGAGAGGAGAGGAGGAGGAAAGAGCGATAGAGGAGAGAAGGTGAGATAGAGGAGGAGGGAGGAAAGGAGGAGGGAGGGAGGACAGATAGAGGAGAGACGGTGAGGGAGAGGAGAGTAGGAGAGAGGGAGGAAAGAGAAAGGAGAGGAGGAGAGAAGGGAGTTGGAGGAGAGGACGAGGGAGGGAGAGAGGAAGAGATTAGGAGGGAGGGAGGGAGGGAGGAGGAGAGAAGGAGAGACAGAGGAGAAGAGAAGGAGAGAAGAAAGGGAAGGGAGGAGGAGAGGGAGGAAGAGAGATAGAGGAGAGAAGGGGAGATAGAGGAGGAGAGAGGGATTAGAGGGAGGAGAAAAGAGAGGAGGGAGGGAGGAGGAGGAGAGATAAAGGGAGAGAGAGGGAGGAGAGGAGGAGAGTGGAAGAGGAGTACTGAGGAGAGGGAGAAGAGCAGAGGTGGAGAAGAACTTTTAATCTCTACGTCTACGTCTCTGTCTAAAATCTTTTCGCTCTAGAACCGAGACGGGACAAAATCTTTTGTTTTTTTCTCTTCCCAAAAACAAAATTCAAAATATCTTTAAAAAATAAATAAATAAAATTAAATAAAAAATAGAAAAACAAAAAAATCAAAATATCTTAAAAAAATAAATAAATACATAAAATTAAATAAAAACTAAAAATAACTTATAACTTACAAAAATGAAGCGGATTAATATGAACATGTGCTCCAGAGGTGGAGGCTCGATTGCTGATCAGCTGCAGGTGTGGAGTGGGTGGTGCCAGAGTCTCCGCCCAGCTCCAGGTCTCCGCCCAGCTCCAGGTGCAGACACAGAAAAGAGGAGGGACAGAGCACAGAAAACACTGGGATCTTGGCTTATACAAACAGTCTATATTTAAAACACTGAAATAAACAGAACCAGGCTTAAAAAACACAGAGGAGACATATTTGTACTTCTGTATAAACACCTGATCGTATATTCATCATGTTTTTACTCCTGTCCATCTCGTCCTCACACTCGGACGTGCACGGCTGCCTCACATAAAGCCGTGTTATTGGTGCGTGTGCAGGTGGAGCTGTGTAGATGGAGTCGACACGCTCCACCGGCTCATGGTGCAGTGGGAGAGGACGGGCCGGACTGTGGATAAACGCCTGTGATTGGCAGCGCTCCGTGGCTCTGGATGTAAACTGAGCGGCTGCTACTCGAACGCAGCATCTGTCAGGGGGAAGCGGAGGCAGAAAGACGGAATTTCTGTTAATATGTGATAAATAAATAATGATGTTGAAATGAACCAATTATGAAAAAGCCTGTGATTAGGCGTCTGGGCTCATCTGGTGGAGGTTATTAGCTCCTCGTGTGTCACTGTGGAGCTTTACTTCACCTCCACCTCCGTCCTGGATCTGGAGATTTCATCCACACACAGACTTTAAACCTGCAGATTCTTTCACTCAGAGCTTCGATTCATCACCGGAGACGAGTTTAAAACAGAAGAAGAAGAAGAAGAAAACTGTGTAAATGTGTTTAGAAAATGTAGGAAATATATTTATAAAATGTGGACAACAAACTGACTTTATATGTCGCCTGTTTGTGGAACTTTTAACACAAGATCTATGAGGAGAGAAGGAGAGGAGAGGAGGAGGAAGAGCGATAGAGGAGAGAAGGTGAGATAGAGGAGGAGGGAGGAAAGGAGGAGGGAGGGAGGACAGATAGAGGAGAGACGGTGAGGGAGAGGAGAGTAGGAGAGAGGGAGGAAAGAGAAAGGAGAGGAGGAGAGAAGGGAGTTGGAGGAGAGGACGAGGGAGGGAGAGAGGAAGATTAGGAGGGAGGGAGGGAGGGAGGGAGGAGGAGAAGGAGAGACAGAGGAGAAAGAGAAGGAGAGAAGAAGAGAAGAAAGGGAAGGGAGGAGGAGAGGGGAGGAAGAGAGATAGAGGAGAGAAGGGGAGATAGGAGGAGGAGAGAGGGATTAGAGGGAGGAGAAAAGAGAGGAGGGAGGGAGGAGGAGAGATAAAGGGGAGAGAGGGAGGAGAGGAGGAGAGTGGAAGAGGAGTACTGAGGAGAGGGAGAAGAGCAGAGGTGGAGAAGAACTTTTAATCTCTACGTCTACGTCTCTGTCTAAAATCTTTTCGCTCTAGAACCGAGACGGGACAAAATCTTTTGTTTTTTTCTCTTCCCAAAAATGAAACACACAAAACATTTGAAGAACATGAAAAACTGGAGCCGCTGGAGCTTTGTAAATGTTTATCTCACATTATTAATCAACCTGCTCAACGCCAACAGGAAATAGTGACGCTAACAAGACGCAGTGACACTAACAGTGGGGTAGAGGGCGCTAATGTGCACAGAGCCGATTGTGTAACAGTTCTATGTTGTTTTAAATCTGTTATGAAATGATCCATCCAAATAAATAATAAATTAAATCGTACTTTTCTACTTTTAAGGAACTTTACATCAAGAAACCTCTCACGCTGGGTTAAGTGTCTTGCCCAAGGACACAACAACACTTCATTTAACCATCGCCAACCTTCAGATCTCAACAGTGCTGCCAAAAACGACTTTTCAAGGAATCAAACATTTTTTTCAACTTCCTCAACAGAACCGAGAACCTCCCGTCGGCCATTTTTGTTGTTGCTGGTTTAATTAATATTCACAAGAGCAATTATTTCTGTTTTAATTTGAATAGTTACAGCGTAAAGGTTACACAGTCCACCTTTACGCCATCCTGCTAACAAATATTTTTATTACCATAGTTGAAATTGACGCCATGTTGTATTTTTAATGTCCCTTAACAGCTGCCGTAGAGGATCATCAGGCGCTGCACATACATATAACTGCCTCCATCAAAATCCATGAGTGTGTCGTTTATCATGTGCTAGCCCGCGCGACCCGCTAACACTCCCACCGCTAACACTCCCACCGCTAACTGCTTTACATTCACGGCCGCGCCCTCCGTCTTGGCTCTTATTACCATACCTAAAATCACATCTGTTGCTGCGGCGTTTATACGTCCCGCCTGATTTGTATCTCTTCATATCAGCTGGAGTTTTATGCCTCCTGCAGAAACGGCTCGTCATACAGCGGCCTTAAACGCGGCGGTTTTTCCGGGATGAGATGCTAAATGTGCGTTTGGAGCGATATTCCATCTCTAATCCTCGGCGTGAACAGCAGATACGCTGAGGTGTATTAGGACAGAGTGACGGGGACATCGTCAGCGGAGAAACACGAGGGAAGTGGAGACGGTGCAGTGCATTTCAATTTGAACAAGTGCATTATAGCGTCTTTAACTTTGTGAGGTGATGCTGCTCTCTCCAAGTCATGTGTGTCTTTCTTTCTTTATTTTTAAGGGACCATGTATCGTATTTTCCTGAGTATAAGTCGCACCAGGCAAAAAAAGAATAATCTTTACTTGTTCATGTGCATCATCGTCTTTCTGTTGGACCTAATCCCTAAATCCTTGTGTGTAGTGATCAGCAGTGTTGGGAATAACGGAGTTAAACTAAGTAACTAGTTACTTCTCCTAAAAAGTAACTGAGTTGGGAGAAGTAACTAGTAACTATAACTAATTACACTTTTGAAGTAAGATGCCAAACACTGTTATGTAATATTTTCTATCTCTTTGACTTAATTTTCGTGATACTCTGTCGTTACGCACAGGTGAATCTTGTTTGTTAAAGTAAAGACGATGTGTCCAGTCTGGAGAAACTGGGACTCGATTAAAACTGGTACGATTATTTTGGTGGTGTAAATACACTGTGTATGTTCCAGTGAGGTGCAGTCAGGTCATCACAGAGAAAAAATACATGAACTGGTTATATTTAGCCAATGATTTGTACTTTAAAGTTATTTTCTATCTTTTTTTAATTAAAAATCGCTGAATTTTTACGTTTACCATTGAAATCCTGAGAAGAGTCGCGTGGTGAGGCACAGGCCGTTCGTGCCTCACATGTTCTGACTGAGCTGTAGCAGTGACGCTGCTGCTTTAAGGCTGTGAAAAGGGGTGAGGCACGTAGTTACCCTGCCTCATGTTAGGGGGCGCTCGTGAGCCTATGGATTCTTGTAACTCCCGCAGAATAGTGACAGTAAACTACAATTTAGAGTTAGCAAGTCAACTTCAGCAATTCACTTTTTTCTTCTTGTCTGTTCTACTTTTTAAATGGAGGAAGATACATATTAAAGCTCAGTTTTCTAAACTGGACTTTGGGTCGAAGCAGGAGGTTAGAATTAAAGGACCAACGCTAAAGGAGCTAAAGGAGCTAAAGGAGCTAAAGGAGCTAAAGGAGCTAAAGGAGCTAAAGGAGCTAAAGGAGCTAAAGGAGCTAAAGGGTTTGATCCAGACGACGGGACAAAGACTCGACTTTTCAAACAGAGACGGACAAAATGGTAAGAAATTTAATGATTCAATCCACAGAAAACTGGGGAAACAGAAAAAGGATAAAAAACAATATAAAACCAGCTTTTTATTTATTACTATTAGAGATATTTCATACAGACTTCAGAACTTTTATTTCAAAATTCTTTTTTATTCCGGCTCCAAGTCACATTTGATATGATCTCACGGCCCAAATATAATCACACCACGAGCCAGGTTTGTGTGTTCTATCGAACACCGAGGACTAACTTTTAAACGAGGCTTGTTTAAAATCTCATGCTCTATATGTGTCTCTTTAAACGTCGTCTCAGCAGCTTCAGCCCCGACGTCTGGCGCTGAAATCAAAGCAGACTCATGTTTATTCAGACGTGTTGTTGGGCAGATGCATTAATTGTCTGCACCTTGAACTGTTGCTCGTAGCAAGGCCAAATTATGTAAAGTCAGAGTCTGTTTAACATCTGAAAAATCCACCAATTTAAATAAGAAATTCTCGTGTGCAGCTCAAACACTGTTACTTCCAGATTTACATTCAGGAGTGGACAATCGTTTAGAAATGCAGTTAATTCAGGCCCGGGGCGGTTGGACAGTGTGAAGAGCACGAAGACCTGAGGCGACTGGAGATGAACCTCGAACTAAACTAAACTCAAACTTACTCCACGTGGAAGAACCATGATCCTCGAGTCTTTTTCATGAGCGTCGCACAGACACGGCTGCAGAGAGAAACCCACATAAACGACTCATCCTCAGCCTCACTCACAGTAAATGTTACAGCGTCTGGAGGAATAAAAAAACGGTTTCAAAAGCAGTTTTCAAAGTGGTGCATTTTAAAAACATCTGTGTGGTTTGTGAGCTGGTGTTTGCAGGTTTGGTGAAGGTGAAATAGAAAAAGTTGGTTTCCGTAAAGAAGATCCAGTTTTGTGCAAAGTTTAAAATGAATTAATTTTATTTTGGTTGTTTACATTTTTCTTTTTTTTTTTGACAAAACAAAACATTTTCTTCATTAATTAAACCAAAAAGGTCTGGGCTGAAGCGGCGTTTTTATGTGAGTCCAACACTCCACAAAACACAGAACAGAATTTATTTACTTAAATCAGTCTCTTAAACACAGACGTCTCGGCTCAAATAAACCTACTGCAGTGTCAATGTTTGAATTAAAGTTTGTTTGTTTTTTAAATTTAGACAGTTTAATTAACTTAAATTCATCATGGATCATTCCAAAGTCTTATTCCTCAAACAGACACATCTTTGCCACATTAGCTCTTATTTTATTACATTAGATAGATAGATAGGTATTTTATTCGGTCATTACATTCAAAATCAAAACATTAATCAACATTCATCAAACACAACTCAACATCCACATCATGACCGAAAGGGTTTAGGCTGAAGTAAAATTTACTTATAATGCCTCACTCATTTTAGTAACACATGGAAATGCAAAAGTTAGCAGCAAGAATCAGTTTTGCAGCGTAACTTTGTAAAGAAAGAAAAAAGACAAAACAAACAGAAAAACAAAACTACAAACCACGACAGTTCACATAGATTATTCCACAGTCCTGTAATTTTCGAAAAGTGATGTTTTATACTGCTTTTTAAATGCATTTATTGTGCAGGAGCTTTTTAATTTATCATTAAGGTTAAGGTCATTCAAACTGAAGCAAACCTCTGAAGTTATAACAACGACTTCTTCATTTAAAGAAGGACTCGTCTTATTTACCCACGTCAACTGTTGAGACTGATTCATGTTGAGGTTTTTTATTCGGCTCTAAAACTCCCCCTTTTCTTTAACATCTCACGTAGCTATTATGAAATATGATTGACAGCATGAACTGTAACTACCCACCGACGAGGCCTCCACTGACGAGGACTCCGCAGACGAGGACTCCGCAGACGAGGCCTCCGCAGACGAGGCCTCCGCAGACGAGGCCTCCGCAGACGAGGCCTCCGCAGACGAGGACTCCGCAGACGAGGACTCCGCAGACGAGGCCTCCGCAGACGAGGACTCCGCAGACGAGGACTCCGCAGACGAGGACTCCGCAGACGAGGACTCCGCAGACGAGGCCTCCGCAGACGAGGACTCCGCAGACGAGGACTCCGCAGACGAGGCCTCCGCAGACGAGGACTCCACATCGAGCGAATAAAGAAGTGACTGAGTGTGACGTCATCCACAGCTTCAGCTCCAAATGAAGCTCATCGAGGCTGGAGCAGGTTTAGGGCCCGAGTTTTGCGTTTGGACTTCTGACCACAAGTATCATAGCAACCAAAGAACCAATCCGGAGCGAGGCTTAAAGTAACGCTAACCCGACGCAGTGAATCAAACCTGTTGCTAACTCTAGGATCATGTCGAGCGGGTTAACACGAACAATTTAAGACCAAAATGATGAGTCTAAGAATAAAAAAATACATTAAAATCACCATACAACAAATCAAAACTTAAATAATCACAAATAGTCATCATAAAATTAACATTAAAGGAGAAAAGCACAGAATAAAAATATTTTCTGGCGCCTGATTGGTCAAAATAAAAACTTCAAGATCATGTAGAGGGATAATACGAACATTTAAGACCAGGCTCACTGCAGCAGTTACAGACGGGCCATGACAGTTTTTCAAAAGAAAATGAATTGAAGCCAGAGTTGATGGAGCTGGAAGTGCGCCCGTGATCACTTCCTGTTTGGAACATGGCAGCAGCAGGTTAGCTATGTCCATTTACATAAACCGTCTATATGTCCAACAGTGTTAGTCTCTTAACCCTTTAAGGACTGACCACATCATAGACCATCATAACTCACATTTTTTTCTTTATTCAGCCGTAAAAATCATGTTAAAGCACATGTGTCAAACTCAAGGCCCGCGGGCCAAATGTGGCCCTCCACAGAGTAAATTAAAGGTCTGATGGTCTTAAAATGTAATTTTATCAGGAGAGACAGTTACACAGCCTTATTATTACATCTAGGCAAATGCATATGTCATATTTGTGAATTGAATAAGTAATAAATACAGAAACAGTTAATTAACAAGTTTAAAAAGTAGTTGGATTTATTTTACATCTGGCCCTTTGAGAGCAGCCATTTTGCTGATGTGGCCCTCGGTGAAAATGTGTTTGACACCGCTGTGTTAAAGTATCAGTTGGACTTTTGCCTTTTTTCACACAACTTCCTCTATTTTACACCTTTACCATCCTTATTTTTCTTTTGACGCATCAAATAACTGACTGGGAGGATCCCGGTGGCTCCTGCGCTCTGATTGGTCACATCGAGGGCGACGTAAGCACATTATGTAATGACAGTGACATATTTAAAGAGCCTCATGTCTCTGCTTTGAGACGCTGTTTGAATTGACTTGATAGAAGAGTTGGTTGTGGAGTTACGTTAATGGAAAGTCCACAACCTCGAGTCCAACGGCGACGATACATCCGACGCTTTAAAAAAACATTTTTTTTTTTAACATTTCATCAGGGATTAGTTCCATTACACGACTTTCAAAATATTCCTCTAACCAAAACCTTTTTTCCTCATAACATTTATATTTGTGGTTGAAACAGTTCGGACGTTATTTCGTTGGTGCGTCATGAGTTCATTTGAAGTGAAGGAGATCGGCTGGTTCCTCGTCTTTCCACATCGTGTTAAAATAGATGTTTCAGGTTCTGGTAATTATCCAAAAAAAGACGAAGCAAATCACATATTTTCTCAGTGAATTAGATGGATTTGCTAATTAGTTCACTACACGCAATTTCAGACATTTCCAGTATAATAATATTTAGGCTGTAAAAAGTCGGCGTAATGGTGCACGTAACGAATCGCTTTAACTCTAAACTCACCCGTGTTTGATATTGAAACTCATATGTTATAAAGTTTTCTCAAAGTGCAGAGAGAAGTTGATCCAAAATGAGCAGAGTGTGAGCGTATTAAACCAGTCCATCACAAAAAGTGCAGTAGAAAGCATTAAATATTAGCTATAAGTGAAATATGGCGCTGGTGGATGGTCTTTAATTTCGTGTTTAATGGGCTCATTCCCAGATTCCTTTCAGCGCTTTAATCTGCTGTTCTGTTCTTTCCTTTTTAAGTATTTATGAAAAGTGTGGTATTAGCAGCAAGTTTTCCGATGCCGGACGTGTGATGGATAAATGCGACGTGTGTGAATATGAACTGGAAATAATCTTAGTTTAAACCTCCCCCTCCGGCAGCAGGAGCGGTAAAGAAATAAAACAAGACTCCAGACGTTCTCAGTACAACCTTGGATTATACTTATATACGCAGCATTTGTACAATAGCAGTAGTAGTAGTAGTAGTAGTAAGTAGTAGTAATATTGATGGTATTTCATGTTTTAGTTATTTCACTAAAGAATGTATGACACAAAACTGACTCTTCTGAGGTTTAAAACATTTTAAAACGTTGCTGGAGTTGTGTTTTGTTTCATTCTCACTTTATTAATACTCTGTTCCACCTTGTGATGTCATGAAGTGGTAGTTTTCATGTTAACAGCTCCTTTTACCTTTAGTTCAGTAGTAAATTGGCAACTCCAGGAGCTGAAATGATCCAAATGATTCTAGAAATGAAGGTGTGTGGAATTTTAAAAACACAGCGGAGCACTTCCTGTACTACCACTCGATGACATCACAAGGTGGAATAGAGTGTTTTGTGTTTGAGCTCAGCCTGAATATTTAAAAAACACACAACTCCAGGTTTGTTTGTGACCAGGAAACAACAGAGATCAGAAAATAGTGTAATGTGGAAGTTCCTCGTCTCCCGTCGTCCTCATCTCCTGTCGTCCTCTTCTCCCGTCGTCCTCGTTTCCCATTGTCCTCGTCTCCCGTCGTCCTCGTCTCCTGTCGTCCTCGTTTCCCATTGTCCTCGTCTCTTGTCGTCCTCGTCTCCTGTCGTCCTCGTCTCCTTTCATCCTCCTGTTCTCGTCTCCCGTCGTCCTCGTCTCCAGTCGTCCTCGTGTTGTCCTTATCTCCTGTCGTCCTCATCCCGCTTTCCTCATCTCCTGCATCCTCCTGTCGTCCTCCTGTTGTCCTCGTCTCGCATCGTTCTTGTCTCCAGTCGTCCTCATCCCGTCGTCCTCCTGTCGTCCTCGTCTCCTTTCATCCTCCTGTTCTCGTCTCCTGTCGTCCTCGTCTCCAGTCGTCCTCCTGTTGTCCTTATCTCCTGTCGTCCTCATCCCGATTTCCTCATCTCCTGCATCCTCCTGTTGTCCTCGTCTCGCATCGTTCTTGTCTCCAGTCGTCCTCATCCCGTCGTCCTCCTGTTGTCCTCGTCTCCTTTCGTCCTCCTGTTCTCGTCTCCTTTCGTCCTCGTCTCCTGTCGTCCTCGCTGCTCCTCACTCTTGTTTAATCCATAAACTGATGATGTCACTGTGGCTCGTTCGGTTGTGCAGGTTTGAACTCGACACATTCGTGGTTCAGAAGTGTGAGTGCGACCTTAGTGCGGTTTAGTAACATTTAGAGTAGAATAATCTGTCTTTGTGGTTCCAGTTCAGCAGGAATTCTATTCATTTCAATAGAGAATTTGAGAAAAGTTTTGCCGCTAAAATATGATCAAAAGGAGGTTCATTTCTGTTAAACGTTCTGTGTTCAACAAGTCAACACTAACGATCCTCTGGCTTTAAAACTGCTCTGTAAAACCTACAGACAAAGACGTAACAAAAGAAACCAAGATGGAAAATGGTAAAGTCAGAAGTAATTAAATGAACAGAGATGTTAAGAGTAAACTAAACAACAGGGGACTAAAAATGCAATGAAACTGATGGTACCTTTCAAGGTTTTAACCAAAAACGAAGGTAAAGTGAACTAAAACAAACTTCACAGTAAATAACTAAAGTACTGACGACGAAGAGTCACTAACGCTGCAGTGATCTGACCAAAAGAGACACTCGCTGTGGCAGACTGGCCCCAAACAGGAGCCCGGATCACAGCCAAGGAATCAGCAGCCAGGAATATCAGGAAAGAAGATTCAGGGACGCACACGAAACATAATGTACAAATACACAAACAACGAAAAGAACTTAAGGCCCAGGGCTGAAACAGGCAGCTCCAGACAGAATAATACAACCTAAATGCGCCGACGGCAACTTCTGGAATAAGGTGAATATAAAATGCAAATGTACGAGACATATTTAGTGTCAGATGTGTGAGTTTAGCTCTTGGAGTGAGAGGACATCTCTGTCAGCCTCGTGATGAGATGTTTGTCCAACACTCACACAGATCGTCTTTTCTTATCTGCACAACGTCAATCAAAAGTCACGTGACGCGCCTCAACACGGCTCCGTCTCCCCTGAAGTTTGGCTCCTGTAAAAGTGATTTTGTCCTTTGTCTGAAACTCATCCTGAGATGTGACTCCCTCAAACACCTCCCTGTATTTGCAGTCGTCGTCGGTTTGTTGAGCATTAAAAATGTTAATTGGAATTTTTAAAAAGGAAAGAAAATACCCCATTACCGTCCCACCTCCTCCAGTCACAAGCTGTCAAAATGCAATATTCCAAATTAGATTGTATTTGGATAATCTTTTGAACTGTAATAGGTTTGCAGCCAGGAGGCATATTACCATTGGCACATCATTATTAAACAAAAGTGACACGGAACCATCACTTTGCAGGCGGCGCCAGATAAACGTTCGACACCGTGCAAACAATATTAGTTCTGCTTCCAGAGTCCTGCTTATCTCTGGATGCTATATTGGGTTCATATCCCTGTCGGCGGGCGAGGGCCTTCTGACGGAAGTGTCTAAATTTATGAGTAGCCCATATGTGAGCAGCATGTTTGAATAGGCTGCAGTGCGTCGCGTGTCACACATTAGCGCTTTTATATGGAAATGTGCTGTTAGCGTGTGTGTGCGTGTGCCGTTTGAGTGTGTTGGGTGCTGTTTGTGGGTGTGTGGGTGGTGCGTGCCAAAAAAGGACACATTCATATGTAAATACGCTGTGTATGTGTGCGCTGTATATGCAGACGCGACCCATATCATAGCATAATGAGAACCGCCACTGCTGGTTACCCTCAGACACTGGTAATTATGGCTGCAGTGAAAGGAGGGATGGTGAAGGAGGCAGGATGGGCCCTCCCCCCCACCCCCTTCCCCTCGTCCCCCCAGCTCACACGGGTCCGGCGACAGGAGACGACAGGCGCTGACGACCTGTCCATTCATACCGCTCTGTAAATGCATCCAGTAGCAAAATGGAAATGAAAAATTACAGCCGGAGCGAGAGTCTAATCAGCTTCAGAACAGCTATACCTGCTGCAGTACTCAGGCCCACAGACAGGGCGGCTCCACATCCTGTCACTGTGTGTGGAGTTGAAATAAATGCTGCTGCGGAGTCTGAAGTGCCGGTGCAGAATCACACGAGGCGGAGATGTCGTTGGACGTGCCGTTTATGGGCCAAAAGCCTGTTTATTGTTCAAACAAGAGCGAGCTGTCAGCGCTGAGTCTGATCCATGTCTCATTTCAGGAGGACTTTCTTTTAGCGCTCAGCTGCGAGCCAATAACACGACGCCTCCATGTGCATTTGGACCATCTTAAAGGGAGTTTTATGATGCACTTACAGAACATCCGCTTCAATCTTTCACTTCACTGTTTCACGCACTGTTGGGAAATGACAACGGCGACGGTGTCAGGTTTAGAGGCGACTGTATAAGACTCAGATCACTGACTGTAGAAGACATCCATCACACAAACATGTACACCCCCTGTGTTTGGGCCTCCTCGTGTACGCTGTCCTTTGTTTGGGCCTCCTCGTGTACGCTGTCCTCTGTTTGGGCCTCCCCGTGTACGCTGTTCTTTCTTTGGGCCTCCTCATGTACACTGTTTGGGCCTCCTCGTCTACACTGTTTGGGCCTCCTCGTCTACACTGTTTGGGCCTCCTCGTCTACACTGTCTGGGCCTCCTCGTCTACACTGTCCTCCGTTTGGGCCTCCTCGTGTACGCCGTTTGGGCCTCCTCGTGTACGCCGTTTGGGCCTCCTCGTGTACGCCGTTTGGGCCTCCTCGTGTACGCCTCTGTTTGGGCCTCCTCGTGTACGCTGTCCTTTGTTTGCGCCTCCTCGTGGTTCACTTCCTGCTCCTCCTCGTGGTTCACTTCCTGCTCCTCCTCGTGGTTCACTTCCTGCTCCTCCTCGTGGTTCACTTCCTGCTCCTCCTCGTGGTTCACTTCCTGCTCCTCCTCGTGGTTCACTTCCTGCTCCTCCTCTTTACCTTGAGGATCTCGAGACCATATTGAACCTGTTTTTAGAAGTTGAGGAGGTTTGGCTTTGTCCAGGATGAGAGACGACAGAAGAGGAGCCACAGTGATCTCCCAAAGTTCTCTCACAATCAGAAAACTTTTACTGCCATTGTCAGTGAACACAGCTCACAAACTAGAAACTTCTTTAGTGACAAAGTGCAACATAAAAACACTGAATAAGAACAAATAAGAGTCAAAAAAGATCTGCTCAGCTCGTTCATGGAGCTGAAAGTGTCTGGTTCAAACTTCGCTCGTGTGAGATCTTTGGTTCAGTTTCCGGTGGCACAAATTGTAGTTTTGGGGGTTTTTATTCTGTTTTTAATACATTGCTTACTTTCCCATCATGCAGTAGTGATCTCATGTCGCACTAAAGAAAAAGCAGCTACGTTCTGGTCATTTTGGTTAAGGCCAAGTTTTATATCTGCAGCCTCCTTTAATACAAGAATGTGTCATACTCACTCTGAGAGGGGCTGTGCTTTTAGACTCTTCTTCAGGCTCTTCTTCAGGCTCTTCTTCAGGCTCTTCTTCAGGCTCTTCCTCAGGCTCTGCTTTAGACTCTGCTTTAGCTTTCTTTAGACTCTAGTTTCTTCTTCTTTCTTCAGACTCTTTTTTAGGCTCTTCTTTAGGCTCTTTAGTTTCTTCTTCAGGCTCTTCTTTAGGCTCTTCTTTAGGCTCTTTAGTTTCTTCTTCAGTCTCTTCTTCAGTCTCTTCTCAGACTCTTCTTTAGACTCTAGACTCTTCTTTAGACTCTTTAGTTTCTTCTTCAGACTCTTCTTCAGGCTCTTCTTCAGACTCTTCTTTAGACTCTTCTTTAGGCTTCTTCTTCAGACTCTTCTTCAGGCTCTTCCTCAGACTCTTCCTCAGACTCTTCCTCAGACTCTAGACTCTTCTTTAGACTCTAGACTCTTCTTTAGACTCTTTACTTTCTTCTTCAGGCTCTTCTTTAGTCTCTTCCTCAGACTCTTCTTCTTTAGACTCCTCTTTAGACTCTGCTTTAATCTCTTCTTCATCAAACTAAACCAAATGTTCTTAAACGACTGACAAATGTGTAGTAATAGTATTTATAAAACTTGAATAGCGTGTAACCTGGAGGCTGTGACCGGCTCTGCACAAGTGGACAAGTATTTCTCCTTTTCACAAAGCACCTTCATCGCTCACTATTCACAAATCACTCACCTCCAACATCCTAAAACCACATTTTATTCACAATATCTGAGTTTATAATTAATCCGGGTTAACCGCTCCCTCCTGAGCACAACTCTCTGCTTTTCACCACCGCAGTTTTCAATAAGCTTCTGAAAAGACTCCATCAAGGCTCCGCTCTGAATGCGCTCGCCGTGTGAAGTACTGTATACTTTTAACACCGCCGCGTCCAACCGCCTTTGTGCACCGCCGCACCTCTGGCCCTATCTCGCAACACTCGCCATCAGCATAATTGTGTTCTCCGCGGCGCCTCTTGTCCACGCACCCCTCCTCCTCCTCGTCTTCCTCGTTGAAAAACCTCTACCTTACGCCATGTTTGCTGCGTCTGACGATCGCATCAGGCCAGGCGTCTGATTTATTTCCTTGGTACTTGCCTTGAACCTTTCCAACACAATCTCGGCGTCTTTACATCGCTCCATCTGCAGAAAAAGCCGCCCTCCTCGTCCCGCGGCTAATGGACTCTATACAGTTCTCTTTTATGGTCGCGGGGGCCTAGCTTGATTAAGTGCGCGCCACATGGAGTACGCCGAACACCTCCGACACGGCCCTACGAGCGGCTGTGGCATTGTGTACTTGTACCATTAACATGCAGTACTCACGGGCAGACAATACAGTATCCGGCATATATATATACACTCAGATGTCTTTCAGATAGAGACTCGAGAGGACGTTTTTGCTACTTTAAAGTGCGTGAGTGTCAGTGCGGGGCTTTGTGAATGGCCAAACATAATCACCATAATGGAAAACAGAAGTAAAAAGCTCTTAAGGTAATGCAGCGCTGTTTGGATGTTGTTGGCGTAGTTTTGTGTAGTTTTGAAGTACTTGTTGTGGGATTAGATAGATGCAAAAAGAAGTGGAAAAAGGAACAGTAAGAATTAGTAATATTTCTGCCAGCTGAAAGTACACGAGTTAAACTACTGGATTTAAGCAGAATTTTTAGGTATATTTCACTTTTACTTGAGTACATTTGAGAGCAGTATCTGTACTTTCTACTCCACTACATTTATGAACAGGGCGGAAAAGTAAAAAAGTACTTTTCATAGGATTTGAGGGGTTATTTTTGCCACGTTTCTGACTAAAGTTTTCCAGTTCAAGCTTCGACTTGGAGCAAAAAAATAAATAAAAAGACAAAATTCACAAGAAAAATGAAGTTTTGTTTTGTTACTGTGACTAAAAACATGCAGTATTTTCCGGAGTATAAGTCGCACCAGCCAAAAAATGCAAAATAATGAAGAAAAAAACATATTTCACATAAGTTGCACTATGAAAAAAGTGCGACTTATTGTCCAGAAAATATGGTTTAATTTTGAATCTAAATCTTGACATTTAGACTTTAACAAATGAACAAAACTTGTGTGAAATACTTTTAACTCTTAAAGTGCATTTTTAAACAGTTACTTAAATACTTTTACTCAAGTACATTTTTTTCTTACTTTTACTTGAGCAACTTTTCATCTCTGTATCTGCAACTTTTAAGTAACAAAACTCAGTACATTTTTGAGCAGGACTTAAAAGTAAAAGTACTTTTCATATTATTTTAAGAGATATTTTACCATGTTCTGACTCAAGTTTTTCCAGTTCGAGCTTTAGCTTTGAGCAAAACAAAAATAAAAACACTAAATTCACAAGAAAAATCTATTTTGACCAAAACAAGTCCTGAATTTTCACCTCGCAACAGCTAAAAAAATGCAAAATAATGAAAAAAAAAATCATATTTCACATATAATGTCACGGGGGGAAACTGGACTCAACACAAATGGAGCCGTCAAACGTTTAGAAACAACAGAAAGTGTCCTGTAGAAGATAAGGCAGAATGTGGAAATCAGGCAGGTAAACGACTGAGGGATATGTCTTATTTAATATCGAACAGAAATATCCAAGACTGAGAATTCTACAAGGAAACAGGCTGAAGAAATAAACTCAAGAGGCGACTCAAACAGGGACGAGGCAGAGTCAGATTATCAGGATATACGTCTTTCAGAAACAGAGACTTGAGAGCTGCTGTTGTCAGTTCAACAAACCAGCAAGAACCAACTGAAGTGAGGGAGTTTATATAGACGACTCTGGGCTGACGAGCAAAACGAGAGGCAGCTGCAGCAAAACGGAGGAGACAGAAGAAGGACTGGAACATGGAGCTGGAGGAAACAGAAATATCACAGAACTATCACATATGAGTCTCACCAAACTGACAAAGTGACACTTATTGTCCAGAAAATACAGAATAATTTTGAATCTAAATCTCAACATTTAGACAAATGAACAAAACTTGTGTGAAATACTTTTACTTTTTACTCTTAAAGTGCATTTTTAAACAGGTACTTAAATACTTTTACTTCAGTTCATTTTTCCTTTTACTTGAGCAACTTTTTTTTTTTTCTCTGTACTTGTACTTTTACTTAAGTAACAAAACTCAGTACATTTTTGAGCAGGACTGAAAAGTAAAAAGTGCTTTTCATCTGATCTGAGGAGTTATTTTTACCATGTTTGTGGAAACATCCTGGATAAAGTTTGAGCTTCAACTTTGAGCAAAATTAAAATAAATACACAAAATTCATCAGAAACATGAAAAAAATGATTTGTTTTGTTACTGTGACCAAAATATGTGTCATTTTAAATCAACATCTACAGTTAACACTTTTAGAGAGACGATTCTTTCATGTGATACTTTTACTTGAGTAACTTTTACCTCTGTATCTGCACTTTTAACCTGAGAACTTCATCCAGCTGATTTGAAATGACTGGAGGAGCCGCAGACGTGTTTTTTATGCAGTATTTTGTGTATTTGGGCCTGTTTCTGCTTTACGTGTTAAGAATTCTCTCATCTTCTCATCTGTGGATCATTCTGTTTTAATTTACACTTTAAATCACAATATTCATCTAAAACCACTTCACAAAAGAAACAAATCCACTGATTCCACGTTAGAAAACTGCAGTGTCCAGACGTCGCCGTAAACGTCGTGACAATAAAGAGTCGTGTAGCTGTAGCGCCCCCTGTGGACAGAGCACGTCACAGCAGCACATTTTTAAACATTTGGACCAAAATGACGACGTGACGCTGCAGAATCCTACGAGTATCAACAATTAAGAAAATAAAACTGGAGAAGGAAGAGCGGACGACACAGGGGGCGTGTCACAGGGGGCGTGGCAAGAACAAGGAGACGACAGAGGAGATGAAAGAGGAGACGAGAGGAGACGAGAGAGGAGACGAGAGGAGACGAGAGAGGAGACGAGAGGAGACGAGAGAGGAGACGAGAGAGGAGACGAGAGGAGACGAGAGAGGAGACGAGAGAGGAAACGAGACGAGAGGAGACGAGAGAGGAGACAAGAGAGGAGACGAGAGAGGAGACGAGAAGAGACGAGAGAGGAGACGAGAAGAGACGAGAGGAGACGAGAGAGGAGACGAGAAGAGACGAGAGGAGACGAGAGAGGAGATGAGAGAGGAGACGAGAGAGGAGACGAGAGAGGAGACGAGAGGAGACGAGAAGAGACGAGAGGAGACGAGAGAGGAGACGAGAAGAGACGAGAGGAGACGAGAGAGGAGATGGGAGAGGAGACGAGAGAGGACACGAGAATGAGGAGACAAAAGAGGAGACGAGAGAGGAGACGAGAGGAGACGGGAGTGAGAAAAAGTGGGCGTGTCACAGTGGAGGTTAAACGGGGCAGATGGACAAAATGGCGTCTTGAAAATAGTGGATTAAAGATTAAATTCAAACATGAATCGCTCCAAATAAAGAGAAAAACGACTAGAACATGGTTAAAACTCTTAAAAATGTCAGTTTTTCATAATTATCCTGTTTTACCGTCACGTCGTCCTGTTTCCTGCATTTCTCCGTCAGATCGTGGTCATGTCGTGGTCTGTCTCATGTTCGCGTCTGTCGTTTGAAAACACCAGATATTTCACATTATTTCTTTATTACTTTGTTCTTCCAGTTACATCAACCTCAAAGCTGCACTACGGAACTTTTCTAGACTCTTCTGCTCGTCTATTTTCCACTTCATGGCGTTGCACTTTTGTATCTTTTATTTAGGCATTTTAAAGCTGAAAAAATAGAGTTTTGTACCATTCCTCATATTGTTTTAATATCGGCAGGTTCAGTCCTTCCTCTGGTCTCTGCTGATATTTGACAAAGTGAAACGCATCAATCAAAACGTCTCAGTGTCAGTTCTGAGCATCCATCATCTCCGTCGTCTCTGTTCACTTCTGTTCCTCGTGTGACACACTGTTCGACTCCTCTTCCTCCCGTAGGATCCCTCATGATGAATTCACCTTTGACCTTTACGGCTGTGCTACTAATAAGCTTGACATTTTTTATATGAAGCGAAATGTCTCAGAAACAACACATCACCGTCTCATATGGGTGAATTCCATCTATCATTTTCATTAAAAATGCACTGGAGCTGGAAGGATGTGTCTCTCAGTCCCGTGAGGACACCGCTATAGGCTAAGACTTCTGAACTGTGCCAGATAATGGGGGTGGCACCAGCTGGGCTATGTGTTGAGTTTAATTAAGCATCTGTTAGCATACTAACATGCTAAACAACATGGTGCACGTGGCATTTATTATTCAGAGCTGGAGACATTTTCCTGGAATTAACTGTTTAGTTGCCTTATTCCGAGCTAGAATGTCAGCGCTGGAGGATTCTTCTATTTTTAATTGTGCTAAACACTGATTATTGGAGGGATTAGTCACAGTTAGCAACCAAACTCTCCCTAGCCGTCGTTATCCTCACGATATCGAAGAACACGGGGTTATTCTCGGACACAGAGCAACAAATACTGCAAATATGATGGAAAAATGAGGAAAGAGAGACACACGGACCAGACTCTGAATCAGGACGAGGGGGCCTAAACGCTCTCTCACACCTGTGATAAGAAGTCCTGAAGAAGCAGCATCACCTGACTCTTCTGAAGACGCTTCCAAAACTGTCAGGGTTTGATAAAACAGAGAAAAATACCATAAATATGCTGGATTACAGTGGTAAGAGAGACCTCAAAACACACGAACCAGACTCTGATTCGGGACGAGGGGGCATAAACACTCTCTCACACCTGTGATAAGAAGTTCTGAAGCAGTTGGTGCTATTGTCCTGCGGCGCAAAGTCGGAAGAGAGCTCCAACGTTTGTTTAAAACAGCTGACCAGACGCTTCCCTGCAGCATCACGTGACTCTTCTGAAGACGCTTCTAAAATTGTCAGAGTTTGATAAAACAGAGATAAGATAAAACAAAATTATAATCTAATTATATCAGAAGATCTAATGAACATAATCAGGATATGAAAGTTGTGTGCTTACCTTAAATCCTACTGATACTTTGCTGTGACATCATGCTGGGGGTGCACTTCCGGTATGTCTATGGTGGAATATTCAGCAGTTACCATGGTGACACAATGCATACATTAGCAATAACTGCCAAAAAAATATTAAAATTGTCTGAAAACTCAAGAAAAAAAAAACACAAAATAGATTTAAAAAGTACATTTGTGATCAATCCAAATGTTCAACTGTTGGCTAACGCTAACGTTAATGCTAATGCTAATGCTAATGTTAATGCTAGCGTGTGACTGTAATGTTATTTGACTTGTTTAACAGCACAAATCTGGAGTAGTTCAGATCAGTCAGTTCTTTATGGTCAGATTGTTAAAATAAAGCTCAGATTAAGTCTAACTTGAATAACATCTTCAGACAGAGCAGTGCCTACAGTTAGCTTGGCATCCGCAGAGAATGTTGACGACATCAGCTGTTAAGTGTCAGTTAATGGTGTGAGACAATTATTCAGAAGATCTCACTAAACAAACAGGCAGGCGATGCTTTGCCAAAGAAATTCACTATTTTTCAAACATTATCCCCTGACAAGATGACATCATTAATGAAAATAAATAAAATAATAAAAAAAATAAAAAAATAAAAATAAATAAAATAATAAAACAAAAATAAAATAATAAAAAATAAATAAAATAATAAAAAAAAAATAATAATAAAAATAAATAAAACAATATATATATATATATAGTCAGAGGAACTGAGAAATACACCTGCAGCAAAACATAGAGAATCATTGTAAAAAAAAAATAATAATAATGCTTTCTACTTTTTAATTTATCGTGGGTTATTTTTGGAACGTAATAAATGAGGGACAACTGTATCTTATGAAAAAAAAAAATGAATTAGCCGAACTGAACCATATAAGTCGCAGTTTCTAAAGTGTAGAAAAAAAGTAGCGGCTTCGAGTCCAGAAATGACAGTACGTGGTTGGATGTGGTTAGACTTTAGTGAATGAGCCTAAAAAGTATGACCTCATTACATTTCTCCCCAGTCCAAGGGCACGATCTGCAGGTCCACGTGCAGCTCCGGCTCCGCTGCAGTCACCACGATTTGTATAATTATATTTAATTCATGCAGAGGCCTAATGAAACGTTAGTGCCAACAGAAGGTGACTCGGCTGCTCAGATGTGGCGTTCATCTCCCCCACGTCACATCTGCTCTGAAGACGGAAAAAAACAACCGGATCATCTGCCGGACCGAGCGAAGCCTCCGCGTCCGAAAAATAAAAGTGTGTGTGAACATATGTGTGAGCTACAGCGCATATGCAGGGTTCAGAGTGACACGCTCCGTCCTGAGCCGTTTTCATAAGAGGCGTGTTTTATTCTGAGCAGGTCCAGGGCTGTACTTTTCCCAGCGTCTTGGAGAGCTCAAGTTCTTGTTTTAAACCTTGTTTACCGACATAAAAATCAATGTGACTTGTCGAAGCTCAGCTAATAGTGTGATGTAATTAAGCCTCCACGGCCATGTTTGAGGAATCACAGGAGCGAGAGGCTCTTAGGCCATAATTACACAAGAGCAGACCAGAGGCGGGTTTCACACCGGCGGGTTCTGGAGCCGGATCTTTACAGTGTGACGACTTTAAAGTGGCTCTTTATAATGTGACGACTTTAAAGTGGCTCTTCAGAGTACAGGACGTTTTTTATTCTGAAGTGATATTATTGCTTAAAAATGGATTGAAGGAAACATATTAAACCTTCACCCTATTAATAAAAAAATAAAATAAAATCTCAGTTGGGCCCCCCTCTGATTTACATTAGAGGGGGGCCCAAGTGAGATCTCTTGCCCTGGGCCCTGATATTTCTGCAGACGGCCCTGGCTGGGATCTGTTTTTTTTATTATTTTTAGTAGTTTCAGAATTAGCATCACCACTATTTTACTTTAGCAATGCATCATATTTAAACATGTATTATCTTGTATAAAAATGTGAGTATAATCTTACTGTTTTCACATTTTTATACATCACTTTTCCACTTTCAAGACTCAAAGTGTCTCAAGTGTGTTGCCCAAGGACACGACGACAGGATTCATCACCTGCCCAAGGACTCCACCTGCCCAAGGACTCCACCTGCCCAAGGACTACACCTAGCAGGTCTTGTAGTGGGTCTTGTAGCGGGTCTTGTCTTGTAGCGGGTCTTGTCTTGTAGCGGGTCTTGTCTTGTAGCGGGTCTTGTAGCGGGTCTTGTAGCGGGTCTTGTAGCGGGTCTTGTCTTGTAGCGGGTCTTGTCTTGTAGCGGGTCTTGTAGCGGGTCTTGTCTTGTAGCGGGTCTTGTAGCGGGTCTTGTCTTGTAGCGGGTCTTGTCTTGTAGCGGGTCTTGTAGCGGGTCTTGTCTTGTAGCGGGTCTTGTAGCGGGTCTTGTAGCGGGTCTTGTAGCGGGTCTTGTCTTGTCTTGTAGCGGGTCTTGTAGCGGGTCTTGTAGCGGGTCTGTAGCGGGTCTTGTAGCGGGTCTTGTCTTGTAGCGGGTTGTAGCGGGTCTTGTAGTGGGTCTTGTCTTGTAGCGGGTCTTGTCTTGTAGCGGGGTCTTGTCTTGTAGCGGTCTTTTGTCTTGTCTTGTAGCGGGTTGTTGTCGGGTCTTGTAGCGGGTCTTCTTGTAGTAGCGGGTCTTGTTGTAGGGTCTTGTAGCGGTCTTGTAGCGGTCGGGTCTTGTAGCGGGTCTTGTAGCGGGTCTTGTCTTGTAGCGGGTCTTGTAGCGGGTCTTGTTGTAGGGGTCTTGTAGCGGGTCTTGTAGCGGGTTGTAGCGGGTCTTGTCTTGTAGCGGGTCTTGTCTTGTAGCGGGTCTTGTAGCGGGTCTTGTCTTGTAGCGGGTCTTAGCGGGTCTTGTAGCGGGGTCTTGTCTTGTAGCGGGTCTTGTCTTGTAGCGGGTCTTGTCTTGTAGCGGGTCTTGTCTTGTAGCGGGTCTCTTGTAGCGGGGTCTTGTCTTGTAGCGGGTCTTGTCTTGTAGCGGGTCTTGTAGTAGGGTCTTGTAGCGGGTCTTGTAGCGGGTCTTGTCTTGTAGCGGGTCTTGTAGCGGGTGTAGCGGGTCTTGGGTCTTGTCGTGGGGTCTTGTAGCGGGTCTGTAGCGGGTCTTAGTCTTGTAGCGGGGTCTTGTCTTGTAGCGGGTCTGTCGTGGGTCTTGTAGCGGGTCTTGTAGTCGGGGTCTTGTAGCGGGTTGTAGTAGCGGGTCTTGTCTTGTAGCGGGTCTTGTCTTGTAGCGGGTCTTAGTGGTCTTGGGTCTTGTAGCGGGTCTTGTCTTGTCGTGGGTCTTGTAGCGGGTCTTGTCTTGTAGCGGGTCTTGTAGCGGGTCTTGTCTTGTAGCGGGTCTTGTCTTGTAGCGGGTCTTGTAGCGGGTCTTGTCTTGTAGCGGGTCTTGTAGCGGGTCTTGTAGCGGGTCTTGTAGCGGGTCTTGTCTTGTAGCGGGTCTTGTAGCGGGTCTTGTCTTGTAGCGGGTCTTGTAGCGGGTCTTGTAGCAGGTCTTGTAGCGGGTACGACTTCTTCTCTTCTCTCTCTTCTCTTCTACTCCATCCTTTCGCTGATCTCGTTGTACTTTCTCTGTAGTTACTCGTGTCTTGGTGCAGTTCCTCGTGGGACCTGTGTGTTTTTACTTCTCGCTCTGCAGTGGGATCAGAGTTGGTGTTGACTGTATAAAGTTGGCGTGGCCCCTGCTCGTAGTGAGGGCCCCTGAGAGCTGCCGGGGCCTCAACTCTTGTCTTTTAGGTGGAGTATCTGAGGCAGACTGTGGAGAGGAGCTACTCAATGAGGAATTTATATGTTCTCAACAAAGCTTCTTCTTTAGGCCCCGAAGGCAGGTCTTAATTGTTAGACTTGATATCTCCACTCCCCCACTCCCCTCTCCTCTTTCTGTGGCTGTTTGCGGCTCCCTCCTCCCACCTACCCATCCCTCCAGCTATTAGGAATTGGATTTGGAGCAGAACGATCCATTTAGTCTCTCTCCTCCG
>JAIEZT010001318.1:32073729-32186229 GCA_019594935.1 Periophthalmus modestus
CGGCTCTCCTCGGCTCTTATAAAGGCAAAAAACATGAATCATTTTACCAGCTTCATTTAGACGGTGGCTCAGTCGGTAGAGCGTTTGCACAGGTTGACGGTGCGACTGTGCGACGGTGTAAAGTGACTGTGCTGAAGGTGGAAAAACGCCGGATAAAGACGTGACCATGAACAATGAAACTGCAAAATGAAGCGTCTGGTACCAACACTTTTTTCAGTCGGACACCAAAAGAATGCTGCGTCTGTTATGTCACTGTCGTTCTGCCAGCTCCTCCGAGCGGCAGACGGGCCCCGAGCGGCAGACGGGCCCCGAGCGGCAGACGGGCCCCCGAGCGGCAGACGGGCCCCGAGCGGCAGACGGGCCCCCGAGCGGCAGACGGGCCCCGCAGGCAGACGGGCCCCGAGCCGACAGCCCTGCTCTGTTTTTTCTGCGTCTCACACAAAAACACCCAATGAATTAACGCCAATCATCTGAATATTTGTCCGACTCTTGTTCCTCCCTGATTCCTCCAGACAATCCCGTGAATGATTTTCAAGTTTGTCAGATTTTGACGAGAAAGAAGTGAACTAATGATCCAAAGAGTTGCACAGTTTTCATTGTGTACGGCTCATTAGACGAGGACCAGAGCCGTAATGTGACACTAATTTGGCATCTACTTAAAAGAAGATGATCCTGTCGAGTTTTCGCTCTATTCACAAAAACAACCTGAGTGATTTTAGGGATGTATTTGGCAGCATTTGTATATTTGCTCCTCTTAAAGTTGTTCTTTGTGGAAAAGCAGCTACACAAAAGGTTTTAAGTCTGAAAGTCGTGATGGAGATCAGCGAGGGTTTTGTTTTTGGTTTGGGATGTTGTCTGCGTTTTCTGGCAGGTTCGGAGCGATTCGTCTTCAGCTCGGGGCTTTTCTTCACGTCTCCAGTGTCCAAGATTCTCAACTGCAAAAAAACATATTGTTTGTTGGTCGGCTCCATCGCTCCAGCTCAGAGGAAAGTTCTCTAAATGTTCGACATAATCGGAGCTGAAAACTCTGAGTAAAAACAGGACAAGTTCAAGAAAAGTCGATGAAAAGTTTCACTGTGTTTTCTGGAGGACAAGTCGCACCAGCAGAAAACACAGAATCATGAATGAACACGAGTCATGAAGAAAAGAAACATTTAAGTCACATTTTTTGGAAACAGATTTGACAAAATCTGAGACAAAGAAAAAACGTTTTATATTTAAAGTCAAGTTATAATAATAAGAATAAAACGTCGAACACGAGAGAACACGAGTCGAGAACAGACTGAACAGTCAGAACTGAACACGAGTCAGAACTGAACACGAGAACAGAACTGAACACGAGTCAGAACTGAACACGAGTCAGAACTGAACACGAGTCAGAAACTGAAACGACGAACACGAGTCAGAACTGAACTGAACACGAGACAGAACTGAACACGAGTCAGAACTGAACACGAGACTGAACACGAGTCAGAACTCAGAACTGAACACGAGTCAGAACTGAACACGAGAACTCAGAACTGAACACGAGAGTCAGAACTGAACAACAGACAGAACTGAACACGAGACAGAACTGAACACGAGAGAACTGAACACGAACTGAACACGAGTCAGAACTGAACACGAGTCAGAACTGAACACGAGTCAGAACTGAACACGAGTCAGAACTGAACACGAGACAGAACTGAACACGAGTCAGAACTGAACACGAGACAGAACTGAACACGAGACAGAACTGAACACGAGTCAGAACTGAACACGAGACAGAACTGAACACGAGACAGAACTGAACACTTAAACACACAAACTGAACACGCAGAAAAAAACACGAGTTTCACGAGACTGGAGTCCTCAGTCCAACAAAAATCACTAAATCCACCGAGTTCTTCATCCCCTGAGTCTGTCGCCTCAGAGTCTCCCCCTCGTCCTCCCTCACCTGTGACCTCTGACCTCTGACCTCTGACCTCTGACCTATTTCACTGTTGCTTTTATAACTTTCTGCTGGGTAAATCACTTCTCATGTTCAGCCCTAAGAGGCGAGTTTTCTCCCCGACAAAACCCACGATGTCGATGAAACGTTCTGCACCGACAAAGGCACCGACGAAGGTTTGAACTTTGTGTTTAAACAAGAGAGAAATGTGAGAAAATGTTAAGAGAAAAGTGTATAAAGTGTGTGGTGAGGGGTTTTACAGCAAAACAGAGAAATAATGTAAAAAATAAAACTGATACGTCACAGATTTCAAATATAGCGGGGTATTTTTAGAACATAACCCGAGATGACGACGCCCTGTGAGCTCTGACGTCAGGTGTTATGTAAACTTCTGTTTTCTGGTAACGCAGAACCTCGACCTCGTTATCAGCTGGACAGAAACAGGCCGGAGACGGGGTCACTCTGGTAATTGGAAGGAGGTGTGATAACATCTGTCTGAGGTCGTCTTTGAATCACTCGCTTCTGCTGGAACAGAGAGAGAACAGCTTAAAGGTTCTACACCACAAAAAACTGACTCTTGTAGCTTTAACCACCTTGTGATGTCATCAAGTGGTAGTTTTCATGTTTTCAGCTCCTTTTACCTTTTGTTCAGTTGTAGATCAGCAACTCCAGGACTGAAATGATCCAAATGAGTCTAGTGAAGGTGGAGTTTAAAAACACAGTGGAGCACTTCCTGTATCACCACATGATGACATCACAAGGTGGAACAGAGTGTTTTCAGTTTAAATCTGCAGGTTTGTGTTAAACGTGTGAATGAGACAAAAAGACACAGCTGCAGGTCAACATCAGGACAAAGCTCAGTTGGTGGAGTCTCTTCACTGAGCCACAAGTTGCTGGTGTGATTCCCGCTCCCACAGGTGAATGCTGTTGCTGTGTCCTTGAGCAAGACACTCCTCCC
Source organism: Periophthalmus modestus (assembly GCA_019594935.1). Taxonomy (NCBI): domain Eukaryota; kingdom Metazoa; phylum Chordata; class Actinopteri; order Gobiiformes; family Gobiidae; genus Periophthalmus; species Periophthalmus modestus. The sequence continues at coordinate 32,076,618 of JAIEZT010001318.1, forward strand.
CCTGGTGTATGAGTGTGTGAGTGAAAGGACGAGTGGTTCCCATAGTCTCCAACCTTTTTCCTGCATGAGCTACGTCTACAAAACAGAAATGTCACTGTGAGAATCTAAGAGCACAGCAGGTCTCAGAGGGGCACGCACGTCAAAACACACAAACCACTGATTTGTGCGGAAAGTCACTAGTAATTTTGCAAAGGTCAGATCAGACCCTGCCATGGACTGTCATATAAATGGACTTTTCTAACTTGCCAGCCGCCGTGCTCCTGTCGTTTTCTCTGTTTGATGCTGTTTTTCCCTCTTCTTTCTGCGCCGGAGCCTGGAGCTGGGCGGAGACTCAAGCTCCTCCCACACACACCTCCAACCCATCAATCAAGCCACACCTGGGGAGGACACAGGGCCGAGGACCTGACGCTCGGCTCCAGATCGTCCTCAGTGGTACAGCTCAGTGTGGCTTCGTCTTGTTTTATACTTATGACTTTTGTGCTCAGTTGGAGATCGTTTGTTCTCCGTCAGCTCCCGCTCCCTGAACCTGCACCTGAACCTGAACCTGAACCTTAACCTGAACCTGCACCTGCACCTGAACCTGAACCTGCACCTGAACCTTAACCTGAACCTGCACCTGCACCTGAACCTGAACCTGCACCTGCACCTGCACCTGCACCTGCACCTGAACCTGAACCTGAACCTGCACCGTGCCTCCACCTCCGACCCAGCTCTTCACGACCTCCTCGTCTCTGACCTCGCTCCGCTCGAAGACGTCACCGACCTGCTCCATCTACCATTCATATTTTTGTGACTGTAAATAAACTTTGTTCAAACGTTCCACCCAAGTCTGAGTCTTTGGTCCCTCCGTCAGTTGTTACGACAGTTTCAAACAGGAAGTGATCATGGTGCACTTCCTGCTCCATCGACTCTGGCTCTGATTCACTTTCTTTGGTCCTGTGTCTCTCTCTCTGTAACTGTCAGACTCATGTATTCCGTATTAACCCTCTACATGATCCTGGGGTTTTTATTTCACGTCTGTGTCTGTAAATCAACATATGAACATTAATAACAGACACATCAGGTCCTTCTGTCCCGACGTCGCTCCTGTTAGCGTTAGCAACAGGTTTGATTGACAGTGTTGCTAAGCTGAACCAGCAGACGCGGCGTCGCTCTCACGTCTTTACAGTCTGTGGTGGTTCCTTGATGTAAAGAGCTTTGAGAGCTGGAAAATCACTATAAAAATGTGTCTATTTACCATTCACCAAGTCTGTGCTGTATTTCTTCACGATTGCAGGATAGGCTCAGTGTCACAAAATGCCTCGTCTCAGTCCTCACACGTTATAATCTGAAGTTTCTCCTCATTTGTCATGGTCCCTGTGGAGCTCCCTCATAACTCGCCTCATCCACTGAACCACTTTTCAAAATGGCCCAGGTCCCGTCAGCTCCCAGCTCCAAACTGAATCTCTCACTCACGATTTGAACAGTTCTGCAAATTTTACCATTCATCACAGCGGCGCTCCTCTGGTCTGACGACATTTACCCAGAGACTCTCCTGAACGCTCATTATGCTCAAAACTCTGGGCTGGAAAGTGAACTCAGCCGGATTCAAGTTCCTCCTACGAGAGCGTCCCCTGAGACACTGGTGCGACGCTTCTAGGAAAACAGGGCTGCTGTTTGCAGCTCGAGGACCTGCAGCACTGGGGCGGTTTGAGTCGAGTGTGAAGCGGCTGGGATGAGAATCAGCTCTTCCAAATCTAAGGCCATGGTTCTCGACCAGAAAAAGGTGGCGCCCTCTGCAGGTGGAGAGTCCTTGCCTCAAGTGGAGGAGTTCAAGTGTCTCAGGGTCTTGTTCTCGAGTGAGGGACAGACGGAGCGTGAGACTGACAGGTGGACCAGCGTCTGCGTCTCCGATAGAGACATCACTGTATCAGACTGACGAGGTAAAGAAAGAGCTGAGTCGAAAGGCAACGCTCTGGATTTATCTCAATCTATGTTCTACCCTCACCTATGGTCCTGGTGTAGTCCTGGTTTAGTCCTGGTTTAGTCCTGGTTTAGTCCTGGTTTAGTCCTGGTTTAGTCCTGGTTTAGACCTGGTTTAGTCCTGGTTTAGTCCTGGTTTAGTCCTGGTTTAGTCCTGGTTTAGTCCCTGGTTTAGTCCTGGTTTAGACCTGGTTTTAGTCCTGGTTTAGTCCTGGTTTAGTCCTGGTTTAGTCCTGGTTTAGTCCTGGTTTAGTCTGGTTTAGTCCTGTCCTGGTTCCTGGTTTAGTCCTGGTTTAGTCCTGGTTTAGTCCCTGTTTAGTCCTGGTTTAGTCCTGGTTTAGACCTGGTTTAGTCCTGGTTTAGTCCTGGTTTAGTCCTGGTTTAGTCCTGGTTTAGACCTGGTTTAGTCCTGGTTTAGACCTGGTTTAGTCCTGGTTTAGACCTGGTTTAGTCCTGGTTTAGTCCTGGTTTAGTCCTGGTTTAGTCCTGGTTTAGACCTGGTTTAGTCCTGGTTTAGTCCTGGTTTAGTCCTGGTTTAGTCCTGGTTTAGTCCTGGTTTAGACCTGGTTTAGTCCTGGTTTAGACCTGGTTTAGTCCTGGTTTAGTCCTGGTTTAGTCCTGGTTTAGTCCTGGTTTAGTCCTGGTTTAGTCCTGGTTTAGTCCTGGTTTAGACCTGGTTTAGACCTGGTTTAAACCAAAGTCTGAACTCGCCTGGTTCCTGCTTCTCGTCTCAGTTTTTCAGTCTCTCTAAGATGTTTACACCACACGTTCCCTCGACAGAAAAACAAAAGTTTATCTCGTTTCTTCTTCCCTGAAGCTCCAGTCGCAGCAGTTTGAGACTCAGCCGAGTCTGGATCTCGTCCAAACTCTGAGACTTAAACTCAGCTCAGTTTAAGTTTGAGCCTCAGACTCTTCACTCTGGATTATTCAGGAGTTTTCTTTAAAGTACAGATACAAACGTACTCAAGTAAAAATACCACATGAAAAAATCTACTTGAGTAAAAGTATTAAAGTATCTGTTTGAAATTGTACTTTAAGAGTAAAAAGTAAAAGTATTTCACACAAGTGTAGTTCGTTTGTTAAAGTGTAAATGTGGAGAGAGACTTAAAATGACACATGTCGCCGTCAACAGTAACATCCATGTTCTTCCTCTGATCCAGGGCCGGGTCTAAACAGGCACTTCCAGACTTCCCTCACCCCAGACACCTCCTCCAGCTCCTCTGGTGGGACCCCGAGGTGTTCCAGAGACATAGTCCCTCCAGTGTGTCCCGGGTCGTCCCCAGGGCCTCCTCCCAGTGGGACATGAACACCTCCCCAGGCGTCCGGGAGGCGTCCGGGAGGCGTCCGGGAGGCGTCCTCCGTCCCCTTCTACTACCACACAGACTTGGACCCTCATTCGTCCAGGAGCTCTACTGAAACATCTGCTGAAACATCTGAAACGTTGCTATACCAGATTAAAACAAAAAACACACAAATGTCCCCTTCAGGTTCACTCTTTTTGCCTCTGTTACCTCTAGTTTAGTTTTGAGGCAGTTTTTACTTAAATCCCATTTAACCACTTCACTTTGTCTCTTCACTTTGTCTCTTCACTTTGTCTCTTCACTTTGTCACTTCACTTTGTCTCTTCACTTTGTCTCTTCACTTTGTCTCTTCACTTTGTCTCTTCACTTTGTCTCTTCACTTTGTCTCTTCACTTTGTCTCTTCACTTTGTCTCTTCACTTTGTCTCTTCACTTTGTCTCTTCACTTTGTCTCTTCACTTTGTCTCTTCACTTTGTCACTTCACTTTGTCTCTTCACTTTGTCTCTTCACTTTGTCTCTTCACTTTGTCTCTTCACTTTGTCTCTTCACTTTGTCTCTTCACTTTGTCACTTCACTTTGTCTCTTCACTTCATCACCTCTAATGACATAACTACATATAACTACATCTATGTGAACGATAAACCTCATCCACCTGCTCAAACTCACTTTACTCCTCAGGTTCGTGTTGGTCTTGACTCTCGGCTCCGGTCGTCGAGCACAAAGCCCCGACTTTCACACTTTAGTCAGATTTAGGTCTCGTCCCTCGTTAATTCCTCACATCAAACAAACTGTGACTTTTGAAATCACGAAGCCAAATCGTCGGTGTCACAGTGACGTGTTTTGCGTCTGAAATGGCGTCTTCCTCCTCGTGCCCACAGACTTTGATTCCAAGTCTCTCTGGTCTTCATTAGCTTCACTTCAGATAAAGAGGAAGGAGAGCGGGGAATACAGAGCAGGCCCTTTACAGAGGAGGAGACGAGTCGGATGGTGGAGATGGAGGTTTAAGAGCATCACCTGTCGCCACATAAACCACAGAATTAATGAGGCGCCGGGGCCAAGTTTAGTGTGATTCTGAAGCATCGTTACAGGCACAAAAAGGCTAAATGTTTAATGCTAACGCCGCTGTACGAGGCGGAGGCTGGAGCGACGCACTTAACCACGAGCATCACAAACACAACGTGGTTTTGTTCACATGAATCTTTAATATGAACAAGCTCCACGTCTGAGGTTTGAGAAGAAGAAGAAGTTTGTGTCTAAGCTTCATCTGTAAATGGATCAACATCAGAGCGAAGCACCACTGACCCGGTTTAGACCAGGTTTAGTCCTGGTTTAGACCCGGTTTAGACCCGGTTTAGACCCGGTTTAGTCCTGGTTTAGTCCTGGTTTAGTCCCGGTTTAGACCCGGTTTAGACCCGGTTTAGTCCTGGTTTAGTCCCGGTTTAGACCCGGTTTAGACCCGGTTTAGACCCGATTTAGACCCGGTTTAGACCAGGTTTAGACCCGGTTTAGACCCGGTTTAGACCCGGTTTAGACCCGGTTTAGACCCGGTTTAGTCCCGGTTTAGACCCGGTTTAGACCAGGTTTAGTCCTGGTTTAGACCCGGTTTAGACCCGGTTTAGACCCGGTTTAGTCCTGGTTTAGTCCTGGTTTAGTCCCGGTTTAGACCCGGTTTAGACCCGGTTTAGACCCGATTTAGACCCGGTTTAGACCAGGTTTAGACCCGGTTTAGACCCGGTTTAGACCCGGTTTAGTCCCGGTTTAGACCCGGTTTAGACCCGGTTTAGACCCGGTTTAGACCCGGTTTAGACCCGGTTTAGACCCGGTTTAGACCCGGTTTAGACCCGGTTTAGACCCAGTTTAGTCCCGGTTTAGACCCGGTTTAGACCCGGTTTAGTCCTGGTTTAGACCCGGTTTAGACCCGGTTTAGACCCGGTTTAGACCCGGTTTAGACCCGGTTTAGTCCTGGTTTAGTCCTGGTTTAGTCCTGGTTTAGACCCGGTTTAGACCCGGTTTAGTCCTGGTTTAGACCCGGTTTAGTCCTGGTTTAGTCCTGGTTTAGTCCTGGTTTAGTCCTGGTTTAGTCCTGGTTTAGTCCTGGTTTAGACCCGGTTTAGACCCGGTTTAGACCCGGTTTAGTCCTGGTTTAGACCCGGTTTAGACCCGGTTTAGACCCGGTTTAGTCCTGGTTTTGACCCGGTTTAGACCAGGTTTAGACCCGGTTTAGACCCGGTTTAGACCCGGTTTAGTCCTGGTTTTGACCCGGTTTAGACCAGGTTTAGACCCGGTTTAGACCCGGTTTAGACCCGGTTTAGTCCTGGTTTAGTCCTGGTTTAGTCCTGGTTTAGTCCCGGTTTAGTCCTGGTTTAGTCCTGGTTTAGTCCCGGTTTAGACCCGGTTTAGTCGCGGTTTAGACCCGGTTTAGTCCTGGTTTAGTCCTGGTTTAGTCCTGGTTTAGACCCGGTTTAGTCCCGGTTTAGTCCTGGTTTAGTCCTGGTTTAGTCCTGGTTTAGTCCTGGTTTAGACCCGGTTTAGTCCCGGTTTAGTCCTGGTTTAGTCCTGGTTTAGTCCTGGTTTAGACCCGGTTTAGTCCCGGTTTAGTCCTGGTTTAGTCCTGGTTTAGTCCATGTCAGTGGACTGTGCTTCTCCTCAAAGTTTATTTGTTTCCCCTGAGTTCCTGTGACTTGTTCCTGCCGGAGGAGGCGTCTGTCAGACTCACTTTGGTCTTAAATCTTCGCTTTTACCCTCGACATGATCCTGGGGTTTTGTTTCACTTTGTGTGGCTCATGTTCAGTTTTTGGTTAAATCTCTTGTTCAGCTCGTAAAGTTTCACTTTGCTCATTTCTTGTTCTTACACTGAAATCTTAGTTTAAACGAAACAAACAGAGAAACACAAACATTGTCTCGTTGTTGTTCTGTGTCGATTTCAAAGTTTGTCTAAAATTGGTTGTTTTTCGTCCTTTACAAACTCGTCTATAATCGAACCATAAACCTTCACTGGACTCTTCACGTTTAAAGAGTTTTCCTCCGTCTCTCGAGCGTCTTCAAACCCCAAACATCGTCCTGTAATGGTGCGTTGTCGAGCGGCGAGACGGCGGCGGCTCGTTGTGACTGACACATAATGACAAACTGTCCGAGGAGCTGCTTCAGTTTGATGGATTTACATGTTCTCCTTTCAGGCTTTGTTTTTTAACTCTGGAATTCACCCGAGACGAGCGACTTCCCGAGGACGAGGTTTTCACACAGACGTTTGTGCGAGACGCCGGTGGAAAGTTTGTCCAGTTTGATCTGAAGGTTGGGGGTTCAAATCCCCATTTAAAGACGGGTTAAAGGGTTAAACCAGCTCCCACACATGAACGCTGCTGCTGTGTCCTTGAGCAAGACACTCAAGCACAAGGACACCCACCTCGTCCCCAGTGTCTGTGTCCCTCTGTGTCATTCTGCATTTACTCCATTTTCCCACCTGCTTGTTTCCATGGAGATGATTTTAATGCCGTAGTGCGGAACAATCCTGGAAAATCACTGACGTCTCCATGGAAACAAGAGGACCCTAAACAACTGTATCTGCAACTGGTTTAGTCCTGGTTTAGTCCTGTTTTAGACCTGGTTTAGTCCTGGTTTAGTCCTGGCTTAGTCCTGTTTTAGACCTGGTTTAGTCCTGGTTTAGTCCTGTTTTAGACCTGGTTTAGTCCTGGTTTAGTCCTGTTTTAGACCTGGTTTAGTCCTGGTTTAGTCCTGTTTTAGACCTGGTTTAGTCCTGGTTTAGTCCTGGTTTAGTCCTGTTTTAGACCTGGTTTAGTCCTGGTTTAGTCCTGGTTTAGTCCTGGTTTAGTCCTGGTTTAGTCCCGGTTTAGACCTGGTTTAGTCCTGGTTTAGACCTGGTTCAGTCCTGGTTTAGACCCGGTTTAGTCCCGGATTAGTCCCGGTTTAATCCCGGTTTAGTCCCGGTTTAGTCCTGGTTTAGTCCCGGTTTAGTCCTGGTTTAGTCCTGGTTTAGTCCTGGTTTAGTCCTGGTTTAGTCCTGTTTTAGACCTGGTTTAGTCCTGGTTTAGTCCTGGCTTAGTCCTGTTTTAGACCTGGTTTAGTCCTGGTTTAGTCCTGTTTTAGACCTGGTTTAGTCCTGGTTTAGTCCTGTTTTAGACCTGGTTTAGTCCTGTTTAGTCCCTGGTTTAGTCCTGGTTTAGTCCTGGTTTAGTCCCGGTTTAGACCTGGTTTAGTCCTGGTTTAGACCTGGTTCAGTCCTGGTTTAGACCCGGTTTAGTCCCGGATTAGTCCCGGTTTAATCCCGGTTTAGTCCCGGTTTAGTCCCGGTTTAGTCCTGGTTTAGTCCTGGTTTAGTCCTGGTTTAGTCCTGGTTTAGTCCTGGTTTAGTCCCGGTTTAGTCCCGGTTTAGTCCTGGATTAGTCCCGGTTTAGTCCCGGTTTAGTCCTGGTTTAGTCCTGGTTCTCCTCGAGGTTTTTTAACTTTAGTTTTTTTTTGTTTTTTCTTAAGAAGGACGAGGGTCTGGGGACAGGGGGCGCTGTGGGACAGTGGTTCCTGCAGGAGGAGGGTCTGGGGACAGGGGGCGCTGTGGGACAGTGGTTCCTGCAGGAGGAGGGTCTGAGGACAGGGGGCGCTGTGGGACACTTCTCTGTTTTTTCGTCTGTTTCTGTTTCGTTGTTGATTTTCTCTTTTCTGTCGGTTAAGTCATTTCTCATGTTCAGTGTAAAAAGGCGACGCTGTTGTGGTTTTGAGCTTTACAAAAGAAACAGATTTAAACGTGTTTCTGAGTCGTGAGGAGAAGTTTCGTTGGGGGTGAGTTGGACTTTTTCTCCTCCGTCGTTGGCGGAGCCACAGTCGCAGCAGAGGCGACTTTCAGTTTCCATTTTGCTGTTTAACATTAATTTGAGCTAAAAAAAACAACAGCTCCAAGCACAAAAAATAGGCCAAAGAATCAAAGAGACACATTCAGTCTGAAAGTCGAGGGGCATTTTTTGAGTAGAACGATGTCGTTGCATAACTTTTATTGTAATGAAATGTGAATAAATCATGAATCTATAATAATATTCTGAATAATGCTCCATTTTGTCAAGTATGTTTTTACCAACAAACTCAGGACTGTCCCAGTTTTTCATTTAAAGCCCCGATTTAGGCTGAAAACACTCTGTTCCACCTTGTGATGTCATCATGATGTGATACAGGAAGTGCTCCACTGTGTTTTTAAACTCCACCTTCACTAGAATCATGTGGATCATTTCAGTCCTGGAGTTGTTTATCTCGACTGAACTAAAGGTAAAAGGAGATGTTCACTTGAAAACTACCACTTCATGACATCACAAGGTGGAACAGAGCGTTTTGTAGATGTGACAGACTCATAATAAAGTGTTAAACATGTGAATGAAACAAACACGACTCCAGGTCTGATTTTGAGGCGGTAACAACATTATAACACGGTTTAAATCTCCTGAGTCAAGTTTGTGTGATATAAGAGCTTTAAAAACCTGCTCACTCCCCTCACTCCGCTCACTCTCCTCACTCCCCTCTCTCCGCTCACTCTCCTCACTCTCCTCACTCTCCTCACTCCCCTCACTCTCCCACTCCCCTCACTCTCCTCACTCCCCTCACTCTCTCTCCTCTCTCCTCACTCCCTCACTCCTCTCACTCCCCTCACTCCCCTCACTCCCCTCACTCCTCTCTCTCCTCCTCACTCCTCACTCTCCTCACTCTCTCACTCTCCTCCTCTCCCCTCTCTCTCCTCACTCTCCTCCCCTCCTCACCTCACTCTCCTCACTCCCCTCACTCCCCTCACTCCCCTCACCCCTCACTCCCCTCACTCCCCTCACTCTCCTCACTCCCCTCACTCCCCTCACTCCCCTCACTCTCCTCACTCCCTCACTCCCCTCACTCCCCTCACTCCCCTCACTCTCCTCACTCCTCCCACTCCCTCCCCTCACTCTCTCCCCTCACTCTCCTCACTCTCCTCACTCTCCTCACTCTCCTCACTCACTCCTCACTCCCCTCACTCCCCTCACCCCTCCTCACCCCTCACTCTCCCTCACTCCCCTCACTCCCCTCACTCCCCTCACTCCCCCTCACTCCCCTCACTCCCTCACTCCCTCACTCCCCTCACTCACCCTCACTCCCTCACTCTCCCCACTCCCCTCACTCCCCCTCACTCCCCTCACTCCTCTCACTCTCCTCACTCTCCTCACTCTCCTCACTCCCTCTCCTCACTCCCCTCACTCCCCTCACTCCGCTCACTCATTGCAGAACCTCACATTGCTGCTTTTCAGATTTGAGAATGTGATGATGCCATCCTCCCAGAAGGGGGCGCTGGAGCCAGATTTCCTCTCGATGTTGTACTTTGCCATGAAACATCTCAAACATAAAAACACAAATGTTGAACCTGACGGTTTCACTCAGTCACGACACAAACCTGCGTTTTAATAATATGTCCCATGTTTTTAAATGTCCTGAGCCTGTCGAACGTCATGATGTCGTCTGAAACACGGGATTTAAGGTCAAAGGTCAGTTTAAAGACTCATTAATCCGCGTTCACTTTACGAGGTGTAAATCTGAAATCTTTTATCTGGAGTGTGGGGTGTGAGCTGCGTCGTAAATCGATCCGTGATGTGTTTGCCGTCGGCTCAGTGTTTACTGTACTCGGAGAATATCGACAGAGTCATTATGTCAGCGCCGCTCCAGCGTATCTCTGTATCTGATGACTTTTAAATGTTGGGCACAAACACAAACTGTAAAGAAGTGACTGAGACACTGAGACGCCACAGCTTCAGCTCCACATGAGGCTCATCGAGGCCGGAGCAGAGACGGAGGAGAATCTGGAGCCGAGTTTCATATTTGGAATAATGACCACGAGTATCAGAGCAACCAAAGAGCCAATCAGGAGTGAGACTGAGGGTAACGCCCCTTTCTGTCCACACCACTGGTTTAACAGGGAGCAGGCCCTTAGCAACACTGTCAATCAAACCTGTTGCTAACGCTAACAGGAGCGACGTCGGGGACAGAAGGACCTGATGTGTCTGTTATTAATGTTCATATGTTGATTTACAGACACAAGAGTGAAATAAAAACCCCAGGATCATGTGGAGCACGAGTCCCCGAACTTTTAAACACCACAGACCAGAATAATGTAGGTTTTATTTTCACAGACCGGCCTTCTACACGCGGCAGATAAGAGGTCCTCTGGGTGGAGGTCCTCTGGGTGGAGGTCCTCTGGGTGGAGGTTGGGTCGGGTGACTTGTCCTCTGGGTGGAGGTTGTTTTCGGTGGAGTTTTCGGTTGTTTTCGGTTGGGTCGCCCTGACTTGCTCGGTTGTTTTACGGTTGTTTTCGGTTGTTTTCGGTTGTTTTCGGTTGTTTTCGGTTGTTTTCGGTTGTTTTCGGTTGTTTTCAGGTGTTTTCAGTTGTTTTCGGTTGTTTTCAGTTGTTTTCAGGTGTTTTCGGTTGTTTTCGGTTGTTTTCAGTTGTTTTCAGTTGTTTTCAGGTGTTTTCAGGTTGTTTTCAGTTGTTTTCAGGTTTTTTTTTCAGTTGTTTTCAGTTGTTTCAGGTGTTTTCGGTTGTTTTCAGTTGTTTTCAGGTGTTTTCGGTTGTTTTCGGTTGTTTTCAGGTGTTTTCAGTTGTTTTCAGTTGTTTTCAGGTGTTTTCGGTTGTTTTCAGTTGTTTTCAGGTGTTTTCGGTTGTTTTCGGTTGTTTTCAGGTGTTTTCAGTTGTTTTCAGTTGTTTTCAGGTGTTTTCAGGTGTTTTCAGTTGTTTTCAGTTGTTTTCAGTGTTTTCAGTTGTTTTCAGTTGTTTTCAGGTGTTTTCGGTTGTTTTCAGTTGTTTTCAGTTGTTTTCGGTTGTTTTCGGTTGGTCTGGTCTGGAGGCCTCGTCTCCTTCACCTGTCGCCTTCACTTCAGTCAAAAACTGATCAGAGGAAAGTGTAAAATATATTTTGGCCGAGTTGTGGGTTTGACATTTGTGTTTTTCAGATGCTCTGGACGTGTCGGGTCCTGGGAGGTTTTTTCTTCTTCTTCTTTTGTTCATAAAAAATCTGCCATTTGCTCAAACATGAAACAAACTTTGAGAAGCGCTCGGCCTGAGCTTCAAACGAAACGCTCCACCATGAAGATGAAGATGAAGATGAAGATGAAGATGAAGACTCACGAGGAAGAGCAGGAAGTGGAGCGAGAACACGCTAAGCACACGTGTCCTCGGCCTTCACACGTGACGAGCCTCTGCCTCAAAACGACACAAACACGTTTATTATTCTCCCCCGACTCTCGAACTGAAGAAACAAACGGATCAATGAGTCGAGTCTCAAGAGACGATCAAACATCCACCAAAATACTGCACTTTAAATACACGACTTCAGGGAACCAAGTACAAGCAGTAAAGTACTGCACTGAAGTACAACGTTCAGAATCTGTACTTTACTTAAGTACATTCTACGGTGTGTACTTTTTACTTTTACTTCAGTAGTTTTGAGAGCAGTACCTGTACTTTTACTCCACTACGTTTTTGAACAGGACAGAAAAGTGAAAAGTACTTTTCAAAAGGTACTTAAATACTTTTTCTCAAGTAAATTTTAGTTCTGTAGTTTTACTTGAGTAGATTTTTTCATTTGATACTTTTACTTGAGTAACTTTTAACCTCTGGATCTGTACTTTTACTTTTACTTAAGTAGATGGTGAAGCCTGTTGAGTTTAGAAATACAAAAAAAGGTTTATTCTTTGTCACACAGATACAGACCCGGACCTGCCCTGGACACAGACGCGTCGTCTTCCTGTGTCCTGGTCCCCGTCTTCGGTCTCTGGTCCGTGGTCTGTGGTCTTCGCTCTTCGGTCTTCGCTCTTCGGTCTTCGCTCTTCGGTCTTCGCTCTTCGCTCGCTCTTCGGTCTTCGCTCTTCGGTCTTCGCTCTTCGCTCTTCGGTCTTCGCTCTTCGGTCTTCGCTCTTCGGTCTTCGCTCTTCGGTCTTCGCTCTTCGGTCTTCTCTCGGTCGCTCTTCTTCGGTCTTTGCTCTTCGGTCTTTGCTCTTCGGTCTTTGCTCATCGGTCTTCGCTCTCTGCTCTTCGGTCTCTGCTCTTCGCTCTCTGGTCTTCGCTCTCTGGTCTTCGCTCTTCGGTCTTCGCTCTTCGCTCTTCGCTCTTCGGTCTTTGGTCTTCGCTCTCGGCTCTTCGGTCTTTGGTCTTTGGTCTTCAGTCTTTGCTCTTCGGTCTCTGGTCTCTGGTCTTCGGTCTTCGGTCTTCGGTCTTTGCTCTCCGGTCTTCGCTCTTCGCTCTTCGGTCTCTGCTCTTCGGTCTTTGCTCTTCGGTCTCTGGTCCAGATACCAGAGCATTTTTATTTTTTTCTCATATATGTGTATTTGTGTTTGATAATAAAGTTGTATTTTTGCAATTAAAAGTTCCTTAGTTATGAACTATTTTCATTATTAACTATTAGTAACTATTTCATAAACACATATAACGTGACGTCTGTTCCACCTTCTGCGTCTGTGTATCTGGCAACCCCCAGAAAAAAAGTCCTAAACCCGCCGCCGGATTCATGGAGAAAAGGTTAAGTAATAGAAAAAGTGATTCAGATGCAGAGCACTTAACCTGAAGTGGACAAACGATTATTTTTTGGTTCAAAGCAAAGAAAAGGCTCCGTCGCATCTGTCGAGGCGGCGGCGTGTTCAAAGAAGATCTGCGGCGACACGATGGATCCCGCCACAAAGACGAGTGTGATCTCTGGCAAGGCCAATGCGAGCAGACAAACTCTCAAAGCTAAAAGTTGGACTGTCAGCTCAGCAAAATACATTTGTACGGCAATAAATGTTTATGTTTAGGCTCCTGCAAAAGTCACTTTTTCTGTTACAAACCTCGGCCCCCGAGAAAAGTTATGTGGCCCTCACAGGAAAAAGTTTGGGGGCCCCTGATGTCGAGGGTTAATACGAACATTTAAGACCAACATGAGTCTGACAGCAGCAGGTAGAGAGAGAGACACAGTTTTTCAATAGAAAGTGAATTGGAGCCAGAGTCGATGGAGAAGGAAGTGCACACACCATCACTTCCTGTTTGTAACGTGGCGCTAGCAGGTTAGCTCTGTGCATTTATACAAACAGTCTTTGTGCTGCATCCACACACGTCTCTACATGTTCAGTGTGCAGGGCCCCGCCCCCTCTGCAGCTCCTCCAAACAAAAATATCTGGCTCCGCCCCGCCCCGTCCGCCCCTGCCCCAGCCCCGCTGCCGGCCGGTGCTCCGCCCCCCCGCCGCCCCTGCTCCGGCCTCTGCCAGGTCCCGGCCCACCCCCCCGTCCGGCCCCTGCTCCGCCCCCTGCTCCGGCCCCTGCTCCGGCCCTGCTCCGGCCCTGCTCCGGCCCCTGCTCCGGCCCCTGCTCCGGCCCTGCTCCGGCCCCTGCTCCGGCCCCTGCTCCGCCCCTGCTCCGGCCCCTGCTCCGCCCCTGCTCCGGCCCCCTGCTCCGGCCCCTGCTCCGCCCCTGCTCCGCTCCTGCCCCTGCTCCGCCCCTGCCGGCCTGCCCGCCCTCCTCCGCCCCTGCTCCGGCCCCTGCTCCGGCCCCATCCGGCCCCTGCTCCGTCCCTGCTCCGCCCCTGCTCCGCCCCCTGCTCCGGCCCCATGCTGCCCCTGCTCCGCCCCTGCTCCGCCCCTGCTCCGCCCTGCTCCGCCCCTGCTCCGCCCCGCTCCGGCCCGGCCCCTCCGGCCCCTGCTCCGTCCCTGCTCCGGCCCCTGCTCCGGCCCCTGCTCCGGCCCCGCTCCGGCCCTGCTCCGGCCCCCCCCTGCTCCGGCCCCTGCTCCGGCCCCTGCTCCGGCCCCTGCTCCGGCCCCTGCTCCGCCCTGCTCCGGCCCCTGCTCCGGCCCCTGCTCCGGCCCCTGCTCCGGCCCCTGCTCCGGCCCCTGCTCCGCCCCTGCTCCGGCCCCTGCTCCGGCCCCTGCTCCGGCCCCTGCTCCGCCCCTGCTCCGTCCCTGCTCTCTGCCCCTGCTCTGCCCCTGCTCCGGCCCCTGCTCCGGCCCCATCTCCCTGCTCCGTCCCTGCTCCGCCCTGCTCCGCCCCTGCTCCGGCCCCATCCTGCCCCTGCTCCGCCCCTGCTCCGCCCCTGCTCCGTCCCTCCGCCCCTGCTCCGCCCCTGCTCCGCCCCTGCTCCGGCCCCATCCGGCCCTGCTCGGCCCCTGCTCCGTCCCTGCTCCGGCCCCTGCTCCGGCCCCATCCGGCCCTGCTCCGGCCCCTGCTCCGTCCCTGCTCCGGCCCCTGCTCCGGCCCCCTGCTCCGGCCCCTGCTCCGCCCCTGCTCCGCCCCTGCTCCGCCCCTGCTCCGGCCCCTGCTCCGGCCCCTGCTCCCCCCCTGCTCCGGCCCCTGCTCCGCCCCTGCTCCGGCCCCTGCTCCGGCCCCTGCTCCGCCCCTGCTCCGGCCCCTGCTCCGCCCCTGCTCCGTCCCTGCTCCGCCCCTGCTCCGCCCCTGCTCCGGCCCCTGCTCCGGCCCCATCCGGCCCTGCTCCGTCCCTGCTCCGCCCCTGCTCCGCCCCTGCTCCGGCCCCATCCTGCCCCTGCTCCGCCCCTGCTCCGCCCCTGCTGCTCCGGCCCCTGCTCCGGCCCCATCCGGCCCCTGCTCCGTCCCTGCTCCGCCCCTGCTCCGCCCCTGCTCCGGCCCCATCCTGCCCCTGCTCCGCCCCTGCTCCCCCCCCTGCTCCGCCCCTGCTCCGCCCCTGCTCCGGCCCCCTCCGGCCCCGCTCCGCCCCTGCTCCGTCCCTGCTCCGGCCCCTGCTCCGGCCCCGCTCCCGGCCCCGCTCCGGCCCCTGCTGCTCCGGCCCCTGCTCCGCCCCCTGCTCCGGCCCCTGCTCCGGCCCCTGCTCCGGCCCCTGCTCCGGCCCTGCTCCGGCCCCTGCTCCGCCCCTGCTCCGGCCCCTGCTCCGCCCCTGCTCCGGCCCCTGCTCCGCCCCTGCTCCGGCCCCTGCTCCGGCCCCTGCTCCGGCCCCTGCTCCGCCCCTGCTCCGTCCCTGCTCTGCCCCTGCTCTGCCCCTGCTCCGGCCCCTGCTCCGGCCCCCATCCGGCCCCTGCTCCGTCCCTGCTCCGCCCCTGCTCCGCCCCTGCTCCGGCCCCATCCTGCCCCTGCTCCGCCCCTGCTCCGCCCTGCTCCGTCCCTGCTCCGCCCCTGCTCCGCCCCTGCTCCGGCCCCATCCGGCCCTGCTCCGGCCCCTGCTCCGTCCCTGCTCCGCCCCTGCTCCGGCCCCATCCGGCCCTGCTCCGGCCCTGCTCCGTCCCTGCTCCGCCCCTGCTCCGCCCCTGCTCCGGCCCCTGCTCCGCCCCTGCTCCGCCCCTGCTCTCCGCCCCTGCTCCGGCCCCTGCTCCGGCCCCATCCGGCCCTGCTCCGCCCCTGCTCCGCCCCCTGCTCCGGCCCCTGCTCCGGCCCCTGCCCCTGCTCCGCCCCTGCTCCGTCCCTGCTCCGCCCCTGCTCCGCCCCTGCTCCGCCCCTGCTCCGCCCCTGCTCCGGCCCCATCCGGCCCTGCTCCGGCCCCTGCTCCGTCCCTGCTCCGGCCCCTGCTCCGGCCCCATCCGGCCCTGCTCCGGCCCCTGCTCCGTCCCTGCTCCGGCCCCTGCTCCGGCCCCTGCTCCCGGCCCCTGCTCCGCCCCTGCTCCGCCCCTGCTCCGCCCCTGCTCCGCCCCTGCCCCTCTCCGGCCCCTGCTCCGGCCCCATCCGGGCCCTGCTCCGCCCCCTGCTCCGCCCCCTGCTCCGGCCCCTGCTCCGGCCCCTGCCCCTGCTCCGCCCCTGCTCCGTCCCTGCTCCGCCCCTGCTCCGCCCCTGCTCCGGCCCCGCTCCGGCCCCGCTCCGCTCCCCCCGCTCCGGCCCCGCTCCGGCCCTGCTCCGTCCTCCGCTCCGGCCCCGCTCCGGCCCCTGCTCCGGCCCCGCTCCGGCCCCGCTCCGGCCCCTGCTCCGGCCCCTGCTCCGGCCCTGCTCCGGCCCCTGCTCCGCCCCTGCTCCGGCCCTGCTCCGGCCCTGCTCCGCCCCTGCTCCGGCCCCCGTCCCGGCCCTGCTCCGGCCCCTGCTCCGTCCCTGCTCCGGCCCCTGCTCCGGCCCACATCCGGCCCTGCTCCGGCCCCTGCTCCGTCCCTGCTCCGGCCCCTGCTCCGGCCCCTGCTCCGGCCCCTGCTCCGGCCCCTGCTCCGGCCCTGCTCCGTCCCTGCTCTGCCCCTGCTCTGCCCCTGCTCCGGCCCCTGCTCCGGCCCCATCCGGCCCTGCTGCTCTGCCCCTGCTCCGCCCCTGCTCCGCCCCTGCTCCGGCCCCATCCTGCCCCTGCTCCGCCCCTGCTCCGTCCCTGCTCCGCCCCTGCTCCGCCCCTGCTCCGGCCCCATCCGGCCCTGCTCCGGCCCCTGCTCCGTCCCTGCTCCGGCCCCTGCTCCGCCCCATCCGGCCCTGCTCCGGCCCCTGCTCCGTCCCTGCTCCGGCCCCTGCTCCGGCCCCTGCTCCGGCCCCTGCTCCGGCCCCTGCTCCGCCCCTGCTCCACCCCTGCTCCCGCCCCTGCTCCGCCCCTGCTCCGGCCCCTGCTCCGGCCCCATCCGGCCCTGCTCCGCCCCTGCTCCGCCCCTGCTCCGGCCCCTGCTCCGGCCCCTGCTCCGGCCCCCTGCCCCGCCCCTGCTCCGCCCCTGCTCCGTCCCTGCTCCGCCCCTGCTCCGGCCCCATCCGGCCCTGCTCCCGGCCCCTGCTCCGTCCCTGCTCCGGCCCCTGCTCCGGCCCCATCCGGCCCTGCTCCCGGCCCCTGCTCCGGCCCCTGCTCCGGCCCCTGCTCCGGCCCCTGCTCCGGCCCTGCTCCGGCCCTGCTCCGGCCCTGCTCCGGCCCCTGCTCCGGCCCCTGCTCCGCGGCCCTGCTGCTCCGCCCTGCTCCGGCCCCGCTCCGGCCCCCCGCTCCGGCCCCTGCTCCGTCCCTGCTCCGGCCCCTGCTCCGGCCCCGCTCCGGCCCCGCTCCGGCCCCTGCTCCGGCCCCTGCTCCGGCCCCTGCTCCGGCCCCTGCTCCGGCCCTGCTCCGGCCCCTGCTCCGGCCCTGCTCCGGCCCCGCTCCGGCCCCTGCTCCGGCCCCTGCTCCGCCCCTGCTCCGGCCCCCTGCTCCGCTCCGCCCTGCCCTGCTCCGCCCCTGCTCCGGCCCCTGCTCCGGCCCCTGCTCCGGCCCTGCTCCCCGCCCCTGCTCCGCCCCTGCTCCGGCCCCTGCTCCGGCCCCTGCTCCGGCCCCTGCTCCGGCCCCCCCTGCTCCTGCCCCTGCTCCGCCCCTGCTCCGTCCTGCTCTCGCCCCCTGCTCCGCCCCTGCTCCGGCCCCGTCCGGCCCTGCTCCGGCCCCTGCTCCGTCCCTGCTCCGGCCCCTGCTCCGGCCCCATCCGGCCCCTGCTCCGGCCCCTGCTCCGTCCCCTGCTCCGGCCCCTGCTCCGGCCCCTGCTCCGGCCCCCTGCTCCGGCCCCTGCTCCGGCCCTGCTCCGTCCCTGCTCTGCCCCTGCTCTGCCCCTGCTCCGGCCCCCCTGCTCCGGCCCCATCCGGCCCCTGCCTCTGTCCCTGCTCCGCCCCTGCTCCGCCCCTGCTCCGGCCCCATCCTGCCCCTGCCCGCCCCTGCTCCGTCCCTGCTCCGCCCCTGCTCCGCCCCTGCTCCGGCCCCATCCGGCCCTGCTCCGGCCCCTGCTCCGTCCCTGCTCCGGCCCTGCTCCGGCCCCATCCGGCCCTGCTCCGGCCCCTGCTCCGTCCCTGCTCCGGCCCCTGCTCCGGCCCCTGCTCCGGCCCCTGCTCCGGCCCCTGCTCCGCCCCTGCTCCACCCCTGCTCCGCCCTGCTCCGCCCCTGCTCCGGCCCCTGCTCCGGCCCCATCCGGCCCCTGCTCCGCCCCTGCTCCGCCCCTGCTCCGGCCCCTGCTCCGGCCCCTGCTCCGGCCCCTGCCCCTGCTCCGCCCCTGCTCCGTCCCTGCTCCGCCCCTGCTCCGGCCCCATCCGGCCCTGCTCCGGCCCCTGCTCCGTCCCCTGCTCCGGCCCCTGCTCCGGCCCCATCCGGCCCTGCTCCGGCCCCCTGCTCCGGCCCTGCTCCGGCCCCTGCTCCGGCCCCTGCTCCGGCCCCTGCTCCGGCCCTGCTCGGCCCTGCTCCGGCCCTGCTCGGCCCTGCTCCGGCCCCTGCTCCGGCCCCTGCTCCGCCCCTGCTCCGGCCCCCTGCTCCGCCCCTGCTCCGGCCCCTGCTCCGGCCCCTGCTCCGCCCCTGCTCCGGCCCCTGCTCCGCCCCTGCTCCGGCCCTCTGCCCCGGCTCTGCCCCTGCTCCGGCCCCTGCTCCGGCCCCATCCGGCCCCTGCTCTGTCCCTGCTCCGCCCCTGCTCCGCCCCTGCTCCCGGCCCCATCCTGCCCTGCTCCGCCCCCTGCTCCGTCCCTGCTCCGCCCCTGCTCCGCCCCTGCTCCGGCCCATCCGGCCCTGCTCCGGCCCCTGCTCCGTCCCTGCTCCGGCCCCTGCTCCGGCCCCATCCGGCCCCCATCCGGCCCCTGCTCCGTCCCTGCTCCGGCCCCTGCTCCGGCCCTGCTCCGGCCCCTGCTCCGGCCCCTGCTCCGCCCCTGCTCCGGCCCCTGCTCCACCCCTGCTCCGCCCCTGCTCCGCCCCTGCTCCGGCCCCTGCTCCGGCCCCATCCGGCCCTGCTCCGCCCCTGCTCCGCCCCTGCTCCGGCCCCTGCTCCGGCCCCTGCTCCGGCCCCTGCTCCGGCCCCTGCTCCGGCTCCGTCCGGGGCAGATCGAGGTGACACGCTGACTCATGCTGAGGTTCATTTTGGTCCTGGAGGCAGCTGCTGGTGGAGCTGGTGCAGACGGGACTCTGCACCGTCCACTCCAGACTTTTCATTTTTTCATCTCAACGTTAATTGAGTCGTGACATCTCCATCCATGTCCTTCCTGTTCGGCGCCATGGCAACGACCGGGATAAATTTAGTGATCGGAAAAGATTTAATCTGAAGTGAGTTTTGTAATAAGAGCCGATGTCGTCTCGTATTAGACACACGCTGGAGGACGGCATCAGGACAGGGATCGAAGTGACAGATGTAATATAGAGACTGTGACCTCTGACCTGTCGGGGGCGCTGTGTGCACCAAAGCAAATGACCCTTGCATCATTTCTGAAATAATACACCTGTGCTGTCATGTGGGAAACTGTAAGAACACGGACAGTCCAGGTTTACGGCACCGAGACACGACGGGTCTGGAAAACACAGAAAATACAGGCAGATATTTAATATTTAATGTGAGATTTGACGCATTTTTCGGTTTAGACCCGGTTTAGTCCCGGTGTAGTCCAGGTTTAGTCCAGGTTTAGTCCAGGTCTAGTCCTGGTTCAGTCCTGGTTCAGTCCTGGTTTAGTCCAGGTTCAGTCCTGGTTCAGTCCTGGTTTAGTCCTGGTTTAGACCTGGTTTAGTCCAGGTTTAGTCCTGGTTCAGTCCAGGTTTAGTCCAGGTTTAGTCCAGGTTTAGACCTGGTTCAGTCCAGGTTTAGTCCTGGTTTAGTCCTGGTTTAGTCCTGGTTTTTAGTCCAGGTTCAGTCCCTGGTTTAGTCCTGGTTCAGTCCTGGTTTAGTCCTGGTTTAGTCTGGTTTAGTCCAGGTTTAGTCCTGGTTTAGTCCTGGTTCAGTCCTGGTTTAGTCCTGGTTTAGTCCTGGTTTAGTCCTGGTTTAGTCCCTGGTTTAGTCCTGGTTTAGTCCTGGTTTAGTCCAGTCCTGTTTAGTCCTGGTTCAGTCCAGGTTTAGTCCTGGTTCAGTAGTCCTGGTTTAGTCCTGGTTCAGTCCTGGTTTAGTCCTGGTTCAGTCCTGGTTTAGTCCTGGTTTCCAGGTTTAGTCCTGGTTCCTGGTTTAGTCCTGGTTTAGTTCCAGGTTTAGTCCAGGTTTAGTCCTGGTTTAGTCCTGGTTTAGTCCTGGTTTAGTCCTGGTTTAGTCCTGGTTCAGTCCTGGTTTAGTCCTGGTTTAGTCCTGGTTTAGTCCTGGTTTAGTCCTGGTTTAGTCCTGGTTCAGTCCTGGTTTAGTCCTGGTTTAGTCCTGGTTTAGTCCTGGTTTAGTCCTGGTTTAGTCAGTCCAGGTTTAGTCCTGGTTCAGTCCTGGTTTTGTCGTGGTTTTTTTTAGTCCTGGTTTAGTCCTGGTTTAGTCCTGGGTTTAGTCCTGGTTCAGCCTGGTTCAGTTCTGTTCTTGTCGTGTTTTCTTCTCTTTTAAACACGTTTATTCGTGCTCAGCTCCTCTCCTCATTTTACTTTCTAAAAGTCGCAGTGGCCATTGTAGGAGATTGTAGCGCCCCCTGGTGTTCTCCTCGCACTGCTCCTGGTCGAGACTCGTCTTTTGAACAAAGTCTGATATTGTGGCGTTTTATCTAAAGACCTGGACTTTTGTGGAGGGAGAATATTCAGAAAAGAGAGAAAATAGTGTTTTTAGAGCGAGTTTAATCTCGTGGCGTCTCCTCGGGCGTCGACAGAGTCTGTTACCCCGATTTTCAGGGTCTTATGTTCCCGGGATGTGAGCGTCATTTATATCAGAGGGGCCCACGTGGGGCCCATGTGGGGCCCATGTGAGGTTTGTGACCCGGGCCTCCACATTTCTGTGGACGAGCCTGATCTTAAGCTCATAGCCCCGCCCCCTTTTATCTCTTGTGTTTTGTGGATGTTCTGATGTAAAACTCTTTGAACTGTACGAAAACAGACTGTGTTTTAAGTTTATTAATGTCATGACCACAGCCTAAAGTGTTAATGTTTGACTCTCAGACTCTGAACGTCGTCGCTTTAACAAAATGTCGTCAAAGAAACATTTTGAAAGAAGCGTTTTGTTTTTCAGTAAACAGCCCTGAGCTGATGAGCCACACGGCTGATTTTAGCTCAAATCTGCAGCTCCCTGTGGAGCAGAGTCTGTGAACGTGAGGCACGAGAGCCAGACCCACAGAGAACAAGAAGAGAGAGCACAAAGGGAACAAGTGTGAGCAGTGAGCACAAAGGGAACAAACGTGAACAGTGAGCACAAAGGGAACAAATGTGAACAGTGAGCACAAAGGGAACAAACGTGAACAGTGAGCACAAAGGGAACAAATGTGAACAATGAGCACAAAGTGAACAGTGAGCACAAAGGGAACAAACGTGAACAGTGAGCACAAAGTGAACAGTGAGCACAAAGGGAACAAACGTGAACAGTGAGCACAAAGGGAACAAATGTGAACAGTGAGCACAAAGGGAACAAGTGTGAACAGTGAGCACAAAGGAAACAAGTGTGAGCAGTGAGCACAAAGGGAACAAACGTGAACAGTGAGCACAAAGGGAACAAACGTGAACAGTGAGCACAAAAGTGAACAAACGTGAACAGTGTGCACAAAGGGAACAAGTGTGAACAGTGAGCACAAAGGGAACAAACGTGAACAGTGAGCACAAAGGGAACAAACGTGAACAGTGAGCACAAAGTGAACAAACGTGAACAGTGTGCACAAAGGGAACAAGTGTGAACAGTGAGCACAAAGGGAACAAACGTGAACAGTGAGCACAAAGGGAACAAACGTGAGCAGTGAGCACAAAGGGAACAAACGTGAACAGTGAGCACAAAGTGAACAAACGTGAACAGTGTGCAGAAAGGGAACAAGTGTGAACAGTGAGCACAAAGGGAACAAACGTGAACAGTGAGCACAAAGGGAACAAGTGTGAACAGTGAGCACAAAGGGAACAAACGTGAACAGTGAGCACAAAGGGAACAAGTGTGAACAGTGAGCACAAAGGGAACAAACGTGAACAGTGAGCACAAAGGGAACAAACGTGAACAGTGAGCACAAAGGAACAAAACGTGAACAGTGAGCACAAAGGGAACAAGTGTGAACAGTGAGCACAAAGGGAACAAACGTGAACAGTGAGCACAAAGTGAACAAACGTGAACAGTGAGCACAAAGGGAACAAACAAAGGAACAGTGAGCACAAAGGGAACAAACGTGAACAGTGAGCACAAAGGGAACAAACGTGAACAGTGAGCACAAAGGGAACAAGTGAACAGTGAGCACAAAGGGAACAAACGTGAACAGTGAGCACAAAGGGAACAAGTGTGAACAGTGAGCACAAAGTGAACAAACGTGAACAGTGAGCACAAAGGGAACAAACGTGAACAGTGAGCACAAAGTGAACAGTGAGCACAAAGGGAACAAACGTGAGCAGTGAGCACAAAGGGAACAAACGTGAGCAGTGAGCACAAAGGGAACAAGTGTGAACAGTGAGCACAAGAAGAGTGAGCACAAAAGGGAACAAACGTGAGCAGTGAGCACAAAGGGAACAAACGTGAGCAGTGAGCACAAAGGGAACAAACGTGAGCAGTGAGCACAAAGGGAACAAACGTGAACAGTGAGCACAAAGGGAACAGTGAGCACAAAGGGAACAAACGTGAACAGTGAGCACAAAGGGAACAAGTGTGAACAGTGAGCACAAAGTGAACAGTGAGCACAAAGGGAACAAACGTGAGCAGTGAGCACAAAGGGAACAAACATGAGCAGTGAGCACAAGAAGAGTGAGCACAAAGGGAACAAATGTGAACAGTGAGCACAAAGGGAACAAACGTGAACAGTGAGCACAAAGGGAACAAACGTGAACAGTGAGCACAAAGGGAACAAGTGTGAACAGTGAGCACAAAGGGAACAAACGTGAACAGTGAGCACAAAGTGAACAGTGAGCACAAAGTGAACAGTGAGCACAAAGTGAACAGTGAGCACAAAGGGAACAAGTGTGAACAGTGAGCACAAGAAGAGTGAGCACAAAGGGAACAAACGTGAGCAGTGAGCACAAAGGGAACAAACGTGAGCAGTGAGCACCAAGGGAACAAACGTGAGCAGTGAGCACAAAGGGAACAAACGTGAACAGTGAGCACAAAGTGAACAGTGAGCACAAAGGGAACAAACGTGAGCAGTGAGCACAAAGGGAACAAACGTGAGCAGTGAGCACAAGAAGAGTGAGCACAAAGGGAACAAACGTGAACAGTGAGCACAAAGGGAACAAACGTGAACAGTGAGCACAAAGGAACAAATGTGAACAGTGAGCACAAAGGGAACAAACGTGAACAGTGAGCACAAGAAGAGTGAGCACAAAGGGAACAAACGTGAACAGTGAGCACAAAGGGAACAAACGTGAACAGTGAGCACAAAAGGAACAAATGTGAACAGTGAGCACAAAGGGAACAAACGTGAACAGTGTGCACAAAGGGAACAAGTGTGAACAGTGAGCACAAAGTGAACAGTGAGCACAAAGGGAACAAACGTGAACAGTGAGCACAAAGGGAACAAGTGTGAACAGTGAGCACAAAGTGAACAGTGAGCACAAAGGGAACAAGTGTGAACAGTGAGCACAAAGTGAACAGTGAGCACAAAGGGAACAAACGTGAACAGTGTGCACAAAGTGAACAAACGTGAACAGTGTGCACAAAGTGAACAAACGTGAACAGTGTGCACAAAGTGAACAGTGAGCACAAAGGGAACAAACGTGAACAGTGAGCACTTTTACTTAAATAACACGTCTGAGTACTTCTCCTCTGAGCCTGTACTTTTACTTAAATAACACGTCTGAGTACTTCTCCTCTGAGCCTGTACTTTTACTTAAATAACACGTCTGAGTACTTCTCCTCTGAGCCTGTACTTTTACTTAAATAACACGTCTTAGTACTTTTCCTCTGTTCAGTTTCATAACAGAATCTGGGGCTTTTTGTTTAAACTGTGACTCAGAGCCACGGGAAAAAGTGCATCAATGCTGCCCTCTAGTGGTGACAGTTTGCACAGCACAAATGTGTCAGTGCTGCCCTCTAGTGGTGACAGTTTGCACAGCACAAATGTGTCAGTGCTGCCCTCTAGTGGTGTCACTTTGCACAGCACAGACATGGACAGAGGTGGAGGTTTGTGGTGTTTCAGCTCCACCCTGACCCCAGCTCCAGCTTCTGTTTGTGGAGCCTGATACAAACTACAACTTCATGCAAAACATGTACTTTTTATTTTGGAAAAAGATATTGCAGATAAATGGATATCTGATATCAGATAGAAATAGATTATTTTATTTATTAAATAATAAATAAAATATAAAAAAATGTACTTTAATTTTTTGAATCTAATCCTATCAAAATATATTTTATCCTTGCTGTAAGTTTTCAAGCTACAAACCCAAATCTGTTGTTTCAGTTCTTTTTTCTTCTTACTCAGCTTCTTTAAATTTCTGCACAAACTCTTAAAACAAAATCTCCATGTGCAGAATCTGAAATATAAAGTGTAATATTGTAATGATTTTGTCTGTATTTGTTGAGAACCTGACGCTCTGTGGAGAAGCTTGAGCCTCCTGCAGTTTTATTGTTTATTTTGTATATTTTAATACTTTGGGTTTTTAAATTTAAAAAAAAAAAAAAAAAGCTACATTTTTCCCTTAGACTTTCTGAATGAAGTTGATATAAAGTCTGAAAGTTCAGGCGTCGTCTGTTTGTTGTTGATTATTTTGTGGCTGGAGTTCGGACGTTTTCTGTCACGGCTGAAGTTTAAATGTGACTCAGAGTTTGGCCCCTGAGTTTGTGGACGGTGGTTTTGAGGCTCCTGCTGTTTAAGATCAGTTTTGGTTCAGTTTTGGTTCATATGAGATTCATTTTCAGTCAAACGAGTCACAGTTTAAAGTTTGAGAAGAATAACTTTATTTACGTGTAAACATAAACAAACAAAACTGCATAGGAAATGTTTAAAGTCCTGAGACGCCGGGAGGCAGCGGGGGCCAAAGTATTATAGTCTCCTCCGCCTTATTTAGAGTGGAGACCCGACAGTCGCGCTCCCCCAGAGCCGTGCGCCGAGCGGGGCGGCCGAGCGAGGCCCACGCCCCCTCGGCCGATATAGACACGCCCCCCGAGGCCGAGCGCCAGCAGCATCCATCTAAACTCAGCCGTAGCCGCCGCGCCTCCCGCCTCTCGGGACTGTGAGGAGTTTACATTCAGTGGATGCTCGGACAACACAGATGCAGCGCACACAAAACCCACACTTAACATGAAACAGTGTCAACAGGTCCACAGCCCGAGAGGGGCCTGTGCCGGAGTGCCCGGGGCCCGCAGGGGTCCCGCAGTGTGACCTGGGGTCCCCCAGTGTGACCTGGGGTCCCCAGTGTGACCCCAGTGTGACCCAGGGTCCCGCAGTGTGACCCCAGTGTGACCCGGGGTCCTGCAGTGTGACCCAGGGTCCTGCAGGGGTCCTGCAGCGTGACCCGGGGTCCCGCAGCGTGATCCGGGGTCCTGCAGTGTGACCCGGGGTCCCACAGCGTGATCCGGGGTCCCGCAGTGTGACCCCAGTGTGACCCGGGGTCCCACAGCGCCCCCCGGGGTCCCACAGCGCCCCCTGCACTGGTCCGGACACCCCGCCTCCTGCCCTCCGTCCGGGGCCTGCTCTTGTGTTAGCCGAGTGTGCATCGAGAGCTCATGAAACCCTTTTCTTCACAAAATACATTCTAAAAGAGTTCATGAGCGTCAAGTGGTGTTTTGTATTTGTACTTCTGGTAGAAAGAAAAACATTGGCAAAAATATTAAATCAAGGGAACTAATCAAAAGCTTCTGAGGCGGGGACATAATCTTCTATGTAAATGACACAGGGACTAGTACAGAAACACTACGATATCACTATGGGACATGAGACAGCTGCAGGGCAGCGCTGCCAGATCTACCTGAGTTTGATTTTTTTTATTTTTTCAAAACTTTTTAGCATACAATCATCATAAGGTCTAAGACCTTGCACGTCTAACCTGGTGCACTTTAGTGTCTTAAAGCCGTTTGAGGGCTGAAATAAAGTGATGGATGATGTTCCTGATTAAAATCCGCTCAGCAGCAGTGCATCCAGCCACAAGAGCCGAGCCCATCACCAGATCTGATCTGACCCTGATCGAGCGAGAGCTGGACGTACACGACTAACTCAGCTAAAGATGGTCAAAGATATAATCAAAAAAGAACCAGCTCCAGAACGTACAATGAATGAATGAACTAGTACTAAAGGTCAGAGGTCACCGCCGTCTGCCAGGCGTCAGAGGCATGTGCTCTGCAGAGTCTCAGGAGAAGAGGAAATACAATCGCAAAGGTCAAAGGTTAAATCCATCCAACACTAACACACTTAAACATCTTTGGGTATATAATTTGGTAAATCATTCCAAAAGCCAGCTTTTACCCTCAAAGAGACACCAGTATTATACAAGGACTTTTAAAGCATGCAAAATATGGAACAAATAAGGTTTAAAATATATTTTTGCTCTTTAAGAGTGAAGACCTAAAGATCTTAAGATAGAATTCTGCAATCTTAAAAAAAATGCTGCAAACATGATGCACATAACAGAGTAATACTGAAAAAAACTGAAAAAAACAGGCAGAAAGTGAGGCCAAGGCAGGCCCGAGCAGCCCGAAAGTGAGGCCGAGGCCCGAGGCCCGAGACGAGGCCCGAGACCGAGGCCCGAGGATCAAGGCCCACCCGGGCCGAGGCCCGAGACCCCCCAAGACCGAGGCCCAAGACCGAGGCCCGACAAGGGCCGAGGCCTGAGACCGAGGCCCAAGACCCGAGGATCAAGGCCCGAGGATCAAGGCCCGAGGCTGAGGATCAAGGCCCGAGGATCAAGACCCGAGGATCCGTTGAGGATGTGCCCGAGGATCAAGCTCTAAGACCCGACTTGGACCCAGTCGTCTGCAGTGTGAGTTTTTGCTGCAGGTTGTTTTTTTTCTTCAAACGTGTTAAACTCTGTGTCTGACTCTAAAACGCCTCGTCTCTCACAGTATCAGTGGGACAGTGAGGTCACGTGGTTCTGAGGTAAAGGGCCCGGCCCCGAGAGCAGCTGAACCGTGTTTCAGATTCAGAAACTGTCCAGTGTCTCACGACGTTTCAGATCCAACGACGTTTGGCACAAAAATCTCACAGATCGATTTGGCACAAACGCTTCAAACGGAAAATATTTGGTTTGTTAATGAAAAAGGCAAAAGCAACGAGGCAACTGACGGACGGAGTACACGGAGTACACGGAGTACACAGAGTACACGGAGTACACAGAGTAGTACACAAGTACACGGAGTACACGGAGTACACACGAGTACACCAAGTACACGGAGTACACGGAGTACACAGAGTACACGGAGACACAGTACACGGAGTACACGGAGTACACGGAGTACACAGAGTACACAGAGTACACGGAGCGAGTACACACGGAGTACACGGAGTACACGGAGTACAGAGTACACGGAGTACACGGAGTACACGGAGTACACAGAGCGAGTACACAGACACCAAGTACACGGTACACGTACACGGAGTACACAGAGCGAGTACACCAAGTACACGGAGTACACGGAGTACACGGAGTACACAGAGTACACGGAGTACACAGAGTACACGGAGTACACGGAGTACACGGAGCGAGTACACAGAGCGGAGTACACCAGTACACAGAGCGAGTACACGGAGT
The DNA here is from genome assembly GCA_019594935.1 of Periophthalmus modestus. Taxonomy (NCBI): domain Eukaryota; kingdom Metazoa; phylum Chordata; class Actinopteri; order Gobiiformes; family Gobiidae; genus Periophthalmus; species Periophthalmus modestus. The sequence continues at coordinate 32,104,279 of JAIEZT010001318.1, forward strand.
ACACGGACACGGAGTACACGGAGTACACGGAGTACACGGAGTACACGGAGTACACAGAGTACACGGAGTACACAGAGCGAGTACACCAAGTACACGGAGTACACGGAGTACACAGAGCGAGTACACCGAGTACACGGAGTACACGGAGCGAGTACACGGAGTACACGGAGTACACGGAGTACACGGAGTACACGGAGTACACGGAGCGAGTACACGGAGTACACAGAGTACACGCCGCGAGTACACGCCGCGAGAGTACACGCCGCGAGTACACGCCGCGAGTACACGCCGCGAGTACACGCCGCGAGTACACGCCGCGAGTACATGCCGCGAGTACACGCCGCGAGTATGTGTGTATACACATGTGTGTACATATGTATTACACACATGTATATATGTGAGTACATGTACTCACATATATATACATGTGTACACATGTACATATATGTGTACATGTACACGCATGTATGTGTGTACATGTACTCACATATATATACATGTGTACACATGTACATATATATGTGAGTACATGTACACACATACATACAGTTGTATATATGTGTATTCCACACGTGGGAGCTGCGCTGGGTGAGTCGATCTTTTTTAAACGGTTCTGATCTTTGGTCCGAGCTTTGAGACACTGCACAGTACGAGTAACACATGCTGTATATTTGTAAAGTATAAATAAACTGATGAACTATCAAACAAAAGTACAACTGAGGTATAAAGTACATGAAAAAACACGATAAACAAGTTTGAATGTGACACGGCAGCTCCGTGTGACAGACGCCGCCTGAGGTATTCTTCAGTTTAAAGAGACTGAGGTCTGAGGTCTGCTGAGGTCTGAGGTCTGCTGAGGTCTGAGGTCTGCTGAGGTCTGACGTCTGCTGAGGTCTGAGGTCTGATGAGGTCTGAGGTCCTCTGAGGTATGAGGTCTTCTGAGGTCTGAGGTCCGAGGTCTGCTGAGGTCTGATGAGGTCTGAGGTCCTCTGAGGTATGAGGTCTTCTGAGGTCTGAGGTCCGAGGTCTGCTGAGGTCTGAGGTCTGGTGAGGTCCGAGGTCTGCTGAGGTCTGAGGTCTGGTGAGGTCTGAGGTCTGCTGAGGTCTGAGGTCTGCTGAGGTCTGAGGTCTGCTGAGGTCTGAGGTCCGAGGTCCGCTGAGGTCATGTGCAGACAGGCCTTTCCGCACGAGGCCTGTTTAAACTTTTCTGAGGTCCTAAATTCCTCGGGTCATGAGCAGAGGACTCGTCTGGTGCTTCTACGAGACGTGGAGCAGAAGTGAACATCACGACGAGAGGCAGGTTCTGTTCCTCCTCGTGTTTTACTGGATCATAAACTCGAGCCAGAGGACAGTTCATTCGGTGGAAGAAAAGGGCGAGGTTTCTTTGGTGTGGGTGTCAACGGAAACATATCTCCAAATGAAACTGCTCGAGGTGTTTATTCAAACTACGGGACGTCCCATTAATGATTTTAAACGTTATCAGGGGGATTTTGCAGTTTTCATTGATGCCAAATCTAGGATCGGCCTTTGTGCAGGACATGTTTAAAATAATCTTCACACGGACACTTTTATTGAACAATTCTTGCTCATAATATATTCATCTATCGTAGCATCATCGAGATTATAAGCGACGCTAAGGGCGGACGCTGCGGCGGACTGTACCATTTCCAGTCCTGCGTGACCTGAGCTAATTTCGATTCTCTTAAGTTTTGGCATCGTTCTGCACTTTCGCTCCACTAAAGCCACGAACTAAAGCCACAAACTCCTTAGATCAACAAGGAGGCAAAACCCGACGACTATTTAAAAAAAAAAAAACGAAACAAAAAAAACTACAGATTTTAAGGGAAGCGTCTCGACACTAGTTCCCTCTCCCAGCAAAGTCGTCTAATTCTGAATCACGCAGCCTCTACAGCGTCTGAGTATTGTCCCAGCAACAACATTCAGGAGGTTCACGTTTCTTTCTCTATGCACAGCAATAATCTATGAAACCTGTGCAAATTTCAACTGAAGAGTCCATTTTGTCTCTCTTAAATAGGATAGAGGTAGACTTTTCTTCTTTGTAAAACTTCACGGACTACACCTCTGCTCGTTGACTGTGAGTACATTCATAAAGAGCGAAATGAGGTAGGTATGGAGCAGAGGATACAAGATTTCAAGAAAAAGTGAGAATATCCCTGAGATGAAACCTAAGACGAGCTTCCAGAGGATTCAGAGCCGCCGAGGGGAGGAACATGGCTCTATTTATACTGATTATCAATTTGTCATTTTGACAGCTGATTAAAAAAACGTCAGTGTAAAGGCGAACGCTCTCGCCTCTCGAAATCCTCCCCACGACTTCACCGCGCTCTGAATCCCGGCTGAGCTCGCCTTCTGTTCTGTCTGTTGATTCATTCTCGTTCCTCCGTGGGCAGAAGGCCAAACGGAGGAAGAGAATGTCAAAAATAAAACTTCTTTAGAATTTGAGAATACGATTATTTCCAAAGTCTACGACTACAATGACTCCGTCGGGCGCCACCGCCACACCGGAGGGCCGGTCCATCTGTCCGAAGCCGCTCCCCTGTGTGCCAAATTTGCATAAGAAGTTTCCGTTGGGCTCAAACACTTGGATGCGATGATTACGAGAGTCCGCCACGATGATCCGGTTCTCCTGATCCACCGCGACTCCCTGGGGCCGGAGGAACTGCCCGTTCCCCGTGCCCTCGGAGCCCAGGAAGCGGGCGGACTGGCAGTCGGGCCGGATCACCAGGAGACGGTGGTTGTTGAAGTCGGTCACCACCAGATGGTCCTCGTGGTTGAAGGCCACTCCTCGGGGAGAGTCGAAGTGTTTCCACAGCGCCCCCTCGAAGCCGTACTTGTTGAGGAAGGAGCCGTCGGGGGCGAACAGCTGGACGCGGTGGTTCCTGGTGTCGGAGACGAGGATCTTGCCCTCGGAATTCACAGCCACGTCCCAGGGGTAGTTGAACTGCCCGTTCTTGGTGCCCTTTTCCCCAAACTTCAGCAGGAACTGGCCCTCAAAAGTAAACACCTGTCAAAGGAAGAAAACGGTTCATGTTGGAAGTGTTTCGAGTTCTGCGCTCGCTACGGCGCCGCAGCTCGTGTTTATCCACAGACTCGTGTTTATGTCCCGCTGATCTCTGAACATGTGCTGTGATTATCAGGTGTAGGACGAGGTTTTTATTCTGAACTCTTCTGTTTTAAAGTTCATTTATGATCTTTATGTTCGTTTTTGTTTGTGCTTTAACGTCTTTGTTATTTGTAAAGTGACTTGGTCTAAGTCCAGGTGCCGCAGTGAAGTTCATGTGTTTGTTCTAGTGTAAAGTCCAGACAAACCTGAACACGGTGATTGTCTTTATCAGCCACAATGATTCGTCTCTGCCCGTCACAGGCGACTCCGGCCGGACGATCGAACTGACCGGGCCGAGAACCGAGGGAACCGAACTTATGGTGGAACGCCCCACACGGCTTGAATATCTGAGGAACAGAAGAGAGTGAACACACGGAGCCGGACTCGCACACGGAGCCGGACTCGCTCACACACGGAGCCGGACTCACACACGGAGCCGGACTCGCTCCGGACGGGAGCCGGACTCGACTCGCACACGGAGCCGGACTCGCTCACACGGAGCCGGACTCGCTCACACGGAGCCGGACTCACACACGGAGCCGGACTCACACACACACACACACGGAGCCGGACTCGCTCACACCGGACTCGCTCACACGGACGGAGCTCGGACTCGCTCGCACACGGAGCCGGACTCGCTCACACGGACCGGACTCGCTCACACGGAGCCGGACTCACACACGGAGCGGACTCACACGGAGCCGGACTCGCTCACACGGAGCGGACTCACACACGGAGCCGGACTCTCACACGGAGCCGGACTCGGAGCCGGACTCACACACGAGCCGGACTCGCTCGACACACGGAGCCGGAGCCGGACCGGACTCACACACGGAGCCGGACTCGCTCACGGAGCGGGACTCCTCACACGGAGCCGGACTCGCTCACACGGAGCCGGACTCGCTCACACGGAGCCGGACTCGCACACGGAGCCGGACTCACACACGGAGCCGGACTCACACACGGAGCCGGACTCGCTCACACGGAGCCGGACTCGCACACACACACACGGAGCCGGACTCACACACGGAGCCGGACTCACTCGCTCACACACGGAGCCGGACTCGCTCACACACGGAGCCGGACTCGCTCACACACGGAGCCGGACTCGCTCGCACACGGAGCCGGACTCGCTCACACACGGAGCCGGACTCACACACGGACACGGAGCCGGAGCCGGACTCACACACGGAGCCGGACTCACACGGAGCCGTACCTGGATACGGTTGTTGCTGCGGTCCGCCACCACCACGTAGCCCTCCTTGTCGACGCTGATGCCCCAGGGCCGGCACAGTTGCCCGTCGCCTTCGCCCTCGCAGCCGAAAGACGACACCTGGGAGCCCAGCGTTCCGTAGCAGCGCCCGGACTTCACCAGCAGTTTGAAGGGGCTGCCCTGGATGTGCTGGTTACACACCAGCACCGACACCAGGTGCTCGCCCTCGCACTTGGGCAGGTAGCCCACCGTGTACGAGCCGTTCAGATGGTCCGTCACCTCGGTCGCCGACAGGTTTCCGTCCGCGGCGGACATGATGACGGCGGACACGGCGTCGCCTCCGGAGAGGCGCGGCTCGCCGTCGTGATCGTATCCAATCACGGTGAAGGAGGTGGGCTTTCCTCGGAGCGCGCTCTTCAGACCCTCCCCGTGAGCTTTAGTGACCGGGGCAAACGCTCCGCTGCTGATCAGGCCCATGGACTGGATGGCGATGTACAGAGCCTGAAACAGAAGAGTCACATGAGCCTCACGGGTCAAACTGCACAAACCTGAGAAAACACACAGTACTTGATCTGGAGGCGTGAACATGAAGCGGTCGTCCTCCTGCGGCTGAAGCAGGCCCCTGAGGGCCTTCAGCTCGTGGATCTGGGAGAGCATGCGCTCCCTCGCCAGCAGCACGTCGAGGTGTCGTCCTTCGTCCAGCACCTGGCTCACTGCAGCGATAGTACTGTCCAGTTTGGTCAAACTTTGGTGTAATTTTTCCACCTGCAGGTACAACGACTTGGCCTTCACCTGACGGATCTTCTCGATCTAAAGGTAAGAACAAAACATCAGGTTTTACTGTGAGGAACATGTCCCGCTCAGCTCTGTTCACACGGAGCACGTTTAAACTGTGTGATTACATAAACAACCACAAGAGGGCAGCACAACAGAACAGACCAGAGACGAGGCTTTTGACAGAAAAGGCTGGTGCAGAGTTTAGAGACAGAAGAAAGGAAAATGTTATTTATAGATCCAATGATGACACAAACTGAACAAAACAGAACAAAACAAAAGAAAACAAAAAGAACAAAACAAAAAGAACAGCACAGAAAGAACAAAAAAGAACAAAACAAAAAGAACAAAACAGACGCCTCCACACCTGCTGTCAGAAACCCTCCATCACTACAAACTCCGCCCGTCCGTCCTCTGCACGTCACACGAGTTATTATTAAAAACCTTCAGTTTAAACATCAGCAAAGACTCAGATTAAAGTTAAACCTCCACATGAGACGGATTTAAAAATGGATCCAGACACAAATATAAGAAGAAGAACTGCTGCTCGTCCATCATGAGACGGGGCCACTCTGATGTCATCAGAGTGAGACGGGGCCACTCTGTGATGTCATCAGAGTGAGACGGGGCCACTCTGTGATGTCATCAGAGTGAGACGGGGCCACTCTGTGATGTCATCAGGATCAGGACTGAGGACTTTGACCTCTCGTGTAAAGTCGGTCAGACTCAGTCTGGATGAGGTTCAGGGAGGGACACGGGGTCAGGAGGTAAACTGCTCGGAGAACACGGGATATACGTTTTATTAAAGGATGTTTTCTGATTTGTGTTCGACTGTTTCCTCGTCACAAACCTGGAGCAGTTTGTTTCATTCTCACATGTTTATTTGGATCATTTCAGTCCTGGAGTCACTAATTACCGACTGAAATAAACGTAAAAGGAGCTGTTCAAAAACTACCACTTCATGACATCACAAGGTGGATCAGAGCGTTTTGACATGTGTAAATGAAACAACTCCAGGTGTTTGAGGGAACAACATTCGAACGTGGTTTAAACCTCACAAGATTATTGTAAGAGTATTTAAAGTATGAAAGTACCTGTGTAAAAATGTACTTGAAGAGTAAAAAGTAAAAGTATTTCACACGAGTGTTGTTCATTTGTGGTGATAATGATTCAAAACGACACAGATTTTGTTCAATAGTAAAAATAAAAATCAGTTTCTTAATTTTTCTTCTGAATTTTGTGTTTTTATTTTAGTTTTGCTCAAAGTTGAAGCTCAAACTTTTAAACTTTATTCAGGATGTTTCCAAAAAAAAAATAACTCCTCAGGTCAGATGTACTGAAAAGTACTTTACTTTTCAGTCCTGTTCAAAAACGTAGTGGAGTAAAAGTACAGATACTGTTCTAAATGTACTCAAGTAAAAGTACAGATACTGCTCCAAATGTACTCGAGTAAAAGTACAGATACTGCTCCAAATGTACTCGAGTAAAAGTACAGATACTGCTCTACATGTACTCGAGTAAAAGTACAGATACTGCTCTACATGTACTCGAGTAAAAGTACAGATAGTGCTCTACAGGTACTCGAGTAAAAGTACCACTGTAAAGTACTTAAGCACAGGTTTCTTTGGCTCCACACTTCCTCCGAGCTCGTTTCTACATTTACATTTCCTTCACGTGTTTCTCGCTGCAGACGTTAAACTCGAGGTGTAAACTTCTCAAACATTTAGCGTCGCGAGTGTCGCTTTGGCTCTTCTCACATCGGTGCCAAGTGTCGCATAAATGTTTACCTTCCACAGCAGCTCACACTCTCGCTCCTCCAGGGCCTTTTTGTGTCTCAGGACCAGAGCCTTCACCTCCGTCTGCACCACCTTGGCTTTGATCTCCACCTGCTCCGCCATGGACTGCACCTTCTCCATGCTCAGCTGTGAACGAGACACGAGACACGTCAGAACCATCAGAGACATGAGACAGTCCAGGAGCAGGACGGACGCTGGAACGACTGAATGAGAAGCTTTTAAACAAACAAATGAACAAATAAAAGTGACTCTTAGATCAGGCTCAACTTCAGAACATGTGACCTGAGCTCGGCCCAGACTCTGAGACGTCACCTCAGAAATCAGCTCCAGGTGAAGCTCGTCGAGGCTGGAGCAGGAACAGCGGCGAATTTAGAGCCGACTGTCATATTCGGAGTATCACAGCAACCAAAGAGCCAATCAGGAGCGAGGATGTTGAAGGTAACGCCCCTTCAGCCCACACCTGGTTTAACAGGAGCAAAACCTGTGGTGCTGTCGCTAACGCTAACAGAGCGACGTCGGGGACAGAAGGACCTGATGTGTCTGTTATTAATGTTCATATGTTGATTTACAGACACAGACGTGAAATAAAAACCCCAGGATCATGTAGAGGGTTAATACGAACATTTAAGACCAACATGAGTCTGAAGCAGCAGGGACAGAGAGAGACAGTTTTTCAATATAAAGTGAACTGGAGCCAGAGTCGATGGCGTTGGAAGTGCACCATGATCACTTCCTGTAGGAGGTTGGCTCTGTGCATTTATATCAGGGGCCAAATGTGGCCCTCAGGCTCCGGCTGAACCCGCCCGTTTATTATTTTTATTTGTATTTCATATTGATTCATTTATTTGGTTGGACAATGTTCAGTGACATTAAGCTCAGAGGCAGAAGCTCGTACCAGATTCTAACTTTACAGATAAAGTGCTTCTGTCGTCCTCGGGGGGTCGACATCGACATTTACAGATGATCATCAGCAGAACTTTAACAGCAAATTAAACTATTTCTGCGACTAAAACCTCAAACCTCAGTGTGACACAGACGTGTCTCAGTTTTATTCACAGTGTCTGAGTTTAAAGCTCTGCTCTGATCATCGTCTGTGGCTCCACTTTATGTTTCGAGACGTGGCCCTGGATAAAACAGTGTCTCTGGTTCATAAGCTCAGTCTTCACCTCGTGAATCGTGGGTAATGGTCGTATTTCACAAACAGGTCAAACTCGTCCTGGTCAAACAGGCTCGACTCCGTTTAACTCTGAGCCAAACCCGTTTGTGAAATTGGAAACTCGGGTCGTTCACTTTGAGTTTAACTGAGGACAAAAGAGGAGTCACCACGGCAACGGCCAAGAGGAGGCGTCCATCTTAGAACGACAGGACGTCATGTGACTGGACGTCATGTGACAGATCGTCATGTGACTGGACAGGTGCAGTTCAGGTATTCAGGATTTAACACTTTCATGATTCTTTTTACTTGAGCTCAAACTGTTACATCACTCTGATGTTTCACTAAAACCTGTGATAATATTCGACCTGAAGAAGTAACATAAACTTTACTTTTATATGTGACATTTCAAATATTAAATTAACCCAATTCATTGGTCCATTTGTTAAACATCAGCTCATAAACTCAATAAAATCATTCCAGACTCTGTCATGAGCAGTGAGCTTGTGAGCTTTGATACAGATTTACACTTTTACAAACTGAAACTAAATGTGTTCAACTGGAAAATGAATCAGTTTAAGTTAAATCCTCATACAGCACATTTTAACTGTTCTTCTGTTAATGAGGAAGTGAACTGTCCAATCAGAGCTCAGGACCGGAGACTGTCCAATCAGAGCTCTCCCTCAGGGCCGGAGACTGTCCAATCACAGCTCTCCCTGAGGAGCAGAGACTGTCCAATCACAGCTCTCCCTCAGGGCCGGAGACTGTCAATCAGAGCTCTCCCTGAGGAGCAGAGACTGTCCAATCAGAGCTCTCCCTGAGGAGCAGAGACTGTCCAATCAGAGCTCTCCCTCAGGGCCGGAGACTGTCCAATCACAGCTCTCCCTGAGGAGCAGAGACTGTCCAATCAGAGCTCTCCCTCAGGACCAGAGACTGTCCAATCAGAGCTCTCCCTCAGGGCCGGAGACTGTCCAATCAGAGCTCTCCCTCAGGGCCGGAGACTGTCCAATCAGAGCTCTCCCTCAGGGCCGAGACTGTCCAATCAGAGCTCTCCCTGAGGAGCAGAGACTGTCCAATCAGAGCTCTCCCTCAGGGCCGGAGACTGTCCAATCAGAGCTCTCCCTCAGGACCGGAGACTGTCCAATCAGAGCTCAGGACCGGAGACTGTCCAATCAGAGCTCTCCCTCAGGACCGGAGACTGTCCAATCAGAGCTCAGGACCGAGAGACTGTCCAATCAGAGCTCAGGACCGGAGACTGTCCAATCACAGCTCTCCCTGAGGAGCAGACTGATGATGTAACTCGTTTACTCAGAGCCCGTTGCCGTGGAGACTGACTCAGGGTTTAGTTTCTCTTTAACAAACTCATTTGATGAATTGGATTAATCTTTTACGATGGATCGTACCTGGACAACTGAGAGATTACACTCTCACTCTGTTCCACCTTGTGATGTCATCATGTGGTGATACAGGAAGTGCTCCACTGTGTTTTTAAACTCCACCTTCACTAGAATCATCTGGATCATTTCAGCCTCTGGAATCTCTCATTTTTACTAAACAAAAGGTAAATGGTTAATGGTTAACTTGAAAACTACCACTTTATGACATCACAAGGTGGAACAGAGACAGACTAATAATGAAGAGTTAGTGAAACAAAACACAACTCCAGGCACATTTTGGTGAAATAACAGCAACGGTTTAAACCTCAGAAGAGTCAGTTTTGTGTCCGACTTTTATATGTTCTTATTCTTTAAGACTTTAAACAGGATAAAACCGGTTTCTTCTGGGGTTTTTTTTGAGAACCAAAGAACAAACAAATGAACACGACACTGATTTACACCAGGACTTTCTGCAATTAAAAGTGGGAGCTGTGACGGACACATGATGTGGATTCTTGTGTTTTATTTGGCCTCCTCTGGATTTTGGCGGGAGGTCGGGCTGGACGTGGACCTCACATGGACAGACGGGAGGTGGGATAAGGCTCTCTTTGTGATATCGGCCACAGGGGTCAAAGGTCAGCCAAACCTCCACAGGTCATGATCTCCCACCCCCACCCCGCCCCTGGAGGAACAAAGCCGAGCGGCGGGCTCTTTACAGGTCGCTGTTCTGAGGCGCAGCTCCGGTCGCGCCAAATAAAGATTAAGCCTGAGCTGACAGAGACGATATCTTTATCTTTATATGAAACATGGACGACGCTTTTCAGCGTTAATATTTATCCTGAAAAGAGAATCCAGAGCGACCTTCAGCCCACGAGCTCTGCCGACATTTTTGGGCTGATTTGTACGTCTGATTTTGATCATTTTCCCCAGTTTATGTCGTTTAAATTTACCACAAACTCACCACAGCCTCTTTTTTAAACACAAACCTATAAACCCGCTGTCGTCATGTGTAGTGCTGTTATCTGTTTGCACTACTGTTCAAAGATTTATGTGGGTTCTTTACGCAGCAGATCGGACAAAACAAAAAGAAAACATCGCCCTCTGCTGGATCCTCTCAAACGCCAAAAAGAGCAAATAGCAGAATCTTATTGGCTTTTTTAAACACAAACCTGTAAAAAACTTTCACGGCTCATTACAGATTCAAACGAACGACAACCATTGTGTTTTTTAAGAATACTGCTCGTTCAGAATAGTTTTTGGTTTAAGGGTTTTGTGTCGGTTGCATAAATTCATTTCAATATTATCGTTTATCGTCTATATTTATTAGAATTCAAAGATCTGCAGATGTACAGCTGTCCCTCAATATATCACGGTTCACCCCTCGTGCTCTCGCTGGTTTGTGGTTTTGTGCATCGTGTTCTGCGTCCTGATTGGCTGAGGGACTGTAGACCATTGTGTTCTGCGTCCTGATTGGCTGAGGGACTGTAGACCATTGTGTTCTGCTGCGTCCTGATTGGCTGAGGGACTGTAGACCATTGTGTTTCTGCGTCCTGATTGGCTGAGGGACTGTAGACCATTGTGTTCTGCGTCCTGATTGGCTGAGGGACTGTAGACCATTGTGTTCTGCGCCCTGATTGGCTGAGGGACTGTAGACCATTGTGTTCTGCGTCCTGATTGGCTGAGGGACTGTAGACCAACGAACCTATGCACCTACAAAGGTTTGAACTTTGAGAGTTTAAACGAGAGAAATGTGAGAAAATGTTAATGCCTGTGTGAGAAAAGTGTATAAAGTGTGTGGTGAGGGGTTTTACAGACATAAAACAGATAGAATAATTGACGACTTTGCAAATTTCTCTTATCGCAGATTATTTTTAGAACTTAACCCCGGCGAGAAACAAGCGACTGCTGAATTTAGCCTGATATTTTTGGCCAATTTCGATTTTTTTTGCCCCAAATACGTCCATCTGTCCTCAATATTGTTCTAAGAGCTTCAGTCCATCGACGTGACTCCGTCTGTGGAGCCATTACGAGCCTCTCGCTGAGCTCGTCCACATTCTCACTTCTGTCAATACGACAACAATCCCCGAGGACTGAGGCACGCAGAAGAAAAAGGCCAGGAGTGACCAATCAGAAAGACAGAGGTGTGGCGACGCAGAAGGTCATAAGTCCAGGGTCAGAGGTCGCGGTAGATAATGGATACGGAGTGGGCGGAAATTTCCTACCTCGGGGGACGGGAGCGTGTTTGTGTACTGTGTGGCGTCAGCGTTTAGCCCTGTGTGATCAGTGACAGACGCGCTCGGACATCTGCTCGGCGCTAGCTGCAAGACGCTGGTGGTTAGCGCAGCTTTTAATTAAAAACATATAATAAAACTACAGAAACGGGGGAAATGACCTAGTTCTACACCGCCCAGGAACACAAAGGTCAAACCGTGAGACATGAAACCCGGCGTGTCACATGACCCCGGTTGCTAACGGCTAATGTTTCACCTGTAACCAAGCTAACGACAGACGCGCCTTCTCTGTAAATGAGCTAACACTTCCGTACGCTGGTGGTGTGAAGTTTAAGCACATTTTCAAGTGGTTTAGAATGACATAATTACATCTGGATCAAACGGTTCATTTTATTTTTCGTCGGTGTCTGAATGTCTCCTCCAGCCCGTCACCCTCGTCCCCTCCACAGCCTCGTGCTCTTTCAGGTCACGTGACGCTGGTATAAGGGCTAAAAAAAAGGCTAAACTCTGATAAAACCTGATTTCTGTCGTAAATAATCGTTAAGTTGGACTGGAACGAGTCTTTAGGACCTAAAACAACCACACAAGCTTTTGTCACATCTCACATAAACAGACGAGATTTTTAACATTTTTTGTCTGAGATGTGGAAATTCTCGCTCTGTTAACAGCTCGAGCTACAGCAAACGGCTAACGCTAGCAGCAACAGTTTATTTCAGAGTGTTTTAGTCATAATCAGGATCAACAAAGCACTAAACAGCGCCCCCTGTAGGCACTAGTATGGACACAGCCGTAGTGTTTTCATGGAGGTAGCTTCCTGACGGCATCAGACCAAATGTGACGTTTTGCATATAATGAAAAGAAAGTACTTCAAACAGCGGGGTTCTTTTGACTCCGAGAGGGGTCTGCGGAGCCACCGCCCGAGACACTCGCATTGAAATGGAGAAAGGCGGAGCCTGTGTGGCAGGAGCCAGCGGCTGAATGAGGACGCACATGAATGGTAGGAGCAAATGTTTCACTTCTTTCAAAAGACAAGGGTGTTTTCCATTTTCTGAGATCCTTTAAATACCTCCTTTACCCTCCCCCAGCCTCCTCTCTGCTCCTCCCCCTCTGACCTTCAGCCCCCGGCCAGACCTCACCCCGAGCGACCCACCCCCGCTCAGGGCCAGCTGGACATCTCCACTTCCAAATGTAATCCTCAGCAGGGCGGCATTTTAGGCATTTTGTGACGTAAAAGTCGTGATGTGTGAGTCTGATTAAAGGGCACGTGTCACACTGTCACACAGACCTGGAGTTGGGTTTTTTTGTTTCATTCACATGTTAAACACACAAACCTGCAGATTTAAACTGAGTTCTTCTCTTAAATAGAAAAAACACTCTGTTCCACCTTGTGATGTCATCATGTGGTGATAGAGGAAGTGCTCCACTGTGTTTTTAAACTCCACCTTCACTAGAATCATTTGGATCATTTCAGCTCCTGGGATTTCAAATTAAAACTGAACAAAAACTAAAAAGGAGCTTGAAAACTACCACTTGATGACATCACAGGGTGGAACAGAGCGTTTTGAGCTTTGGAGATGCTACAGACTAATAATAAAGGAAAAACACAGCTCCAGGTCTGTTTTTGAGGAGGAAACGGAGTTAGAACGACTGACAGCTAGAGTCACGTTTGCATGATATAAAAGACGTTTGAGGAGCTGGACCCCGCCCCTGCTCACCTGTACAACCTGCCACCCCTGCTGAGCGTCTGACCCCGCCCCTGCTGAGCGTCTGACCCCGCCCCTGCTCACCAGTACAACCTGCCGCCCCTGCTGAGCGTCTGACCCCGCCCCTGCTGAGCGTCTGACCCCGCCCCTGCTCACCAGTACAACCTGCCGCCCCTGCTGAGCGTCTGACCCCGCCCCCGCTGAGCGTCTGACCCCGCCCCTGCTCACCTGTACAACCTGCCACCCCCGCTGAGCGTCTGACCTGCCCCCCCCGCTGAGCGTCTGACCCCGCCCCTGCTCACCTGTACAACCTGCCACCCCCGCCCCCCGCCCCCGCTGAGCGTCTGACCCCGCCCCTGCTCACCTGTACAACCTGCCGCCCCCGCTGAGCGTCTGACCCCGCCCCTGCTCACCTGTACGGCCTGCCGCCCCTGCTGAGCGTCTGCCAGCAGCTGGATGGTGATGGCTCGACAGTCCTGCACGGCGTCCTGGAGGTACACGAACGTGTGGCCCATGTGGCGCCCGACGCTGCACTCGCGGCAGATTGGCACCGAACACGATTCACAGAAGAAGAGGAACACCTGAGGAACAAGGAAACACAGGAGAGTTTACACACGAGTCAGATCTGTGGAGCGGAGGTGCTGCTGGTGGAGTCAGAGGAAGTACAGGTGACAGGTGTGGTCAGTGGGGGAGGGAACGAAATACAAGTAGTAAAGTACTGTGATTAAGAACAGTACAGACACCGAAAAATTCTACTTAAGTACATTTTACACTGTGTACTTTTTACTTTTACTTGAGTACATTTGAGAGCAGTATCTGTACTTTTTACTCCACTACATTTTTGAACAGGACTGAAAAGTAAAAGTAGTTTTCAACTCGAGGGGTTATTTTTACCATGTTTTTTCAAAATACTTCTACTTCTTACTCTTCAAGTACTCAAATACTTTTACTTAAGTAGATTTCGTCATGTGATGCTTTTTACCTCTGTATTTGTACTTTTACTTAACAAAACTGTACTTCATCCACCTCTGTAGGATTTTAAAATCACATTTATATTTCTTTTCAATGACAAAACCTTCAAATTTCTTCCGTCGGCTCCTGTTTCCCATAAAAACCTTCACTTTAATAAACTTCTGCCTCATCATCTCCTAAAGACTCAGATCGACGACCCACAATGCAAAGCGAGTCTTTGGATCAATGCATCAATAACAGCGGCTCCCCAGAGAGAAGCATCATCTAATGAGACACAGAGAAACACTGCCCCCGACACCCCCTGACACCCCCTGACACCCCAAACTCTCCTGACACCCCAAACTCTCCTGACACCCCAAACACTCCCGACACCCCAAAACACTCCCGACACCCCAAACACTCCTGCCCCGTGAGCTTTACCCGACACCAGAGGTTCAGCTTCATCTGCACATTCACTGAACTCTGCTTTATTGAAAAACAAAATATGATTTGTCCTCCTGCCCCTCCGTCCCACTGCCTCTCCGTCCTCCTGCCCCTCCGTCCTCCTGCCCCCCTGCCCCTCCGTCCCCCTGTCCCTCCGTCCTCCTGCCCCCCTCCCCTCCCCCTCCTGCCCCTCCGTCCCCCTGCCCCTCCGTCCCCTGCCCCTCCGTCCCCCTGTCCCTCCGTCCCCCTGCCCCTCCGTCCTCCTGCCCCTCCGTCCTCCTGTGGTGTCCGTCACTCACATCCACCTCCTCCATCGTCTGAATTCCAATGGGACAGAAAACACAATAGTGAAGAATGCAGCTGAAGCAGAGGAGGTGGAGGTGGAGGTGGAGGTGGAGGAGGAGGTGGAGGAGGAGGTGGAGGAGGAGGTGGAGGTGGAGGTGGAGGTGGAGGTGGAGGAGGAGGTGGAGGAGGAGGTGGAGGAGGTGGTCTGAGGATGACGGAGACGGTGTGGGCGGAGTCTCACATCAAATAAAATCAAGTCTGGACAAGTTTTAAAGGCCACTAAGGCCGACTATGTTGGTTATAACGTCGTTTCCTCCAGGTGAGTTTTTGAGGAGAAAACAACATTTTAACATTTTGTGTCAAATAAAACAAGAACTTCAGACGACACAATACACTTTATACTGAAAAGCAAAAAGAAGCAGGGACCATTTCCCCAAAACAGTGTAATTAGGTCATGCTAATTAAACCGGCCAAGAAGGTTTAGTGCAGACCACCAGCACAGGCCTGGTCCTGGTCATAAAACCAACGTCTCTGTGGCCCGTTTGAAAAAAGAGCTTCTCTCAAAACGTCTGAGTAAAGTTTAAACTTACATCCTCTTCCTCATCAACAGAGAAACAAACACACGACTGAACAACGTGTTGGACCGACAGACGGAGTAAAGACGTGTTCAGAGTAAAGACGTGTTCAGAGTAAAGACGTGTTCAGAGTAAAGACGTGTTCAGAGTAAAGACGTGTTCAGAGTAAAGACGTGTTCAGAGTAAAGACGTGTTCAGAGTAAAGACGTGTTCAGAGTAAAGACGTGTTCAGAGTAAAGACGAGTTCAGAGTAAAGACGTGTTCAGAGTAAAGACGTGTTCAGAGTAAAGACGAGTTCAACCAAATGAAGCTCATCGAGGCTCGAGCAGGTACAGCGGCGATTTCAGAGTATCACAGCAACCAAAGAGCCAATCAGGAGAGAGGATGATGAAGGTAACGCCCCTTCACATCGCTGGTTTAACAGGGAGCAGGCCCTTAGCAACGCTGTCAATCAAACGTGTTGCTAATGCTAACAGGAGCGACGTCGGGAAAGAAGGACCTGATGTGTCTGTTATTAATGTTCATATGTTGATTTACAGACACAGACGTGAAATAAAAACCCCAGGATCATGTAGAGGGTTAATACGAACATTTAAGACCAACATGAGTCTGACAGCAGCAGAGACAGAGAGAGGAGGGACGGTTTAAAAAAACAAAACAAAAATAAACTAGAAAAAAGAGAAAAAAAACTCAAAATAACTAAAAATAAAATAAAAAAATAAACATTAAATAACTTAAAAAAATTGAAATGAACTCAGAATAACTCAAAAAAGAAAAAAAATTAATAAACTCAAAATAACAAAAAAAAATGAAAATGAACAAACGCAAAAAAAAAACAAAAAACCCCAAAACAACTCAAAATAACTAAAAAAAAAAAAAAAAAAAGAACCTAGGATCATGTAGAGGGTTAATACGAACATTTAAGACCAACATGAGTCTGACAGACGCAGGGACAGAGAGAGACACAGTTTCTCAATAAAAAGTTAATTGGAGCCAGAGTCGATGGAGCAGGAAGTGTGACATGATCACTTCCTGTTTGGAGCGCGGCGTTAGCGGGTTAGCCATGTCCATTTACATTTACATATCAGAGCAGTGAGTGTTGGGAAGTATCTGAACACAGCCCGTCATAAAACATCTGAAGTTCGATCTGTCGCTGAAGTAAAAACAGACGAGAAATGAGAATAATGAAGCCGATTTACTCCACAGACAATAAATAACAATTTAAACCACAAAAACTATTATAAACCTGCAATACTGTTAAAAATCATGAGCTGCAATAAATAAAACACTTCTGTCCTGGTAAAAGGTCAAACTCCAAGCACCAGGATTCGAACCACCAACCTTCATTTCAGAGGAGAAATACTGAGTCATACGAGTTATTAAATCAACTTTATACAACTTAAATCTCATCATATGGTCAAAAAAGAACCAGACAATCCCAGTAGTGCAAAGAAATATAATACTGACCCAAAATAAACAAACAAGTTGATGTCGTGAATATTATTGTGTAAAAGTAAAAAAATACACGGCAGAAGAAATACTCGAACTGTTTAAACTTCAAACTGAAAAGAATCAGAGAAAAAAATATCAAACTTCAACGAGTGAAAGAAACAGAACAAACAGTGAGACAAACAGAGCAGTTTATACGACGTTTTTATGGTGTTTTTACACTAATTTAAACGCAACTCTGTGTAAAAGTATTCCAAGTATTCAGAATGCAGTACTCCGATTGGCCGTGCACTAAAACGAGTCTCAGTATTGAGTTTTCAAAGTACTTTTCCTGTTCGGCCTGTCGTCATAATCATGTATCGACTTTACGTTGGATATTTAAAGCTGGAACAATGTCGTTAGGGGCTCGAGATTTCAGATTTTTGCTCATTTTGTTTGTGAAAGTGGGATTTTGTTGTAATAAAAGATCTGAGCTGCAGACGGGAGAATATGAAACGTCGACTTTATTCTGCTGTTTTTTCATGCAGCTCGTGGATTTTTACGTCTGTTTCAAATGGTTAAAGTATTTTCAGTTTTCTCGTTTATCGTCGTACGTCGTCTCCTCCTGAGCGCAGGGAAGACAGGCTCTCCTCTCCACACACCCGGCGGAGTAGGATTACATAACAATAATGTGTCCTCTTGGAATGCCGGTCAATACCATCGACAGGAGGCGGGCTCTGTGCGGCGGCTGAATGGGAGGCTCTCGTTTCCTTCCAGCTGCCGCCTTCTCCGCTCCCAAACTAATTATTGACAAAGCTTAAATTAGAACGGTATGTATTCGCTCAAGAAATAAAAGAAGACGGAAAAAAACGTGGTGGTATTACTCCAACAGGGCGGCGCCAGATATTTGTAGGTTTGAGCAGCTAAAGGGGGGCTAAGGTTTTCAGCGTCGATGCTAATTTAGCATCTACAGCTAATTCTGAATGTTTTTATTCAAGACGTGAAAGAAAAAATCTACGGCAGGGGGAAAACTGTCCATTCAACGTCAAACTAGGGGGCAGCAGAGAGAGAGAGGGGGACACAGTTTAAAAAAACAAAACTAAAATAAAAAAAAAAAAAAAAAACAACAACTCAAAAAAACAAACTCAAAATAACAAAAGATAAATAAATAAATCAACAAAATCTAAAAAAAAACAAAAAAATAAAAATGAACTCAGAATAATAAAAAAACAAAAAACAACAAAAACTCAAAATAACTAAACTCAGAAAAATAACTTAAAAACAAAAAAAAAAAAAATGAACTTAACTTTTAAAATAAAAAAACTAAACTATTAAAAAAATAATAAATAAAAACAAAAAAAAAAAAAAACAAAAAACTAAAATAACTTTAAAAAAATGAAAAAAAAAAAACCTTCAAAATAACAAAAATAAAAAAAAAAATGAACTCAAACAAAAAAAAAAAAAAAAAAAAAAAATCAAACTATTAAAAAAATAATAAAAAAAAAAAAAACTAAAAAAAAAAAAAAAAAAAAAAACCTAGGATTATGTAGAGGGTTAATATGGACATTTAAGACCAAAATGAGTCTGGCTCCAGTTCACTTTCTATAGAAAAGCTGTCGCTCTCTGTCCCTGCTGTTGTCAGAGTCGAACACGCGGCGGTGATCACGACGTCGCTCTGTCCATTTATATAAAAATCTGTGGTTGAAATGAGCAGAAATGACCAATAGTAAATCGTGCAAAGTGCTGCACATTTGAGAATTTAATGTTTTCAAATCAACCAAAATGAACAAAGAGAAAAACTGAGACATCAGAGCAGTGAGTCGGGAAGTAACTGAACATGTCCAAGAACAGACCTGATATAACACATTCTGAAGTAAATACAATAAACGATAATAATGAAACTGATTCACACGACTGACAAACACAATTTAAACCACAAAAATCATTCTAAATCTGCAACACTTAAAACTCATGAGCTGCAACAAACAAACAGCCGAGCGACGCAGCAGATAAACAGGGCGCTGTTTGAAAAGCTGTAAATATCTGAGAGATAAAGGCTCAGGGCAGCGTGTCCAGAGTTTAGTGTCGTCACATGAATTAGAGCTGCACAAATGGACAGTTCGTTAGTTTCTTTATCTTTACCTCACACTCCCCGTTTCATCAGCTTCTTTAAAACGCAGAAAAACAAATAAAACAATAAAAACAGATGCAGGATCTGTCAGAGAAAACGACTCAGGCCTGACTCCATCATTATGAAGTTTGACGCAAAGATGATAAACGATAATATTAAAACTGATTTACACGACGGACAAACACGAGCAGATTTAAACCACAAAAACTATTATAAATCTACAATATTGTTCAAAATCATGAGCCACGAGAAGAAATAAATAAAACAACTGGAACAACGGTGTCTCTCGGACTCCACCAGGTCGGATTTTTATTTATTTTTTATCTATTTTTTAAATCACTATAATTTTATATTTTATTTTCAGACGTCTTTTTTGTATTTTTTCACTTGAGCTCAGCCCTTTTCCCTTCGTCTCCGTCATGATTCAGCCGCACACACCGTTTATTTTTACTTATATTTTTTGTCTCGTCCCGTTGTGTCTTCCGTCTTGTTATTCATATTTTTTGGACCTACAATCTTGTTTTGAAAATGTTTAACTTGTGTCTCTCTGGCTTTAAATAAAATAAAAAAATAAAATGTCATGAGCTGCTCTAAATAAACTGAAAAACGAAACACTTTGGCTTGACCTAATTTGACCTAAAAAGCCGTTATAGTGATTATCATGACATCGTCCTACTTTCAGATCACGAGTTAAAACCTCACAAACAACTTTTACTTTTTGCGTCTGCTGCATGTACTTCACTTTTTATATGAAAACAACCTCAAAAGTGTCTCCTCACACAGCACATTCACTGCACCGAGGGGAGAGGAGCGAGCTGCGGCGTCCCAAAGCCCCGCCCCCTTTCTCACTCAGCCCCTCCCCCTTCTCTCCCCCTCCCCCTGCAGGGACTGGGAACTGGGGGAGAGGGCACGAGCTCAGGCAGCCAGTAGAATCCCTCCCTGCACGGAGCATTCGTTGACCGCGTGCACAGCAGCAGCGGCGGGGGCGGGGGGAGCGGGGGCGGGGGCGTGGAGGCGAGGGGGCGGTGGGAGCGGGGTGGGGAGGCGGGGGCGGCGGTGGGAGCGGGGGTGGGGGCGGGGGAAGGGACCAGAGCCATGTTTTGTGAAAAAAAACAGGCAGGCTGTTCTGTTATAGGCTCAGAAGAAAGTTCAAACACCAAAAATCCTGCAGCAGAGAATCAGTGATATTTATTTAATCCTAAAACATCCAACAGAAAAACTCAAAGTTTGTGCTTCACTTCTTCTGATCCTATAAATATTGACTTTGAGGAACTGGACTCAGGCCTTTCCGGATCAGGAACCTGTTTCTTTTTACCTGCCGGTCAAACACACAAAGCCACAAGTTTGAAAATGGAGTAAAAAAAAAAAAAAAAAGAAAAAAAAAAAAATCTCCAGCATTCCTCCAGAGCTCAGGACGACTTCACCGAACTGAGACAAAACTCAGACTCAGACGTTGTGTTTCCTGAGCGAGTCTGAGTCTGAGCTGTTCGGTTCAGAGAGAATCTGGTTCTAAAAGTCAAATTTAAGAGGAAGTTTTGACGTTTTTCCTGCATCAACCCTCCATGTTTTTCCTCTGGAAACACAGAGCAGCAAACACATAATCAGGACAAACACGAAGGGCCACGCTCCACAGACTGGGACATGTCTCTCCTCAGACTCGGGACATGTCTCTCCTCAGACTCGGGACACGTCTCTCCTCACAGACTCGGGACACGTCTCTCCTCAGACTCGGGACACGTCTCTCCTCACAGACTCGGGACACGTCCCTCCTCACAGACTCGGGACATGTCTCTCCTCAGACTCGGACATGTCTCTCCTCAGACTCGGGACACGTCTCTCCTCACAGACTCGGGACACGTCCCTCCTCACAGACTCGGGACACGTCTCTCCCCACAGACTCGGGACACGTCTCTCCCCACAGACTCGGGACACGTCTCTCCTCAGACTCGGGACACGTCTCTCAGACTCGGGACACAGACTCAGACTCGGACACGTCCCTCCCCACAGACTCGGGACACGTCCTCCCCACAGACTCGGGACACGTCCCTCCTCACAGACTCGGGACACGTCCCTCCTCACAGACGGGGACACGTCCCTCCTCACAGACTCGGGACACGTCCCTCCTCACAGACTCGGGACACGTCTCTCCTCAGACTCGGGACACGTCTCTCCCACAGACTCGGGACACGTCTCTCCCCACAGACTCGGGACACACGTCTCTCCTCACAGACTCGGGACACGTCTCTCCTCACAGACTCGGGACACGTCTCTCCTCACAGACTCGGGACACGTCTCTCCTCACAGACTCGGGACACGTCTCTCCTCACAGACTCGGGACACGTCTCTCCTCACAGACTCGGGACATCTCTCTCCTCAGACTCTCTCTCTCCTCAGACTGGGGACATGTCTCTCCTCAGACTGGGGACATGTCTCTCCTCAGACTCGGGACATGTCTCTCCTCAGACTCGGGACATGTCTCTCCTCACAGACTCGGGACATGTCTCTCCTCACAGACTCGGGACACGTCTCTCCTCACAGACTCGGGACACGTCTCTCCTCACAGACTCGGGACATCTCTCTCCTCAGACTGGGGACATCTCTCTCCTCAGACTGGGGACATGTCTCTCCTCAGACTGGGGACATGTCTCTCCTCAGACTCGGGACATGTCTCTCCTCACAGACTCGGGACATGTCTCTCCTCACAGACTCGGGACATGTCTCTCCTCACAGACTCGGGACATGTCTCTCCTCAGACTCGGGACATGTCTCTCCTCAGACTCGGGACATGTCTCTCCTCAGACTCGGGACATGTCTCTCCTCAGACTCGGGACATCTCTCTCCTCAGACTCGGGACATGTCTCTCCTCAGACTGGGGAATGTCTCTCCTCAGACTGGGGACATGTCTCTCCTCAGACTGGGGACATGTCTCTCCTCACAGACTCGGGACACGTCTCTCCTCAGACTGGGGACACGTCTCTCCTCACAGACTCGGGACACGTCTCTCCTCACAGACTCGGGACACGTCTCTCCTCAGACTCGGGACACGTCTCTCCTCAGACTCGGGACACGTCTCTCCTCAGACTCGGGACACGTCTCTCCTCAGACTCGGGACATGTCTCTCCTCAGACTCGGGACATGTCTCTCCTCAGACTCGGGACATGTCTCTCCTCACAGACTCGGGACATGTCTCTCCTCACAGACTCGGGACATGTCTCTCCTCACAGACTCGGGACATGTCTCTCCTCAGACTCGGGACATGTCTCTCCTCAGACTCGGGACATCTCTCTCCTCAGACTCGGGACATGTCTCTCCCTCAGACTCGGGACATGTCTCTCCTCAGACTCGGGACACATGTCTCTCCTCAGACTCGGGACATGTCTCTCCTCAGACTCGGGACATGTCTCTCCTCAGACTCGGGACATGTCTCTCCTCAGACTCGGGACATGTCTCTCCTCAGACTCGGGACACGTCTCTCCTCACAGACTCGGGACACGTCTCTCCTCACAGACTCGGGACATCTCTCTCCTCAGACTGGGGGACATGTCTCTCCTCAGACTGGGGACATGTCTCTCCTCAGACTCGGGACATGTCTCTCCTCACAGACTCGGGACATCTCTCTCCTCAGACTCGGGACATGTCTCTCCTCAGACTCGGGACATGTCTCTCCTCAGACTCGGGACATGTCTCTCCTCAGACTCGGGACATGTCTCTCCTCAGACTCGGGACATGTCTCTCCTCAGACTCGGGACATGTCTCTCCTCACAGACTCGGGACATGTCTCTCCTCAGACTCGGGACATGTCTCTCCTCAGACTCGGGACATGTCTCTCCTCAGACTCGGGACATGTCTCTCCTCAGACTCGGGACACGTCTCTCCTCACAGACTCGGGACACGTCTCTCCTCACAGACTCGGGACACGTCTCTCCTCACAGACTCGGGACATGTCTCTCCTCAGACTCGGGACACGTCTCTCCTCACAGACTCGGGACATGTCTCTCCTCAGACTGGGGACATGTCTCTCCTCAGACTCGGGACATGTCTCTCCTCAGACTCGGGACATGTCTCTCCTCAGACTCGGGACATGTCTCTCCTCAGACTCGGGACATGTCTCTCCTCAGACTCGGGACATGTCTCTCCTCAGACTGGGGACATGTCTCTCCTCAGACTGGGGACATGTCTCTCCTCAGACTCGGGACATGCCTGGTAATGTTTTGACACTCAGCCAGATACAACATAAGTGGGCGGCGGCCGTAATGCTGTGATCTGATTGGACGCCGCCTGCAGCGGAGAAGGAAAACAAACCACAGTCAGCTGGCTCGGCCGACGAGCATGTGACCGAGAGCTGCGTGTTTAATACTCTGTGTGTGAAAAAAACAGAAGGAGACACACGAGAGAAGGAGGCGGAGGGAGAGATTCACGTGAAGGTGAAGAGTGAATGAAGCGGAGGAGAAAGAGAAACACGAGAGTCCAGTCCAAGAGCAAACAGACACAGACACTGAATGAAATGTGGAGCAGCTGGGTGTGACCAACGAGACTGAACACTGAACGGGAGCAGAGCGTGTTCAGAGCGTGTTCAGGATCAAACCGTGTTCAGGATCAAACCGTGTTCAGGATCAAACCGTGTTCAGGATCAAACCGTGTTCAGAGCGTTTCAGGATCAAACCGTGTTCAGGATCAAACCGTGTTCAGGATCAGACTGAACAGGGTCAGACCGTGTTCAGTCCGTGTTCAGTCCGTGTTCAGTATGAGCCGTTCTGACCCACAGACCAAACGCTCAAACTCAGACCTTTTCCACTGAACAAAACTGATTAAAAGGTCAAAGTTTTTTCTCTTTCTCTCCAAAAGTCGGCGACACTTTGAGATGAAGCTCAGCAGGCGTCTGATTAAACGGCCGACGTCTGTGTTAACGGCACAATCCCGTCGAGTCGGGTCAAATATCGTTAAAAAAAAAACTCGAGAGCAGCTCCTGAGTCAGAAGAGTTTAACCCCAGAGTCACTGCGATAAATGACTCTGCAAACATCACATTTATGTGGCTCAAAGTCCTAAACATCAGAGCTCGGACACTCGGACACACACCCGGACACACACTCAGACACACACACACATACACACACACTCACATACTCACACAGACGCACACACTCACACACATATACACACACAGACGCACACACACGCACACACTCACACACACACACACACACAGACGCACACACAGACGCACACACTCCTTTACCACACTCAGGGAACACACTCTAATTATCGGGCACATGTTGAGCATTAAAATCCTGGAAGTCCGAGTTCATCTGATCCAGGAGCCGTGTGGAAACACTGAGCTGCTCCTCAGACGTAACCAGCTGCAGGTGAGATGCTCTGAGACTCAGACTCCGAGGGTCATGAAACCAAACGGCTTCACCCTCAACAGCAACAGCTGCTAAATCATGTTAGAGACTTTCAGCTTCTATAATTCCTATTGTGTCGGACACGGAGCGGGCCGAGGGCTGATGAGAAAGGCAGGAGCCGACAGAGGAAATACCCGGAGTATGTGAGAGCGAAAGGGAAAAAGAACCCAGGAGGTATAAACTCAAGTTACAGGAATTCCTTTGGCCTTGTATCAGCGTCAGAGCAGGGTTAGGTTTCCTTACAAACATTCTCTGCTCCAAAGCTGCGAGTGAGAGACAAAGTCAAGCCCACATATGTTTTCAGTGAGTCTCCAGCCTCAGAGAAACCGGCAAAAAAAACAAACTACAAAAATGAGTAAAGATCCATTTCCACGAATGACAAAAGCAGCAGATGTGTTTACGGAGGCGGGGTTTACGGCGGCGGGGTTTACGGCGGCGGGGTTTACGGCGGCGGGGTGGCACTAAGTCCTGTCGTCACGGCGATGACTCAGATTATCATATCATTAAACATCAGATGGAGCGAGTCTGTGTCAGAGACGTCACAGCGGCGCAGCGTCATGTAATCCAATTTTCTATTTCCTCTTCACACGCAGCAGGAGCCTCAGCCTCAGCCCAGCGCACACTCAGACTCAAGTCAAAACTAAGACACAAACTGCAGAAACGAGATCAACCGACGAGTCATTTTGGCCTTTTGTGACCTCAGCCCCGGGACGGAGACGACCCTTTGGTCACGTTCACGTCGTGTCTGTTCATTAGAACTGTTCAAATTAAATAAATAAATACATAAAACACACGAGTTCTGACCTGCAGAATCAAGAGGAGCTGCAGATGTTGGACTGGCTCAGATCATCCTCAAACGGGACAGAGGCGTCACATTTTACACCTTGACAGACGGATCCACACGAGCAAACACACCGGAGTTTTCTAAATGTCTCTACAGCACAGTCTGAAGTTTAGAATATCACTGAATATAAACAAAACTGAGGCTGATTTATGCAAAAACACAACAAACTTTTATAAATCTGCAACACATAAAAATCATGAGCCGTAAACAATAAACTGCAGAATTAAACACTTTAGTCATTAGTATCTGTGATGGGGAATTATCACTTTTTATACTGAACTTTTCCACTTTCAAGTCTCTCGAAACAGCAGCTCTCATCTGTGGGAGGTGTGTGATCTACTACCTCCTACTGCTCTACTAACCTGCTTATTTTTAGATTAAGAGCGGGATTTGAACCAATAACCCTCAAATCGGCAAAAGAAAACAGTCGACCACCGAGCTACTGAGCCATTTTTTTTAGGTAAGGGCGGGATTCGAACCAATAACCCTCAAATTAGCAGAGAAGCACTTGACCAACTGACCTACTGAGCTGTCTTTTTTTAGGTCAAGGACGGGGTTCAAACTAATAACCCTCAAATCAGCAGAGAAACACTACCGACCGAGCTACTGAGTCGTCTTTTAGGTGAAGGATGGGATTCGAACCTCTAACCCTCAAATCAGCGGAGAAACACTCGACCTAAAAAAAATGGCTCAGTAGGTCAAGAGCGGGATTCAAACTGATAAACCTCGAATCAGCAGAGAAAAAAACTCCAACGACCTGAGCTACAGAGTCATTTTTTTAGGTCAAGTGCAGGAATCGAACCGCCAACTCTCAAATCAGTGAAGAAACACTCGACCCAACTGAGCTACTGAGTCGTTTTTTGTAGGTCAAGAGCGGGATTCAAACTGACAACCCTCAAATCAGCAGAGAAACACTCGACCGACTGAGCTCCTGAGTCGTACAAGTCCTTCATTCACTTGACGCAGCTTAAATCGTCTCAAATGGTGAAAAATGACCAAAAACGCAGAGCAGAGAGACGCTGCCGTTGCCGTAGTGACGACAGTGACAGGTCAGATCACTCTGATTCTCCAGAGTCTCCGGTGTCGGGCACAAAGGCCGTTGCAGGTGGAGACGTTGCCTTGTCCCGTGTCCCTCCCCCAGGCCCGAGGCTCGGCCCCACGGAGCCTTTCCTGGAAGATGGATCTTTACTGGAAAAGTGAAGCTGATTCATGAAGTGGGAGGAGTCAGAGGCTCTGGAGGCAAAACGAAACATGAGCCTCGTCCCGTTTGTAATTACAATTTAAAACGATGAAGACGACGCGAGTTTGCAAATGTAAAACGGATCAGA
Organism: Periophthalmus modestus; assembly: GCA_019594935.1. NCBI lineage: Eukaryota > Metazoa > Chordata > Actinopteri > Gobiiformes > Gobiidae > Periophthalmus > Periophthalmus modestus. Next base: position 32,131,038 of record JAIEZT010001318.1, read on the forward strand.
CATTATCCAACAGAAATGAGCAACCAGACTTCCCTCAACCCAGACACTTCCTCCACACCTCAGGTTCTCAGGTCCCACGTCTGGATTCACCTCAGGACCACAGCACAAGGAGCTTCAACATGTAACACGCTTAAAAACTGAGCAGAACAACGGTTTATTACAGGAACTCCTGAAAAACGAGGCATTTTTGAGTCTTAAAAGATATTTAACGTGAACATCACTGGGAGAACGACGACCCACAGGACGGAGGGATGTTTAAGTGATTCTTCCTGATGGGACGGCCCAAAAGTCACTGACACTTTTAAATCTTCAGTAGCTCCTTTAATTCTTCAGTTAAACTCACCAAATTTTAGCCGTAGATAAACGGAACCTTCTGAGATTTTTGTCAATATAAACGGTTATAATTGTTCACTTACACTTGAACTTATCACGACTTAAACTAGTGGAAGTAAAAATGACCTAATCTGGCTCGTATTTGATCCTGATGTCACGTTTGAAGTGGTTTATTGTCTGAGGTTTATTCACAAACACTTTTTCTTTAAGAAGAAATCAGGACGAGTCAGGTCTGTGGAGATCACATACTGCCCCCTGTCTGTGAAAAACACTTATTATTCCTTTAATGGCATTTACTCTTGGGGCATCTCTGGTATTAAAATGTGGACGGTAACACCTCTGGGTTTGTGAATTTGACCCATGTGACTCAAAGTCCCACTGTACAATGAGGGTTCGATCCTCGGTGCTGGATTTGCTCAGATTAATGTGGGAGGAGTCGTTCTAAATGCTCTGAGAAAATACACGAAAAAATATTTAAAAACAAAAGAGTTATGCATGTTTTTCATCTGTCAGTGACTTTTGGGCCGCCCTGTAAAAATAGCTTTGAAAAGTCTTTGTAACAAGCCCCTGGTTTAAAGGAGCGAAAAAGAAAAAAGTCCTGAGCTGGACGTCAAACTTCTGATTATCAGCGACTCCACAGAGTCTCTGAGACGTGTGTGTGTGAGTATGTGTGTGTGTGTGTGTATGTGTGTATGTATATGTGTGTATGTGTGAGTGTTTGTGTGTGTGAGTGTTAGTGTGTATATGTGTATATATGTTTATGTATGTATATGTATGTATATGTGTGTGTGTCCATGCATCCCCAGGGAAGTAGGTGAGGAGCCCTCCAGTCCAGTCGGGTCCAGTCCAGTCGGGTCCAGTCCAGTCAGGTCCAGTCGGGTCCAGTCGGGTCCAGTCCAGTCGGGTCCAGTCTGGTCCAGTCGGGTCCAGTCCTGTGCAGGTGAGACCATATGTTTCCCTGTGTGGCTCATACTACACAGTTAATCCAATTACTCTACGATATAAACACTATTGTAGGAGCGGGGGGAGGGGCGTGGGACTGGGGGAGGGGCGTGGGACTGTGCACCTCCACGGCCTCGTGCGTGTTTGTTGATACAGTAAAACTACAGAAACATCCATAAAAACACGTAGCAGCGACGTGCGTCGTGCGTAAAAACAGAAACTGGTGCGTGGCGCGTCACTCACCTCGTTGTCGTGGTTCTGGCAGAAGCTCATCCGGTCCTGGAACAGGGACAGCAGCGCAAAGTTGTTCTGGAGCGACTGGGCGAGGGACACGGCCACCCCGGTCTGTCCCGGGGCGCTGTTGGCTCGTCCCAGATGGAGACTCTCGCCTAAGCGCTCGATGAAGTGGTCCTTGGTGAGGCGCACTCTCTGGTGCGCGCGCACACAGTTGTCACACAGATATTCCTGACAGTCGAGGCAGTGGGACGTGGCTCGGTTCTCCTCGTCGCACGAGCTGCACTGAGGCTCGTGGAGGTGGTTCAAAAGGCCCCCGTGCGCGTGAGGGAAGCCCGAGGAGCACGAGCCCAGAGCGCGGTGCGTGTTGTGACCGTTTTTATTCTGGATCTGCTCCTCGGAGCTCACCACCACGTCGAGCAAGTTACTGAAAAGAAAGTTGGAAGAAGGCAGAGAGTCCACCCCCGCCTCCGAGATGGACACTTTGTGGTCACAGGTGGGACAGCGCAGCTTGAGCGGGTCCCCGGGACTGCGCTGCGCCTCGAGGCACTGCCTGCAGAAGGCGTGGAGGCAGGGCAACACGTGCAGCCTCCTGGTGGTCTGAGAGGAGGAGGAGGAGGTGTGTGAGGAGGAAGATGAGGTAGAGGAGCTGGAGGAGATGGGCGCAGAGGAGCCGCACAGCTCCTTGCAGAGTGGACATGTCTGCAGCTCTGAGTCTGGAAACGAAGCCATCTGCAGCAAAACACGGGCCGTGTATCACATGAACGAGGCGGGGGTCCGGGGCGGGGGTCCGGGGCGGGGGTCCGAGGCGGGGGCCCCTCGTGCGTTTCACGGGAGTTTGAGGTAGATTCTTGAGGTTCAACAGTGGAAACAGCGGCTAGAGTCATGCGCACGCGGGTCTGGAGCTTATTCCACAAGTCAGGCCACAGGTCAGGCACGACGCAGAACAGTCAGACACTTGTGACGCGCGCTCCGGACTCTCTCCTCCAACATCAGACACTTTAAAACAACATCAGACACTTTAAAGTCTCTCTGAGGTTTGTTAAGGCGCGAACAGAATCAGCACATTTCACAGAGTCGCTCATAAACAGACTCTGGAGCGGCTCTGGGTCTGTGCAGAACAGGGGGCTCCGTGTCTCCTCCCCCACCGCGGTGTCGACATGACTACGGGCTGTTTCAAATATCCGGGCCACTGATCATCCTCTCGGGTCCGGCTCAGGTCCGGCTCAGGTCCGGCTCAGGTCCGGCTCAGGTCCAGCTTTAGCGCGTCTCGTCGTGCGTCCCGGGGCTAGTCCACCATCGGGGTCGGGGGTTTGTGCTCGTTGCTCCGGAGGGTTGTAAATTATTCATCAAAGCGCAGATCCCATGGTGCGGAGCGAGTCGCGGAGGCGCCGCGGTGACGGCGGAGGAGGTTCACGCGCGGTCCGGGGGTAAACGCGCCGGTGCAGCGCGTGAACAGGCCGCTCGGTGTGTTCTCGAGGGCAGCCCCGGTGGAAGCCCGTCCCCGGCTGTGCGTGGAGGAATGCGCGGCCGGTCCTCTCCTGGAACGCGCCCGAGCTCAGAGCGTGTGTGGCGCGGGGCTGTGCGTCTGAAGCGCGGCTCCGGGACTCTGAGTTTGTTCGGTTCCAGCGGGACTCGTCCCGGGGCCGTGGGACTGTGGCGGTGGCTCTTTCAGAGACTCGAGTCCGACTGAGGAAAAAACACAACGACTTCCGGTCTGGGAGGAGACACCGCGTGAACGAGCACGGGCGCGTCCACGAGAGCAGGGAGAGGCGCGCGGCCGCGTGCGTGTGAGCTGTCAACAGAGAAACAGAAACAGAGAAACACAGAGAGAAACAAGAGACTGAAACAGAGAAACAGAAACAGAGAGAAACAGAAACAGAGAGAAACAGACTGAAAACAACACAAAACAGACTAGAGACTGAAACAGGACAAAACAGAAACAAGAGACAAACGAGAAACAGAGACTGAAACAGACAAACAGACTGAAACACAGAGAGAAACAGACTGAAGCTCAGACTCAGATGCTCCGTCACTTGTTTAATGTTGAGTTGAGTCTTTATTAAAAGTCGAGCGTTGTGACCGTTTCCTGGTTTTTCCTCGGCGCTGCACCACATTTGACCTTTGACCTAAAGGTCGTACAGCTCAGACCTGCAGCACTGACCCTTTCATTTGTCCCACATTTTCACTACAGTCTTGGTCGTGCACCTTTTCAGACAGAGGGGGCGTCCTTCAGGAAATGTAACATAATTCCTGTAATTTCCTGTGATCTGGTGGATTTGAGATGAATAAATGGAGCAGCGGCTTTTTCTTATTGTACAAATGTGATTTTATTAAACCTCACGCGTGTTTTACTCAGGCTGCTGTTCATTTGTGTCCAGCTCCTGTGTCACTGGTTCCCAGAGGACCCCCGACCCCCAGCCCCCAGCCCCCAGCCCCCACTCTGAGCTCTGCCCTGCAGCACTGAGCGCCCCCTGTCTGTGAGCTCAGACACTAACGACACAGGACACCTGGACTCAGGTTTTATGTCACTTTTAATCCACATGAAGAGAAACGTGTCCCACTTGGTGCTTTTGAATCCAGAGTTAAAATCCAACCCACCAGCCCTAAAAAAAGGGCCTAAACCTCATCACACTGAACAGCACCACCACAACACCAGCTGTTCACTTTCTAACATTCTGTTAAATCATGTTCAAAGAGGAAACGGCTGCTGAGGTTTGGGCACAACAAAAATACATCGATTTGAACTGATTGATGTTCTGTTTAGGACCTTTTGAAATCATGACGCAGGAGGAGGACCTGATGCAGGAGGACGCAGGAGGAGGACCTGATGCAGGAGGACGCAGGAGGAGGACCTGACGCAGGAGGACGCAGGAGGAGGACCTGATGCAGGAGGACGCAGGAGGAGGACCTGACGCAGGAGAACGCAGGAGGAGGACCTGACGCAGGAGGAGGACCTGACGCAGGAGGAGGACCTGACGCAAGAGGAGGACCTGACGCAGGAGGAGGACCTGACGCAGGAGGAGGACCTGACGCAAGAGGAGGACCTGACGCAGGAGGAGGACCTGACGCAGGAGGAGGACCTGACGCAGGAGGAGGACCTGACGCAGGAGGAGGACCTGACGCAGGAGGAGGACGCGGGAGGAGGACCTGACGCGGGGAGGAGGACCTGATGCAGGAGGAGGACCTGACGCAGAGGAGGACGCAGGAGAGGACGCGCAGGAGGAGACGCAGGACCTGACGCGCGGAGGACCTGGAGGAGAGGACCTGACGCGGGAGGAGGACCTGACGCGGGAGGAGGACCCTGATGCAGGAGGAGGAGGACCTGATGCAGGAGGAGACGCAGGAGGAGGACCTGAGGAGGACGATGCAGGAGGAGGGACCTGATGCAGGAGGAGGACCTGACGTGGGAGGCAGGAGGACCCTGACGCGCAAGGAGGAGGAGGACCTGACGCGGGAGGAGGACCTGACGCGGGAGGAGGACCTGACGCGGGAGGAGGACCTGACGAGGAGGACCTGACGGAGACGAGGAGGACCTGACGCGGGAGGAGGACCTGACGCGGGAGGAGGACCTGACGCAGGACCTGACGCAGGAGGACCTGACGCAGGAGGAGGAGGAGGACCTGACGCAGGAGGAGGAGGGACGACGCAGGAGGAGGACCTGACCTGACAGGAGGAGGACCTGACGCAGGAGGAGGACCTGACGCGGGAGGAGGAGGACCTGACGCGGGAGGTGGACCTGACGCGGGAGGAGGACCTGACGCGGGAGGAGGACCTGACGGGGGAGGAGGACCTGACGGGGGAGGAGGACCTGACGCGGGAGGAGGACCTGACGGGGGAGGAGGACCTGACGCGGGAGGAGGACCTGACGCAGGAGGAGGACCTGACGCGGGAGGACCTGACGCAGGAGGAGGACCTGACGCAGGAGGAGGACCTGACGCAGGAGGAGGACCTGACGCGGGAGGAGGACCTGACGCGGGAGGAGGACCTGACGCGGGAGGAGGACCTGACGCAGGAGGAGGACCTGACGCGGGAGGAGGACCTGTGAGGTGAGGACGGTGGATGAGGACGTCCCTGTATTTCAAAAAACTGACTCTTGTAGCTTTAATCCAGGTTCTAATGTTTCCTCCTCAAACACAGACCTGAGTCGTGTTCGTTTCATTCACACTTGTAACTTTATTATTCGTCTGTGACGTCTCCAAACCTCAAAACGCTCTGTTCCACCTTGTGATGTCATCTAGTGTTAGTTTTCAAAATTACAGTTCCTTTTTATCTTTCGTTCAGTGGAGATCAGCAGTTCCAGGAGCTGAAATGATCCAAATGATTCTAGTGAAGGTGGAGTTTAAAAACACAGTGGAGCACTTCTGTATTACCACATGATGACATCACAAGGTGGAACAGACTGTTTGAGAGAAGAACTCGTGCAGGGTTTGTGTTAAACATGTGAGAATGAAACAAAAAACAGAACTCCAGGTCTGTGCTGAGGAAACATTAGATCAGAGAACAGTTGGGCCCTTTCAGATCAGCAGGAGCACGACTTTCCTCAAGTAAAATCGCTCCATTCAATTATTTGGCCGATAAATTATGTACAAGACGTGAGCTGTGACACATGATACAGACGGTGGCCTCACAAACCTGCACTCTCCATGAAACACTCCTCGTGTCTGTAATTCCTCTCGTGTCTGTACTTCTTGCGTCTGTACTTCCTCTTGTCTGTACTTTCTCTTGTCTGTACTTTCTCTTGTCTGTACTTCTCGTGTCTGTACTTCCTCGCGTCTGTACTTCTTCTTGTCTGTACTTCCTCTCGCATCTGTACTTCCTCTTGTCTGTACTTCCTCTCTTGTCTGTACTTCCTCTCGTGTCTGTACTTCCTCTCGTGTCTGTACTTCCTCTCGTGTCTGTACTTCCTCGTGTCTGTACTTCCTCTTGTCTGTACTTCCTCTCGCGTCTGTACTTCCTCTCGCGTCTGTACTTCTTCTTGTCTGTACTTCCTCTCGTGTCTGTACTTCTCGTGTCTGTACTTCCTCTCGTGTCTGCACTTCCTCTTGTGTCTGTACTTCCTCTCGTGTCTGTACTTCTTGTGTCTGTACTTCCTCTTGTCTGTACTTCTCATGTCTGTACTTCTCGTACTTCCTCTCGTGTGTCTGTACTTCCTCTCGCATCTGTACTTCCTCTCTGCGTCTGTCTGTACTTCCTCTCGTGTCTGTACTCCTCTCGTCTGGACTTCCTCGTCTGTACTTCCTCTCGTGTCTGTACTTCTTGTGTCTGTACTTCCTCTTGTCTGTACTTCTCGTGTCTGTACTTCCTCTCGTGTCTGTACTTCCTCTCGTGTCTGTACTTCCTCTTGTCTGTACTTCCTCTTGTCTGTACTTCCTCTCGCGTCTGTACTTCTTCTTGTCTGTACTTCCTCTTGTGTCTGTACTTTCTCTTGTCTGTACTTCTCGTGTCTGTACTTCCTCTCGTGTCTGTACTTCCTCTTGTCTGTACTTCCTCTCTTGTCTGTACTTCCTCTCGTGTCTGTACTTCCTCTCATGTCTGTACTTCCTACTCTCGTGTCTGTACTTCCTCTCGTGTCTGTACTTCCTCTCTGTCCTCTCGTGTCTGTACTTCCTCTGTACTGTCTGTACTTCCTCTCGTGTCTGTACTTCTTGTCTGTACTCCTCTCATGTCTGTACTTCCTCTCGTGTCTGTACTGTACTTCTCGTGTCTGTACTTCCTCTCGTGTCTGCACTTCCTCTTGTGTCTGTACTTCCTCTCGTGTCTGTACTTCTTGTGTCTGTACTTCTCTTGTCTGTACTTCTCTTGTCTGTACTTCTTGTCTGTACTTCCTCTCGTGTCTGTACTTCCTGTCTGTACTTCTTGTCTGTACTTCTTGTCTGTACTTAGTGTCTGTACTTCCTCTCGTGTCTGTACTAATAGTAGATTATCCTAATTTCTGTAATAAAAAGTTGGCCTAACATTAAATCTTCGGCGTATCCCTTTAATAAAAGCCTCATTTGGAAACGTGACCTGCCCGACAGACGAGTAAATGAAACACTGGAAAAAAACAATTGTACCAAATTTTCATTTCAGGTAAAAAAAAAAGGGATAAATGATAAAACCCTGAAGACACAGACACAAACTTAAATACACAGAGTTCAAACAGAACACGGCCCTGCTGCGAGGCGGAGGAATACAAACTGTTTTGGGAGAAGAACAGTTTAAAACGTCACATGTTTAACGTGTCCAAGAAAATAAATCCTCTGAGCTGATGAAAAAAGAACAAATAAATGTGACAAATGTCTCCCCCTGGTGGCAGACGGGAGAACAACACTGACAAATCATTTTATCTCTGTTGTATAAACGCAGAAAACCTACGCAAACCTACACTAAACCTACACTAACACATAAACCTACACTAAACCTACACTAACACATAAACCTACACTAAACCTACACTAACACACAAACCTACACTAACACACAAACCTACACTAACACATGAACCTACACTAACACACAAACCTACACTAACACATAAACCTACACTAACACATGAATCTACACTAACACACAAACCTACACTAACACATAAACCTACACTAACACATGAATCTACACTAACACATGAACCTACACTAACACATGAACCTACACTAAACCTACACTAACACATAAACCTACACTAACACACAAACCTACACTAACACACGAACCTACACTAACACACAAACCTACACTAACACATGAACCTACACTAACACATGAACCTACACTAAACCTACACTAACACATAAACCTACACTAACACTACACTAACACTACACTACTACTAAACCTACACTAACACACAACCTACACTAACACATGAACCTACACTAACACATGAACCTACACTAAACCTACACTAACACATAAACCTACACTAACACACAAACCTACACTAACACACGAACCTACACTAACACATGAACCTACACTAACACATGAACCTACACTAAACCTACACTAAACCTACACTAACACATAAACCTACACTAACACATGAACCTACACTAAACCTACACTAAACCTACACTAACACATAAACCTACACTAACACACAAACCTACACTAACACATAAACCTACACTAACACATAATCCTACACTAACACATAATCCTACACTAACACAGAAGTGCACAAGTCAAACAGATTTAAACAAACTTTATTTTTGTGTGAAAAGTAAGATCAGCTGTTTCATAAAACCCGATGTAAAAAGGAAAAGCACAGCTTGAACTGTCTCTGTCAATAAAACTAATGACCCACATAAATATATATTTATATTTACATTCAAAGGTATAAAAAACATTTCAACTAAAACAGTTTAGAAAAATCACTGAAGACGTGACAAAAACACCAAGTCATGGACTTTTTTAACTCAATAATTACAATTTGTAACAAGAACAAGAAACAGTGTTCTGTGTTCTGACATGAATGTGTGTGCTGTGTGTGCTGTGTGTGTGTTCTGTGTGAGTTCTGTGTGTTCTGTGTGTGTGCTGTGTTCTCTGTGATCTGTGTGTGTTCTATGTTCTCTGTGTGTTCTGTTTCTGTGTACTGTGTGTTCTCTGTATGTTCTGTGTGTGTTCTGTGTGTGTTCTGTGTGTGTTCTGTGTGTTGTGTGTTCTCTGTGATCTGTGTGTGTTCTGTGTGTTTTCTATGTGTGTTCTGTGTGTTCTGATGTGTGTGTTCTGTGTGTTGTGTGTTCTCTGTGCTCTGTGTGTGTTCTGTGTGTTCTGATGTGTGTGTTCTATGTTCTCTGTATGTTCTGTGTGTTCTGTGTGTGTTCTGTGTGTTCTGATGTGTGTGTTCTGTGTGTTGTGTGTTCTCTGTGATCTGTGTGTGTTCTGTGTGTTTCCTATGTGTGTTCTGTGTGTTCTGATGTGTGTGTTCTGTGTGTTGTGTGTTCTCTGTGCTCTGTGTGTGTTCTGTGTGTTCTGATGTGTGTGTTCTATGTTCTCTGTATGTTCTGTGTGTTCTGTGTGTGTTCTGTGTGTTCTGATGTGTGTGTTCTGTGTGTTGTGTGTTCTCTGTGATCTGTGTGTGTTCTGTGTGTTCTGATGTGTGTGTTCTATGTTCTGTGTTCTCTGTGCTCTGTGATGTGACAGCTGATTTCATCTGTTCAGTCATTATTCAGACAGAAGTGGATTTTGAGTTGAACCGTATTAAAGATCTGAGGAGATACATTTTAAACAGAAATCGTCCAAACCTCACTGGCCCATAAATGATTATGTCGAAGCCAGCGGCGAGCGGAGGGAACGTCCAGAGTGAAGACCTGCTCCTGGGAGGAGTTCACACCTGTGTAATGAACACTGAGTTTGGGCTGTGGAATAGAAGCTGCAGAGAGCAAACGACTCCCAGCAGAAAGATACTGACTTTCACAAGTCTGAGCTCTAGAAAGACACAAACACAAAAGAGACGTGGAACAACTACATCTGCAGAAGACTACATCCTCCAGACGTCTAAAAGTGACACTTTAAAAGGTGTTCAGATGCTTTCTGACTGGACTGAACCAGGACTGAACCAGGACTGAACATGGACTAAACCAGGTCTTAACCAGGACTACACCAGGACTACACCAGGACTGAACCAGGACTGAACCAGGACTGAACCAGGACTTAACATGGACTAAACCAGGACTAAAGCAGGACTAAACCAGGACTAAACCAGGACTGAACCAGGACTGAACCAGGACTAAACCGGGACTAAACCAGGACCATGTTTACACATTTTATAAATACCGTTTTAATACATATAAAATCAGATAAAACAGACTAGTTTCTTATTTTTTATGCCGTTTTATTTACCTTTTGAGCGTGATGGTCATGGTGGACGAGGTGTCTTCTGGGAAAGCCAGAATCACAGTCGCATTCATCGTAATAAACATCTCAAACGTGAGAGCCAGCTGAATTTCTCCGAGGTGAGACGGGACGGTCAGAGTCCTCAGTCCGAGGGGGGCACACACCTCGGGGTGGTAGCCTCTGCTCATCGAGTCTGTTTCATTTAACAGGGAGAGATCACAATGAAATAACCAAACACGGACTCACTGCGATGCCTTTGACCCCTGACACTTACTTTTGAAGATTTCTCGGGCTTTGAGCCAAAAATTCTGTTTCCCCAGTTTATGCAGAAGCGTGTGCAGCATGGCATGGTCCACTGCTAAGTTTTTGGAGAGCATAAAGTCCACCAGATCTGAGGCCAACACCAGAATGTGTCGGTCTAAGCACAACTGAAGATGAGCCGTGAACAAGGGAGTGTACTTGGAGATGTCGATGTGGCCTGAGGTAGAAAACACAGATTGTATAAATAAGTGACTGAGTGAGACGTCACCCACAGCGTTTGACTCCACATTTATTTATTTTATTTATTTGAAAAGGGACATGAAGCTCATCGAGGCCAGAGCAGGTACAGCCGATGATCTGGAGTCAAGTTTATATTTGAAATTCCAACAGCGAGTATCATAGCAACCAAAGAGCCAATCAGGAGTGAGGCTGCTGAAGGTAAAGCTCTTTGCAGCTTGCACCGCTGGTTTAGCAGAGACAGTGTCAATCAAACCTGTTGCTAACGCTAACAGGAGCGACGTCGGGGAAAGAAGGACCTGATGTGTCTGTTATTAATGTTCATATCTTAATACGCGAAGAAAATAGTGAAATAAAAACCCCAGGATCATGTAGAGGGTTAATACGAACATTTAAGACCAACATGACAAAGCTCAGCAGTTACAGAGAGACAGAGAGAGGGGACAGAGTTTTTCAATAGAAAGTGAACTGGAGCCAGAGTTGATGGAGCAGGAAGTGCCACATGATCACTTCCTGTTTGGAACGTAGCAGCTAGCAGGTTAGCTCTGTGCATTTATATAAAAGTCTGAGATAGAAGTGGTTCAGCACCAGGACAGTGCAGTCACATAAATGTTTTACCGTTCGGCTCCTTCAGTCCGGGCAGGTTGCTCAGAACCTCCAGAGTTTCTCTGTGAGACGTTTTCTCAGACAAACTCAACAACACACGAGTCCGAGTCTCCAGGTCCACAGCGTCACACGGCCACGCGCTGGACGTCAGGAACCACTCGTTCTCTGCAGAATCCACAGACAAATGTGTTACTACTGCAAGTTTCAACGTGTTTTAATACAAATTCGTTTTTTGAAAGGTTCTTTAATGTGAAAGATTGGATCCAGATCTAATTTTTAAAAAGAGACGAATGTTTTTCTGTATAATTTGTATAATAAAAGAAAAATATTCAATCTGTTAACGATGAGCAGATAAAACGTCTTCACTCCTACAACTTTTTGTCCAGTGATTTAATATCTTTCTTTTACTATAGACCAGACCTGGACAGCTGAGAATTACAGATATTTTTTATTTGTTAGTATTTTTATACTGATTAAGGCTGAACCAACACAAGAATCAGAACAGACACAAGAGCTGTGTGCACAAAAACACAAATCTGACATTGTAAAACTTAAAAAAATACAGAATACAATGATCTGCAAATGTTTTTCAATCTATATTGAACTGAATGAACTACAAAGACATGATATTTAATGTTCAAACTGATCAAATGTGCTGTTTTTATGCAAATATTCTCTCATTTTCAATTTGATGCCTGCAGTTGGAATTGGGGTTGTAATTATTATTTTTATTATTAATCAGATTATGCAGAATATAAAAGGGTAAACTCACTCCCTCTCTCAGTTTGAACCATTTTAAACACATTTAATCCTCGGTTGTTCCTCTGTGATTAGTTTGTTAAATAAGTTTTCACATCAGCTTCTGTCACATAAAAAGTCAAAGTCTTTCAAACGGCTCTTTAAATGAACAAACAGATTTCAGATCCCATAAAAAGCTGAAATTCCCATCACTAATACCATTACCGCTTTACCTCTTAATGTGTTTAAAGCTCCTTCGACGCTTCCGTTTAAAAGGAAGAGCTCAGTTGCCACGGACACGAGGCGGCAGCGTGACGTGGCGTCTTCATTCCCGAACAATCCTTTCATTGTGGCGTATCTGATCTTCGCCGCAGACAGAACTTCCACAACTTTTTGACCCTATTTAAAAAAAAACAAACGCTCAAATCAAACTGACAAACTAAAACCTGCACTTTGTCTTTACCTTGGCCCATTGTTGAGTTTTATGATATCGCAACATGAGCGAAACTCCGATTCTCCCAAGACGACGTTTAACAGGGCCGTCGTCATCCGCACCGTGACCAGCTGCAAACATGAACGAGTTTAACCCACAGAAAGTGCTGCCAAGGATCCAGAACACGCACGTCTTCAACACTTTAACACGCGAGTCTGGTCCCGTTTGTGACTGACAGGTGGATGAGCCAATCAGGGACACGCGTGGTTCACAGTATCGGAGATAAAAAAGTAAAAAAACATCACAGGGGCTGAAAAACACGGCGGATTTCTGTAGAATCTATGAGCAAAGCACTAAACTGTTCACATCTGAGGTGAGAGAAAGTTGATTTTTTATCTAAATCATAGTCGACCGATGAGCTCCTTCGTTTCACGTGTCACTGAAAAAACACGATCTGATTGGACGATCACGTTTGACCAGGCTTGAGACACTACCATAGACTGTATATGTAAGTGCACATAGCTAACACGCTAGCCACCACGTTCCAAATGAGAAAGGACAGTGATGCTAAGGGGCTGCTCCCTGCTAAACCAGCGGTGTGGGGCGTTACCTTCAACATCCTCGCTCCTGATTGGCTCTTTGGTTGCTATGATACTCGTGGTTGGAACTACAAATATGTAACTCAGCTCCAAATTAGCCGCTATAACTGCTAGCGTCGATTAGCTTCATTTGAGCTCAGTCACACTTCTTTATAGAGTCTGTGGACACGACGACACAGGGACCAGACTCATATCACTCTACATAAAAATACACACAGATTTGGTTCTGGATCTGCCAGGCAACATAAAGTGCATTTCTGAGTCACATTTCTTTGACGTACCCGTCTCGGCGAAGGCAGCAAACGGCAGAGTGAGTCGGTCTTTGCTCTCAGACAGGAGGGCCACTGCGATTCGTCCACTGATGCGCTCCACTTGGCTCACTTGGGCTGAGTGACAGATGGATTTGAAAACCTCCCCCAGCCTTTTCCAGTCTTCTTGTTTGGTACAGAGCTTAAATCAAACACACACATACGATTTTTAAAACACAGAAACGATTGGGCATGAAAACCTCAGAAAGACCAGACGACAGGCCTGTCTCTATAACATGAAGTCTGACATATCCCTGATGTGAATACAGACGATAAACGATGACAAAAACTACTATAAATCTACAATATCGTTAAAAATCATGAGCTGCAAGAAATAAACAGCAGCATGAAACACTTAAGTTGTTAGTTTGTGTCTGTAATGAGTCAAACGAGTTATTTATTCAAACTTTCACAGCTTAAATCTGATCATACAGCCAAAAAATAACCACAAATATTCTGCCAGTAACACAAAGAAAAAGTAACACGATAATACTGACCCCAGATAATATGAACAGAGTTATTTTTTTATTACAAAAGCAAGTGATAAGATGTATAAATTAGACTTGTTCTGTTGTACTTAGTGGTTATAAACGTTTTAAATCACGTTGCATTTATGTAGTTCAGGATCCTGGTGATTAAACTGACATCGTTTTGAATGAACCTCCAAGAAAAGGCTCCTCCTCAAGAGGAAGCACAGTGTGGATCATGGAGAGTCAACGAAACTACAGAACAAAGTCTGGAAGAAGAGGGACAGTGTTCGATATAAAGAGACGTGGGCCAAGAACATCTGAGGAACATCTCTCTATGGGACTATGTCAAAGACGTCGTGTGTGGAACAAAGACACGGGACATTACTAAAGCAAAAGACAAACACTGATGAGGCTCTGCTACAGCGAGCCCGTCCTCATGCTTCATGTGGGGCTCATACAGAGGCATGTTCACCTCCTCAGACCTGACAAACACATCTGGGGTTGTCTAGGACTCAGGTCCTGGTGTCACATCAGATCATTAAACTGTCACTTAAAGGCGACAGAAGAGTTTAACACGTTATACTCAGATTTAAGACGGACTTTGTTAAAGGCAGATGTCTGCAGATCTTTAAACGACACTCATTGTTCCGACAGGCTCAGTTGTTGTTTCTCTTTTTGTTTTTACACTCAAGACTTAATCGTTTTTGCAAATCATTATTCAAATGTTTTTATTTTGTTCCATCAAAATCATAAAAAAATAGAACAAATGTCCTCCTATGTGGATATGATTTTTCTCATAATGTAAAAAGACACTCATCAACTCCCAATCAGCCCACATAAAGAGAAATGAATAAAGCCGTGGAAGACCTGGGGCAGGTTACATCAGGTCACACAGTTTGGGAACCACTGAGTCTGAGTAATATATCTGATCTGTCTCTGTAAGACATTTGTTTAAATAGTGAAGAGACTTTAAAGACACTGAAGGAGGGGACAGGTTTCACATCTGTGAGTTAAACAAATCAAACTTACAGATGGAAGCTTTAAGACACTGAAACAGGCTGAAGAAAGACACACGTCCCATCGCAGTGGGAAATAATGTGATTTTTAGTGCAGTATCTTACAGTTTGGCTCTATGTCTTTATGTCTGTTGTGGTTTATAAATTGCTTAGACACTGTAAATATTTAAGTTGATATCGTCATCACCGTGAGAGGCCAACCAGACAAACACCAGACAAACACCAGACAAACACCAGCACAGACAGAGCTCCTTTTACTCACCTCCATCTCCACGACAGCATGGGCCGTGTAAAAGTACTCTGAAGGCATTACCGACCTTTAAAAATACATCAAAATCACATAAAATACTACAGATACGACAAAATTATAACCTTGGAAGGTTTCGTTAACTGGTCCTGTCACCTGTGTCCAGAAATAGATTGGGGAGAATTTGAAGAAACCGTCAGAGGAGTATTTTTCACATAGTCCAGACAGTCCAGACTCAGAGGTAAACCTGCAGCAGCCATCTGTAAAAAGAGTTTATGACGTTTAAAGACTTTCAGTTTCATCTTGTCAGTTTGTGTTACCTTAAACGTGAGCTGCATAAGTTCTGGGACAAAGCTGACGAGGCTTTTTTCTCTGATGACGTTGAAAAGGTCGAGGAGAAACTCATGTTCAGGCTGGAAACACCAACAGATTAATCAAAGTGAGTGTGGACGATAAACCTGCCGACGACACGGGTGAAACGCCACTGACCACGATGTTATGGGTCAGACAGGTTCTGACCACTGAGAAAATATCAGACAACATTCCAGCTTGAAGAAGAGTCCGAAGAAGAGACATGAGCAACGGCTTCGAAAAGAACACGCCGGGTTTGTTGTTTTGGTAGTAGCTCGTAAAAACAGCTCCTACAGAACAAAACATGAACAGGACTCTTTTATCTTTGACAAATTTAACTTTATATTCGAATAAAAACGCAAAACTCACCTGCTTTATGAAGACATGCAGGTGTTTTGATAAACCAAGCCACAGTTTCTGTACAAAACTACAGAAAAAGTGAAGACAGAAAAAAATCAATTACCAGCAGCAAACACGAGAGGGCGCTGTTTCCTCCGCAGACGTGTGGCAGGTGGAGACGTGACACTCACCTTCTCGTCGCCCTCCATCGGCGCGTGGTGGAAACGACACACTTTAAAGACGCAGTTTTGTGAGTCACTGAAGTAATTTCTACAGTACTGAGGATTTAAACAGTGTTAGTTTTTTTAAATACTTGTTCTGGCTTCAGTCACATGCACAAAGTCCGATTCAAACCCGATTTCTGGGTTATTTAAATGAAAGTAAACAGCAGAATTTGAAGGGAGTGATGATCAGACAGAAATCAGACATTTTTACTGTTTACATTTCATTTTAATCATTTTTATAACTCCAAAAATCTGATATTAATGAGATTTTGAGACACATGCTAAAAAAGTCACTCTTCCTCTGTCACTTACTGCAGGTTTTTGCCATCTCAGAGCAGCAGAACTGAGTGAGTTTGAGCTCCGAGGCCCTGCACATCAGTCCAACAGTTATTCACAGAGATATTATTATTATTATTATCATTAGAATTAAAGTGTTTTCTCACCGAGTCTTGAGACCAGTTTGGAGGAAATGTGATTATGGCAAAGCTTTTCAGTTGGAAAGAGTTCAGTTCTGTAAATAAAACATTTCCTCAGCAAGAATTTCAACATAAAAGTTATTTTTTACTGTTATTAATCTTTATTTAACCAGGTGAGAAAAACACTGAGACCGAAATCTCTTTTTTTAAGGGTGAGAACATATTAAAAATGCAAACCTCTCTTCTTCAGAATTCAAAACTCTGGCTTCAGCTGAACCCTAAAAACACAATATTATAACATAAATATTTAATAAAAAATACTTCACACATTATAAATTCAAAATGGAATGTTACACTTAAATCTCCTTTTCCAAATTTCAAATAATTGTTAAAACATATTCACATCTCATTATTTACACCTCGACTTAAAATAACTGGCAGATATACAAGTTTTCTCCAGGAGATGTCACATATTACCGCGACCTTGAAGTGTTTTTTGGTGTTCCTGTGCAGAGCGGAGGTGCACTGGGGTCTCCAGGATCGTCGGGGGCTGTCCTCTGAACAGACACAGGTTTAAGATTATGTCAACGCTGTTGTGGGAAAGACATAGAAATACGGCTTTTTGGAGCGTACCTGAACTCTGCAGGAAGTCGAGATTTACAGGAGCAACACTGCAAGAGATCCAGTCAGTACTTTGCCTCGTTAAGTTCACAAACTAAACAGACAAGTGGAAATACCTTTGCGTTTTCTTGGATGATTCAGGAACAGGGGGGATTATTTTGGCAGGTCCCAGCTTCAGGAGACTTTTCTGTGGTTGGTTTTCAAATAGATCAGGGTCGTCTCTGAAAACATCAACGAGGAGAATGTCTTGTTCGTAAGCTTCAATCTCATCCAGCGCTTCAGGCTTCTCCGAATCCTTTTCAGGACTTTGGTTTTCTGATTGTTGAGAGGTACACGAGTCATTGTCTGTAGAAGGTTCCCCGCTGCCTTCAGAACAGCTGGGACAAGAGCTGGAGTCGTTCAAAGCAGCAGAAGGAGGAGGCGTGTCTGAGACCAGCTCCTCATCAGGTTCCATAAATGGGGAAACATCATTATAAGTTGGGACAGTGTCATTTTGTTGCCACTCATGATCCGTTTCTCTGACCTCACAGATTTCAGGAGCCATTTTGTGTTCGTACGTATCACTGTTTTTACTTTCAAACTCGACTGAAGCTGTAGAAACGACGTGCTGCAGAGGTGAGGTGAGAGGAGAAAGCAGAGGTGGAAGCAGAATATCAGGATCTAGAGACGAGTCAGACTTTTGAATTAAAGGGACAGTTTGGAAATACGGCTCCAGTTTTGGTGGGCTGAGACTTGTACGAGTTTCATCCAGAGACACTTCCATGTTTTGAGGCAGGAGAAAAGGGGAGTCACAGGAATCATTTGAGTCCAAGCCATCTAAAATTTGCACTTGTGGGAGTGTGATCCTAAAGACGTGATGCGCCGGTGTTGGGACAGGAGACGGTAAACTGGGGACACTACTTGAACAGCTACTGGAGTCTATCAAAGAGGCGGTGAACATGATGGGGGCAGTTTGTGTCAAGCCCAGTCTGGACGGAGAAGGCGTAGACCTGCCACTGTCGTTATTTGGAGAAGGTGACTCAGCTGCAGTCAAATCTTTACAAAAACTGTTGTGTTTTTGTGGAAGTATCGTCACACATTGTTCAGACGAGTGTGATGAATACGGCCTGTTTATGTTCTTCATAAAGTCTAAAGACACATCTTTAGACACATCTTTAGTCTTGTTTAACGTCTCTTCTTGGTTCTTTTCGTTACTCCTTTCCCTTTGGTTGGAAAAAAAAGAGCTCTGTTGTGGAAGCTGATCTGGATCTGTGGGTTCATTTCCGCTCAGTTTGCTCTGAAAAGCTGAAATATTAAATATTTCTCCATTTCCTGCAGCTTCGGGGCTTTTTTTTCCTGACAAGAACGGCCATGTTAAATACGTGCGTGCACATGTGGTGCTGGTCTTTCCTTGGTAAACTCTGACCCTTTGGCAGGAGAACGAGTCCAGGTCCTCTGCACTAGGACCATTTAGGTTCAGTGACGGTCCACCTCCAGATTCTCCTTCAGGACACGTGGGACAACATGTCTGCGCAGGTGGATCTGACTGTCCTTCTACATAATTAACAGATTCAAACGGGTCCAAGCTAAAATGTTTTTTGAGGTGGGAATGGGACAAAATGTTATCAGTTTGTACAGCCTTCCCCAAAATGTTTTGATTCTGATCAGTGTATTTTTTGATGCCGTTGATGCTCAGGTTGAGTCTGTGTTCACTGGAGCAGGAGGCAGACACAGTGTTTTCATGTTCTCCATGACTCGATGCCCCTGGATCAGTGTCGTTTGTCACATCCTCATTCTGCTCATTCGGCTCTAACCTGAGCACTTGTCCATTATTTACAACTTGAACACTTTCATTATTTTTTTTTTTCTGGCCCAGACAGCCAGGCTCAAACCTAAAGCCAGCTCTCATTTCTTTGGTAAAGTCGTGAACCAGTTTTGATTTGACATGATCTGGAAGCACAAAGCTGCACTTGTGCTTACATTCGACACAGACGGGGCTGAGGCTGCTGAGGTTCACTCTGGGGCAGAGATGTTCATGTAAAAGTGAGTACGGTGCTGGAGTTTACCTACTGCAGTGAGCTCCTCGTGTGACAGCATGAGGCTCCTCTTAAGACCCTCTGGAGTTAGCAAACGCAAAAGGAAGTATATGAATATATTCACCAAAACCTGTAAGCAAAAAGAGATCAAATGAGACTTATTCAAGGCAAAATGTCCCACAGCCACGTTTTCTCACATTTAAAATCTTTGGAAGTTAAGCCCTGACCTCTGACCCCTGACCTCAACCAGAGAATGTCAAACCAGCCCCTGAACTTTACCTCAAACAAACAGAACACACAGCTGTGGGGACGTGGAGCACTTTACACAACATTTAAACTAACGTGGAGCTTTGGAGACTCAAAAACTGTATTTGTCAGAGAAAAGCGAACAGCGTGGAGCCAAACGAGCGGCTAACTTTAGCAGCATTAGCTTAGCATGGAGTTAGCTCCGTTGATTTACAGTTACAGACGTTTAAAAAACTGTTACAGGGTTTCAAAGTGAATAAATGCATTCATACTTTGTGAAGAGGGATAAAGAAAAGACATGAAGTTGACCTACTGGCGCTGAGGAGGAGGAGGAAGAGGAGGAAGAGGAGGAAGAGTCTCACACTTTACTCTATAAACTCTTGACAGGGTTTTGGTCATTTCCACAGACTCCAGCCTCCTGCCCGGGCCTTACAGCGTCTGATTTAGTAAACTTCTTTCAGTTTGTGAGTTGAGTGTTTCTTAAAGTCAGGTCGTCTTTTATTTCTCTTTTTATGTATTTATTTATTTTTTTTATTTCAGCAGCAGCGCGTGAACTTGACTTTTGCGAGTGGTCCAGTCTGCGCATGCGCCTGGTGTTGAGTTCGTTCAGTCTGCGCATGCGCCTGGTGTTGTGAGTGCGGTCAGTCTGCGCATGCGCCTGTTTTTCTTTTACCTTTAACTCTGTCTCCATTTAGATTAGATTTAAAAGCTTGACAACTTAACGACACAACTTACAAACTATTCAAACCCGTTTAGGGCCTTTTTTTCCCTTCATTTAAAAATAAAACATAGCTAATTGTATTTACAGATCTATTTTTTTTAAATGATTTTTTCGTTTTGCTACTGCGCATGCGTAATGCACAAGATTGTGATTCTTGTTTATGCTCCTGCTGCAAATTGATATACTACATTAGAACTTTAATGCACAGAGGTATAATGTTCATAATTTACAAATATATATAAATATAAATCTATTTAAAAAGGTACATACTAAGTAAAAGTATGTACAAAACCCGTGTATAATAGTAAACTGTTTGGGCCACATCATTTTGGCATTTGGCATTATATCAGCCTTTTATACTAAACTTTTTTTTTTTCCTTTTCAAGCACAGGTACAGCTAAAGCACATCTCAAATCTGTTCTCATACAAGCTCGAAAAGGAGTGGGAAGAAGAAAACTTAAAAATATTCTGTTTAAAAATCTGAACTAAAAAGTAAAAATACCCCAAAAAGCAACTGTCAGAGGAACGTGAATAAAACAGCACAAACATAACCTTTATTTTTCAGACTCATTACATAAAATTTACACAAAGATCTTGTTTTTCTTCTGCAAATCAAAGCTAATTTAGTGGCTTTAGTTCTCTGCAGTTTCCAGTATTTCACAAACGTCTTCAGGTCTGACCAGGCTCCATCTTCACACAGGCAGGACGAGGGGCGAAGGAGAGACCCTGGTGTTGGGAAGTAGCCGGTCCGTGGACTGTGGCGGCCTGATTCACAACACCAGCTGCCCCGCCTCTCCGCAACCACAAGATGACGCTCTCGTGCAGACGCGTGAAGCCATTTGGACTGAACTGAAAGGGTTCCATCCAGAGTTCCATGTCATTGGGTTCCTTCTGGGGGTGCAGCGTCGGCTCTCCCGCTCCCACATCGGTGACAGCTGTGAGGAGAATACATATGCAAATGAGAACGAGACTCCACAGCGAGCGCGAGACACAGGGAGAACTTTATCTGCGCTCCACATGTTAATTTCACTGATTAAGATACTGAGTCTGTGCTTTAGCCTCGTGCGCCTCCACCTTAAATGCAAATTTTATAATCACACTTAGCAATAAACGTGTGTGTGTGTGTATAACCTAGTAAAGGTGGATATAAGGTTGTACTTAGCATATGAAATGAGTCGGGATTAAAAGAGGTACAAAATACACTTGGTGATATGAGGTCAGTCATTTGAGGTAGTTTACATTTATATATGACTCACTTTATACATGTGTTTTTTTCAGATTCATTAGTTTTTCTTATTTTATTTATGTGTAAAGGGGCAGCACCTAATAACGAAATGTAAATATGTAAAGATTAAAGCCAACGCGGACGGAAAAGAACAGCAAGAATCACACAAAACCAGAATGTAACACATAAAACACTCACTATATATACACACATTTGACTTTAGAAGTTAAAAAATGTAACTCACACTCATTATACACACGACACACTCACTATACACACGACACGCTCACTATACACACAACACACTCACTACACACACGACACGCTCACTATACACACGACACGCTCACTACACACACGACACACTCACTATACACACGACACGCTCACTACACACACGACACACTCACTATACACACGACACGCTCACTATACACACACGACACGCTCACTATACACACACGACACGCTCACTATACACAACACGCTCACTTTACACAAAACACGCTCACTACACACACCACACACTCACTACACACACATAATTTGACGTTAGAAGTTAAAAAATGAAACTCATAATTCTGTATCTCCCTCATTCTTTACTTTATCAGCGTGTGTGTGATTAGTGTGTGTGCGATTAGTGTGTGTGTGTATGTGTGTGTCAGAAAATGGACAGTGTGACTTGCTCTTGCCCTGACTGAACCACATTACTTTACATTTATTGTAACATTTATTTCTGTAAATCAGGCCAATTGAAACTAAGTCTTTAAACTCATAAAAACAGAGATGGTCCAAAGCAGATCTGAGCTAATGTCTCTGTGCATTATCCCTTCAAATCCCTAAACGCAACTATATTTTTGTCCCGTAAACCTGCCCCAGATTTAGAAACATGACCTTAAACAGTCTGCACACGCCTGTCACGACCCCACGTTTGAAGCAGGTAAAACGATAATATTGAAACTACTTTACGTCTGATACAGTTAAAACAAAGCAGGAAGTTTAAACTGTATCAGATACAGTTTTAACTGTCGGTCCGTTTCTCTGACCTCACAGATTTCAGGAGTTTGTGTTCGTTTCACTGTTTTTACTTTCAAACTCGACTGAAGCTGTAGAAACGACGCGCTGCAGAGGTGAGAGGAGAAAGCAGAGGTGGAAGCAGAATATCAGGATCTATAGACGAGTCAGACTTTTGAATTAAAGAGTTTGGAAATACGGCTCCAGTTTTGGTGGCTGAGACTGAGACTTGTACGAGTTTCATCCAGAGACACTGGATGAAACTCGTACAAGTGCCAGTAAACTACTTTTAAACAGACGGTATCGTTAAAAGCCTGTTTTTGCTCTGACTCTTCCAGTTAAGAGGGAATCTCATTCTTTTTGGGAATTCGGGAAAAGTTTCGCCTCAAAAATATGGTAAAAAGTCAAAGTCGCCAGCCCCAGACAAAATAACACAACACAACTTTTCTATTTTCTATTGTACCATAACTTCTTTGAACTTTACATATTTATCTATGTTTGTATATCTGTGTTTTAATCAGCGAGCTTCAAAACGTCTTCAAATGTCACATATACGACAAAAAGTAGTGTCAAAATCGGCCCATACAAAATAATACAACCCAATAACTACGGCATTTTTCTACTGCACCTTATGTTCTTTCAACAAACTTTACACATGTATCTTTATTTCTACATCTACAGTTTATTCAGCGAGCGTCAAAACGTCTTCAAACGTGACGAATATGACAAGTGCAGCTTTAACTCCAGACCCATGTGAGTTAAAGCTGCGTTTGTTTGTAGAGCCCAGTCCTTTTGTCTTTGGCTGGTGTGAAGCTGACGGCGATGCAGCAGCTGAATTCCTTTAAATAGCCTCGGCTGCTTCATCATATGGTTGCTATGGCAGCCAGCCCCTGGTTTCCAGATAACGTCCACGTTTCAGGAGACCTCCTCCACCTGCGAGCTATATACATCACATCTCCTCCACTTTACACAGCACACACAGACGAGGGTTTGTGCACTGAGAAAGAAATATCACAATGTGTTTTTGAGTTTTCAGCTGAAAATAATAATACAAAATAAAAATAAAGTAATAATACAAAAATATAATGATAATCAATAATAAAAATTAATATTAGTAATAATAAATAACTACAATAAATAATAATAAATAATAAAAAAATTATAATATAAATAATGATAAAAAATTATTATAATAATTAGTTGGTTTGAATTGCGAAACGATTTGAAAAAAGTGAATAGATTTGAGTAAAACAGATGAACTATTTATGTATTTTTTCATGCATTCGAGCAGATTAATCAACGCACTTAATGCACATTTCACATATTTTTCTTATTTAAGCTCAAAAAAAGGAGTGGGAATAAGAAACCTGATCAAATCCCACCCTATTCATGTTGCTGAAGTGATACAGAGACACGACGGGTGTAAAGTGGCTCTGAACGATCCCTGACACATAAACGAGGCTAAATGAGTTTAACGATCGCTGTAGATAGTATTGTGAGCCAAAGGAATTATGGGAAACGTCATCTTTTAACTCAAATGAACTCACCCTGATTATTTCGCTGTATATTTTATCTCATCCTCTCATTTCTGTTCATTCCCAGCCCCCTTCCTTTGTCTGGCATCCTGCTTCCTCTCTCACCCCCTCATTCTCCGGTTTCAGCCCAGGCCTCGGTAACTCAAACATTTAGACCGTTAGCGAGCGCGACTTCACCATATAGCGCGAGACGGGCGGCTCTGGATCCATCCTCGCCGTCTCCAAAGTGCACTCTGCAAAGATTAGTGAGGCATAGGTGGGATTACAGAGATATTAAGAACCAAATATTAGATTTTTTTGTTACGAGCAGGCACTGACACACAGAAATACTGCTATCAATATAAATATTATTATTCGCACAAATCAAATAGAAATCAGCCGTTTGATTGGAAAAAAAAAGTAGCAATCCAAGCTCGAACAAAACCAACAAACAGATAAAAATACATTTGAATAACAGAATGAGAAGAGATTGGAAATAATGGGCCAGACAAATGTTTTTGAATTACCCAATTATATATCAGTTGTTATTTTATGTCTCGGCAGCTAAAATTAGAGCCAATCCAGTGTTGTCGGATCGGCTGTTTCATTAGAACAGGACAGATGGGAGAGTCTATGAACAGAAAATAGAAAGTACATCCAAATAACACGTGTAAATGGTCTGAGGCCGGTTATAATGAAATATAAACTCAAACTAATGATTTATACTGAGGATTTTTGAGTCTGCAAAGCTGGAGTAGATATGGGGCTTTTTTAGCAGGATTTTATGAAGTAAAACTACAATTTGTAACATTTTAAATACAAATATATTGGTGTATATCCACATATCCAAGTGCATATAGGACAGGTAGTGGTTTGCAGTACTTACATTTTTGTCTGTAAATACAATAATGGATGTAAAATAAATGCTTTTATGTGGAGATTTTTTGAGTCTGGAAAGCTGGGATAGATTTGGAATTTGATGTTCTTAACTTAAACTTTTGTAGCGTTTTAAATTTAAAAAAATACAATGTGGCTAGACACAAAACTACTGCGTCAAAGCCACATACGAACAGGAAGAAAAGAGTGCTCCCTGTATAAATACAACTACAGACAGAAAAAACTAAAATATATCTGTATATATCTAAATATCCAAGTGTAAATACAAAGGCAGTTTGCAGTACAGTCGTCCCTCACTATAACACGATTCATCTTTCGCTGTTTTGCGGATTTTTTTTTGTTTTTGGTGCAAGGTTTTTTTTTACAGATATGAACCTCATCTTCCTCGCTGTAGACCATTGTTTGCGGATTTTTTTTTTGTAGATTTTGTTCTGTGCATGATTTTAGGGACAGTAGTTTTTTTGCGTTGATTGGCTGAGGGACTGTACAGTGTATGAATTGGCTGCATTGTGTTCTGCGTCCTGATTGGCTGAGGGACTGTAGACCATTGTGTTCTGCATCCTGATTGGCTGAGGGACTGTAGACCATTGTCCATCAGTCTCCTCCGTGTCTCCTGTACAGTACAGAATGTGTCAGACAAATTTACATAAATGTTGGATCAGTGTGACTCTGAAGTGCTGTATGTTTGCAAGTTTTCTCCCCGACAAAACCCACAATGTCGATGAAACGTTCTGCACCGACAAAGGCACCGACGAAGGTTTGAACTTTGTGTTTTTAAAGAAGAGAGAATGTGAGAAAATGTTAATGTCTGTGAGAGAAAAGTGTATAAAGTGTGTGGTGAGGGGTTTTACAGGCAAACATAGAGAATAATGTAAAAAATAAAGCTGATACTTCGCGGTTTTCGCCTATTGCAGGTTATTTTTAGAACGTGACCCCGAGATAAACCAGTGTACTTCACATCA
The DNA here is from genome assembly GCA_019594935.1 of Periophthalmus modestus. Taxonomy (NCBI): domain Eukaryota; kingdom Metazoa; phylum Chordata; class Actinopteri; order Gobiiformes; family Gobiidae; genus Periophthalmus; species Periophthalmus modestus. The sequence continues at coordinate 32,156,827 of JAIEZT010001318.1, forward strand.
GCTGACTGTAAATACAACACTGAAGTGAATAATTGGCGTCTATCTAAAACAAATGCTTTTATATGGAGGATTTTTGAGTGTGGAAAGCTGGAATAGACAGATTATCATTATAGAAATAGACACAAAATGGCGCCCATGAAGAAGAGAAAACTCTCACTGCGTTTCTCTGTATAAATAAAGATTAAACTTTCTGCTCATATCCAAATATCCACGTACATCTACTGGCAGCTGTTTTCTGTAGTTAAATCTGTGGCATTTGGACCGTCAGCTGTCAGTAGCTGTATATATAACACTGATAATGGTGAATAATGGGAGTCTATCCAGAGAAGTCAAATGGCCCCCTCCGCTTCCTCTTAAAACACACAGGCTGGCTGATTGCATTTGAGAGCAGGGCGCGCCTCAGCATCTCCTAATGCGTCTGTAAATTGAGTTGGAAAATGACGATGACTGTTGTCTGCTCCCGGGATGAGGAGCAGGGAGGAAGAGGCTTGTTCCCGTCATTTTAAATCTGACACTATTAAGCAGCGGGCCGTCACTCGGGTCAAACGTTAAGACTCGTTTTTGCCGTTTCGACTCGTGCTGAGCGTGTTCACGACCTGCTGTGCCCTCGCCTTCCTCCACGTCCAAACTACGCTCTGTTAACGTGTGATTTAAAGTACTATTATTACGCAGCAGCGCCGTGTCGACTCTGAACACATCCCTTTTGCCTTGATGCAGAACTGTCCCGGCTCCCTCTGAGTTCAGACGTTTCCCGTCATTTCAAAGAATCAGTCTCGTGGTTTTTTTTCATGTTCTAGTTTTACAATTAGAATCGTATTTTCAGAAGCAGAAACCCTGAATAACCTTTTCACAGTTTAAAGTAACAGAAAGAGGAAGAATTCAAGACGTTAAATAAAAAAATATATATCTAACCCGACCTTCACCTTATTTCTATACTATTACTATTACTACTATTATTACATGGATAAAAAAGCAGTTGCCGTAGCGATTACACAATAAAATAGGTTATGTATTTATTTCATTGTGATTTTTAGGGATTCTGGGTTATATAATTTAATAAGTGTATAATGAGTAAATGTACATGAGTTATAACTGCAACTGATCCATTTTTAGTTTAAACTTTGCCATAAACGTCTTTTATCCATTTCACACGAGGGCTGTTCATCTGTTAAAGAGTAAATGTAGTGATACAGATTTAAAAAATCTTACATATTTTGGTCATAGTAACAATACGAATCACTGCCTTCATTTTTCTATTATAAATGTTGTGTTTTTTATTTTTGTTTTGCTCAAAGCTGAAGCTTAAACTTTTAAACTTTATTCAGGATGTTTCCACGAACAAGGTAAAAATAACTCCTCAGATCAGATGAAAACTTTTACTTTTTAATAAATTTATCGTACTTTTACTTTTCAGTCCTGTTCAAGTGGAGTAGAAAGTACAGATACTGCTCTAAATGTACTCAAGTAAAAGTAAAAAAGTACCACTGTAAAATGTACCTAAGTAAAGTGCAGGTACATAAAAAATATACTTTACTACTTGTACTTCGTTACCTTCCAACGCCGTCTCTATAGCACACACACACGCACACACAAGTACGCGAGCACACACACACACACACACACACACACACGCGAGCACACACACACACACACACACACACACACATACACACACACACACACACACACGCGAGCACACACACACACACACACACACACACACACCCCCAGAACCACACGCACACACGAGTACGAGAGCACACACACACACACACACACACACACACACACACCCAGAACCACACGCACACACGAGTACGAGAGCACACACACACACACACACACACACACACGAGTACAAGAGCAAACACACACACACATGCACGCACACACCCAGGACCACACGCACACACACACACACAAGCACAAACACATACACACACACGCACACACATGAGCACAAACACATACACACACGCACACACACAAGCACAAACACATACACACACACACACATGAGCACAAACACATACACACACGCACACACACAAGCACAAACACATACACACACGCACACACATGAGCACAAACACACACACACACACAAGCACAAACACACACTCAGCTCCAGGCAGATGCAGACAAGCGGAAATGTCTTTATGTTCACTGCTCTGGCTCCGAGTGTCGGTCTGTGTCTTTGGGCCTTTCACCGGGACCAAGGGCCACACTTCTGCTCCACAAATGTACTAGAAACACCAGACACACACACACAAGCACACAAAGACACACGAGCACACACACAGGAGCACACACAGACACACACACAGACACATACACACTCACACACAGACACACACAACATGACACATACACACTCACACACACTCACACTCACACTCGTCTTAAACACCAGACACACACACACAAGCACACAAAGACACACGAGCACACACACAGACACACACACACGCACAAACGAGCACACACAGACACACACACAGACACACACGCACTCACACTCACACTCGTCTTAAACACCAGTCTCTCCGTTCCACACATCGTGCCTCCTGCTGTATTAGATCATTACTGAAGCCCGGGTCAGTTCAGACTGGAGCTGGTGCAGCTTTAGGAAACATTTGTGCACAGAGCAGGTCAGTGTTTGTGCTCAGAGATATGACTGAACACTGTCAGCGTGTTGGATTTAGGACCTTGAAGCCATCGTTGGTCTTTTTGCAAATATGAACATAAATCATATAAACCAAATTGCTGTGACGCTATGGTCTCAAAGATCTCATTTCTGTTTGTGCTGCTCCAGACGCAGTTTATGTCGCCGCAATATATAAAAATCCTTATGCAAGTTTAATATTTGATTGTTGGGTTTTTTATTTAACAGCAGAGCCTTACATTTACTCTTTAAAGTCCCCGCTTTGCTACTTGGCAGACGAGTTTGGCAAAGACCGGAGCCAAAGGAGCACTAACCCTGATGACTCCTGCAGGTTGCCAGCTCCGGGGAGGGCAGGACACAGGCCTTGGCCGGACCAAACGGATGGGTACGACGCAGCCCCCGTGCCCACTGGAAGATGAACGCTGCAAAGAAAATACACGGTCAGCTTTTTGAAGTGAACGCATTCAGCATCTTAATACCAGCCCATGACAAACGCTGACGATTTGGAGGTGGTATGGATGGTCTGGAAGGAGGTTCGCTAACAATGCTAACATAAAAGTGTGTGGTTTTGAAGTTAACGCAGTGGTATGACACAGAGCGCTATGGTGTGGGTGGGTCTACAACAGACATGTGCAAACTACGGCCCCGGGGCCACACACAGCCCTCTGAGCTTATTAATCCGGCCGAACGTGACCAGAATTACATTAAAATGGGTAAAGGTAAACCTTGTTCAAAGTTTTTCTGCTGTGTTTATTTAATTGAAATTTAATACATGAATTTTGAATTGAATTAATACATTTGGAAAACAATTAGTACAATGAGTCTTGAATATTCAGGCTTTGCTACATGTTACAGGACAAATCTCTAATGTCATATAAACATATATATCCTGGTCCAGTCCGTCACATTTTAGACCCACTGTGGCCCGTGTGCTCTGCCCACCCCTGGTCTAGAAGAAAGTCGCTAACAATGCTAAGAAAAAAAATAAGTGAGTGGTTTTAAAGTTAGTCCAGTGATATGACACAAAGTGCTATGGTATGGTGGGTTTTGAAGGAAGTCGCCAACAATGGTAATAAAAAAGTGTGTGTAAAAGCTAAAGTTAAATCTGTCACTGGACAAGAAGTTGTAGGAGTGAAGACGTTTCGCTGCTCATCCAAGCTGCTGCTTCAGTTCAGAACTGTCCAACAATGCTAACAAAAAAGTGTGTGGTTTTGAAGTTAGTCCAGTGACATGACACAAAGTGCTATGGTATGTGTTTTATTTGTAAAGGCACAACAACAATAACCAAGACAAGTCATGAGAGAGATGCTAGTGCCAGGTTGTAGCACGAATGCCATTTTTCACCTGAAGTCTCTGAGCAGGTTGGTGAAAATCCGTATTCAGTGTATATAGATAAGACCAAGTACACCAGGGATTAGGAAGGGTTTACCACTTAGAAAAAGGGTGAAAAACGAAATGAATTCTACACAAACGCCTTTACTACCAACACGACGATCCCGGCCAGAGACGCAGACACCTAAGACCTACACACTCGTCGGCCATCACAGAGAAGTGGCAGCGGCGGCCATTTTGCAAAGCTGTTCTGGAATGCTCACTTACTATAATTGCAGTGTAAAGTTTATTTATTCAACATCACAGACAGAACCTCCTAGTCCAAAAAGCACTTACTGTTGTGCATAATTACAGGGCCTTGTTTGTAGCGAACACAGAACCTCGTAGTGTAAAGTGATAGTCATGTGTCTGTGAGGAGGCCCACACCAGAGCCAGCCCGGAGAGTGTGCATCCATGTGTGAGCTCCGCATGGCATCAATGTAAACGCGGCTCGTAGTAATGTATGTGGCGATGCCGATGGCGTTGGGGAGGGAGGGGTCTGTGTGTGAATGTGTGGAGGAGGTGGGGGGGGCACACCCTACAGCTTGACAGTGTACACACAGGGAGGAGGCGTGTGTGTGAAGGGAGAATGGTACGAAATGGATGTAAAAAACCAACAGCAGAAAGCCAACGAGAGTGAACAAGAGAAGTGTACAGCATGTTCTTATCAGCGCCTTTCAAACACAGGTCGGTCACTGTTTCAGAGCGAGAGTTTTCGGAACATATGACACGAAGCGTCTTTAGCGTCTGCAGGGTTCAGATGAGCCTCGTCTTTCCTTTGCAGTAGTTTCATTATTGGGCAGTGAAGTTGTACACATTCTTAAAGCCACACACATGTACGTGATGCAGACGGTTCAGTTCATCTAGTTTGATTTTTGTCGTGGAAGTAGAAGCATTTGAGATAAAAATCTAGAACTATTCTCTGGTTGTTCCTGCTGACTGATTTACCGAGAAACTATGTCCCATTAATATATTCTGACACCATAATCCATATCACACATACGTTCATTATTGATTCTTAACAGCCTAATGGCCACATACTCCTGTCATACAAAGAAAGAGTCAGACACTCTGGACCACACTCCCCATCCTCATCATCATCGTCACATGAGCTGAATTTAACAGAGGCCAAATAAGGATAAGATGGTGTAATACAGTCACTCACACAAAAACGCATTTGATAAAGTGGCGTGGAGCCGTCCCCGCGTCTGAGACTCTGCTGATGCGTTGAAACGACGGGGTCGGTGAAGGGGATGTGTGACAAAGTGCTGTCAAACACGACGGGTTGAAAAAGGGCGTCAGGGGCCGACAGAGGAGGACCCATCAGAAAGCGGCGCAGTGCGTACGGGTGCCAGCCGACTGTACTAAATGTGCACAGGCATCAGAAACACTGTATATGAGGAAGCGCTTTGGGCACAGTTTGGGCACACACTGGGCACACGGGTCTCACACACTCACACGTATGACACCAGACATACGACCGCCGCTCTTTGTCTGGGATCACTGGTCAAAAGCGGTCAGCACTTAGGCACGTTACATGTCTGCTACACCAGTCTCCAGTCTTCCTCACATGTATGCTCACACTCGTAGTCATGTGCACGGCAGATGACTCCCCCTCCTGCACACACATGCACCGACGCCCCCCCCCCCTCTCTCTTACACACATGTTTTAACCTCATTCTCTCTGGAGCCTCTGTGACACATTACAGTAGACCTGGCCATAACCCATACACCAGTGTTACCCCCTTCCTCTCTGCTTCTGTGTCCTCAAAGCACACCCCCACCCCCACCTCCTGGCTGGATCCTCGGCTGTGACCGTGTCCTCCTATCACTATGAGTCAGGAGACAGCGATGGGGAGGGAAACTAAAACGCATTACTTAAAATTAGTTATTTTCTCTGTCTATAAAACATGGAGAACTTTGCGATCGCTTCGCTGGCAGCAAAAGCGGTGGTGTTGGAGTGCCAGACAGAGAAGACCCTTTGTCTCCCACCCACCGCCACCGCACAAGAAGGGATGCTGTACCTTCACACACAAACATACACATTAATTACAGTGTACATGGAGGCTCGAGCTCACAAAGGTGACAATGCCTGGCTACTTCTCACTATGCCACTGGCTCTTACAAAAGACTGGCACACGCTGACACACATCTCAGAGTATGTGAGTGTATACCTGTGCATGGAAATACCAAATACCTCTGTGAGTGTAGTAACTCAGCAGCATGCATGTAGTGAGGGAGTGCAGCGTCTGTACATGCGTGTCCTCAAACTCACCTGGCAGCGCTCGGGAGCCGGTTGTCCTGGTAATGCCGCCTCAGCCCGGGTTGCAGAAATCTGTGACACCTGATGTCCCTCCTCCCTCCACACTGCTGTAGTATAGGATCAGTAGCTACACCCTAGCACTGACCAGGAGGGGAGGGTGGTGGGAGGGTGGGGGCGCGGGGAGGCGGGGGTTCTTATTGAGCATGTGGGTCGTACCACTCCGCCACGCGTCCACGAGGGGCACTTAGCTCGTAGTGATGGCGGACGTGCTGATAGGCTGCTGGCTGATCACCCTGCTGTCTGCTCGCACATGGACTCTTCCTGCTGCGGACGATCGGATTGGCTGCCGCTCTTCCTCCTTCATCAAAATGTAAAATTCCAAGACAGAGAGAGTAGTGCTGTGTGTGTGTTTGTGTGTGTAAGAGAGGGAGAGAGAGAGACAATGCAAGAGTGGGGATTTTTTTTTTTTTTTTTTAAGCTACGTTTATCATAAAGACTTGTATGAACTATGGGTGCGTGGTCGTTTATATCCACGATCACTTTGGCACTGCCGGAATCAATGAACGCTTTAGGGCCTTTGTGTCACCAGCGATATACAAGATGCCATTGTCTGTGTGGGCGTGTGGGAGAGGAAGGGAAGAGGTAGACGAGGGAGAGATGGAAGACAAAGAGAGAAAGCGATGGGAGGACAGCGGGGAGAAGAAGGGAGCACTGTGTGTGTGTGTGCGCGACCTGCTAACTGTCATCATGAGTCTGCAGAGCCCGGCGCCCGGCTGCAAAAGGGGGGATTGTCAGTCACTTCCTGTCACAAGCTGTCACACTAAATGGACCCACACTCGCATTTCAATACACCGTCCCATCGGGAGCCATGTCAAGGATGGAGCCTGGCGGTACTGACAAGCACATTCACCCCTTACGCAACCTCTCGCTCTCCTCCTCTCTTCTCAAACGCCTTTGTTTTTCTGTAAATAAAACGAAAAAACGAAGAGATAGAGCTATAAACTTTGTAGTATCAAAAAGCAGAAAGTGGCAGATGACATACGCTCTTGAAATAGTGCTGACTCACAGACGGAAAGGATGGGCTGGACCTCAAAGCAGACAGCGGTGAACCTCGACATCCCGAAATGTTTCACAAACCTATTAGGGCTAAATACAAGGAAATGTGTAACAGGGGCGGCACCACGGGGGGTTTGACGGGGCACTAGCCTCCTCTTGAATGGCCAAAACTCCCCCCAAAAATATTTTGCCCCACTTTCACAGCTCTAGAACATCAAATCTTAACTAAAAATCTTGTTCAAAATGAGACTTCCACATTAGCTTTTATAAGTCACTACCATAAACTCTATATGCAAATACATAGCTAACCTGCTAGCAGCCGCGTTCTATATAGGAAGTGATCAGGTGCGCACTTCTGGCTCTATCGACTCTGGCTCCAGTTCACTTTACATTGAAAAACTGTCTCTGTCTGTCCCTGCTGCTGTCAGACTCATTTTGGTCTTAAATGTTCGTATTAACCCTCTACATGATCCTGGGGTTTTTATTTCACGTCTGTGTCTGTAAATCAACATATGAACATTAATAACAGACACATCAGACGCCTTCATTCCCCGAGGTCCCTCACGCTAACGTTAGCCTCAGGTCTGACTGACAGCACCCCCTGGTAAACCAGCGGTGTGGGCGGGTAGAAGCTTTACTTTCGACAGATTCCCTCCAGATTGGCTTTTTGGTTGCTATGATACTTCGGTCGGTCGGAGTTCCTAATCTGGAACTCGGCTCCAAATTGGCCCCTATAACTAGCGTCGTTTAGTTTCATTTGACTGAAGCCGAACGCTGTGGGTGACGTCACACTCCCTTGTCCACTTCTTTATACAGTCTATGGTCACTACAGGGACTAACTCCACATAAACTTGTTTGAAACACTCGTTTGTTAAAAGGCTGTAAATTAACATGTTAAGTGAGCAGCTACATTGAAGACCTTAGCTCCCCCTTTGCTCCTACAACTAAAGATGTCTGGCACCGCCTCTGTGCAGAAATGAGGTTTTGTGTGGCGGTAGCGGGTTTGTCAAACAGACGGAGAGCTAACGGCAGCTTTGATCGCGAATGGTTTGGACTAAAGAGTTTCATCCTCACACATGAAACAGACCTACGCCGTTCCCTGGTTTTTCTCTGTCTCTCTCCTCCTGCCGATTTAATTACCTTCTATATTTATCAGAGCTCAAGATGCTATTTTGGTTTCAAGACTCTTGTCACTGATATCAGAGCTACATTATTCAGAGGGAGCGCTGGGGGCCGTCAAAAGCAGAACAAGAGTCCTCACTGGAGCCGAACCCCAGTTTTGTCATTTTTGTCATATTTTAGTTACTGCTATAGTTATTACTATTTTGTTTTGATTTTGAATTTATGTAAAGTTCATGATTTGGGGGTCAGTCTAACTCTGTATTAGAACAGCTCAGTCTTTAAGCTGAGCAGGACACTTGTTTTGTCTTGTTTTATCGTGTTTTTGCATGTTTTGTTTTATAAGATTACACTTTATATTGCCTTTGTGCAGAACACTGATCAGCTGTGGGTGTTTTTAAATGTGCTTTATCAATAAACTTAACTTGACTTATCTAAGATCTCTGCAGGTGCATCATGGGAAAGTGTGGTGGAGCTTGACCTTCTGTTGCTCTGTAAATTCTCCTTTTTGTTTGTATTTGTGTGTCCTCAACAATGTGACCACTCAGTAAAGAGTTTTTAACTGCACCTGGATTGTTCTGTGGATTTATTTCACTTTTGGGACATTTTACAAAGGGTGGGACAGGTGCACAAATGTTTGGACCTTACACTCCAGTTAGCCCTACGGAGGAACCAAGGAGGAACCACGGAGGAACCACGGAGGAACCATGGAGGAACCACAGAGGAACCACGGAGGAACCACAGAGGAACCACGGAGGAACCAGAGGAACCACAGAGGAACCACGGAGGAACCACGGAGGAACCATGGAGGAACCACAGAGGAACCACGGAGGAACCACAGAGGAACCACGGAGGAACCAGAGGAACCACAGGAACCACGGAGGAACCCACGGAGGGAGGAGGACCACAGAGGAACCACGGAGGAACCACAGAGGAACCACGGAGGAACCAGAGGAACCACAGGGAACCACGGAGGAACCGGAGGAACCATGGAGGAACCACGGAGGAACCACGGAGGAACCACGGAGGAACCAGAGGAACCACAGAGGAACCATGGAGGAACCACGGAGGAACCAGGGAGGAACCAGGGAGGAACCACGGAGGTGACGTAGCCTCGTTTCCATAGGGCGAGTATGGTACAGACCTTTAACATTTGCACTGTGTAAAATAACACCTTTTAGGAGTCCAAAGGAGATCGCTGGAGGTACTACCTTCCAAAGGAATCTGGAACGCTTGGGACCTGGGACTGGCTCACAGGGGCCGGTGCTGATCATACCCCCTCGTAGTGATTGGAGCACTGCGGCTTCCTCCAGCAGATTTGCGTTTCCATGCTCCGGGTACGGCTCTGGGTCCAGGGCTCTTCTATGGAAATGTAACCAGGTACAGGATAGAATAATTATGAGTTGTTGTGTAACTCTTTAGCAAAGATCGACCACGGACTAGGTTCTGAAGGAGGGTTATAAAGGCAAAAGCTAGAGCCAAAAAAAGAAAGAATTACTGGAGTCACAGATAAAGCTTAGGAGAATTGTACTGGACAGAATGAACGAATAAAAAAATACAGTAATGTTCACTCACAAAACAAAACAAAATATACCCCAGGAACCCTATCTGAGCTCAGATTTTTAAAAATCCTGTCGGTTTAGTAGTCAGTTATCAGTTAGTCAAGTCAAAAATCCTTTAACGCAGTTTGGTACCATCCTACCACACTCCAACTGTCCGGAGTGGGAGAACAGCCTGCTCTCTCAGAAGGCCAAACTTTGGTTTGGTTCAGTTCTAATAGGAAGGCTCGTCATCCCCCTCGTCAGGGAGAAATCCAGTTCCAAGGTCCACTCAAAAAAACCTAGTCAGTTTGAAGAACAGGGCTATTACTATAGACTTCATATTTCTAGCTTATTATGGCCATAGTATTAATGCAAGTGGTTTAAAAAACTTTAACATTGACAGTTATTTCTATCATTCATACTCTTCAAATAAATATTTCCAGTGTAGCTTATGATCATGAGATGTAAACGAATATATCCCAAAAAGCATATTCAAACATCAAAAGTTTACATTTTAAACAATTAACACGAATTAAACCACAAACTATGATAAACTCTACTTTATTGAACAGCATCTTTAAAAATGTGCTGAATAATATTGAAATAAACCTTTACTCTTAGTCATGAAAAATAACATTCACATTTCTTTGTAATATAATAAATTTGTATTTGCAATATAACCAAAAAAAAATAAATGTTTTTTTACAGTGCCAAATGAACATCCTCAAATCACCACGCTCCTTTAAGAACAAAGATAAAATAAAAGCGTTTTATTTTCTTCAAATAGCTTAGATTCAATAGTGCATCTTATCTCAGCTCAAAGTGAAACCCCAAAAAACAGGGAGCTTAGCTTTAGCTGCTAAGTTAGCCGCTAACTAGCTAACACACACTGCAGCCCTGTACACGCACCGACACTTCCACGGTATATTTCATTAAGATACTGGCTCCTTCAGCCCAGTTCGACTGCGAATCTAAAACACTGAATTTATCTTTACCTTGTAACTTACCATTAGCATGTTAGCTCCAAAGTTAGCGCTTGGTCTCCACTCACCGCGTTGATTCAAATCCACAGTGAGGCGGGTCAGGTCCCTCCTCTGAGCTCTGGATGTTCTGTTTTACATGTAGCAAACTCTCTCTAGATGTGGATGTTCTGTTTTCAGATTGAATAAACTCTCTGTTCGATGAATATGTTCTCTCAGATTGAGATGTGGATGTGGACGTTGTTTTCACATGTAGTAAACTGCTTACAGCTCAGGTTCAAGTTGTACGTTTCCTCGGCCTCTCTCCTTCGGGGCGGGGCTAGTCGCGGCCTTAGACCAATAAGGAATCAGAACTTCTACTTCGGCCTATCACAGGCCTGGAGTTACTTAGCAGAAGTGATGACGTCACAGCAAATATAGTTTTACATCTGGGTCCTAAAACCCACTGGGTTACATAAACAACTGACGTCACCTCAACGTAAGAAATATTAACTTCAAATAAATAAAATCGATATCGAATCTGCAGCGAATCACAAAAAAACATTTAATATTCCAAGTCTGTGGCACTCTGAGATGATTCTAAAGCTACAGCTAGTGTAACTACTAAACCTAGCATTAATGCTAAACCTAGCTTAAAAATGCTAAAGCTAGTGTAAAAATACTAAAACTAGCGTAAATACTAAAGCTAGCATAAAAATACTAGCTTAAAACTAAAGCTAGCATGAAAATACTAAAGCTAGTGTAAAAATACTAAAACTAGCGTGAAAATACTAAAGCTAGCATAAAAATCACTAAAGCTAGCATTAGAAAATACTAAAGCTAGCGTAAAAACACTAAAGCTAACGTGAAAATACTAAAGCTAGCGTGAAAATACTAAAGCTAGCGTAAAAACACTAAAGCTAACGTGAAAATACTAAAGCTAGCATGAAAATACTAAAGCTAGTGTAAAAACACTAAAGCTAGCGTAAAAACACTAAAGCTAGCGTGAAAATACTAAAGCTAGCGTAAAAACACTAAAGCTAGCGTAAAAATACTAAAGCTAGCGTAAAAACACTAAAGGTAAATGCTAAACTAACATATATCACATTTGTAATAGAGGAGAATCTCATAAATGATTTGTACTAATCAGTTGTTTACCAGCATTTGGCAAAAGCGTCTGAAGTTACATCACCAGATATTATGAGTCATAGTTTACCAAAAGAGGGAAAAGTTTGGATCGCAAAAGCCAGAAAAAAATAAAATTGCAGTTTAATTTTAGCAATTTTGAGAAGTTCTGAAGAAATGCACAAAAGGCCCCCTCCTCTGGCCGAGATAATGAAGGAGGCTGTGCAGAGACACACAGAGAGACACATGCGCCTGTATAGATCTGCCCTCCATATTCGGTTGTGATTTATGATTGTTCTTCAGCCGAGGCCACAGTCATCTGCGAGATGATGGCAATATTGATCTGATAAATAGTTTCATTTACTGCCAGAGTCTGCCATTCACAGGCTCCACACACAGGCTCCTCCACTCACAGCACTGCACCGAGAAAACACAGAGATACACAGCTCCTCCACGAGAACTGTCACCAGAATCACTATATAGACTGTTTAAAGAAGTGCACGAAGTGAGCGTGACGTCAGCCACGGCGTTCGGCTCCGAATGAAGCTCATCGAGGCTCGAGCAGGTACAGCTCCTTATTTGGAATTCTGACTGTAAATATCATAGCAACCAAAGAGCCAATCAGGAGCGAGACTGTTGAAGGTAATGCCCCCATAGCAACGCTGTCAATCAAACCTGTTGCTAATGCTAACAGGACCTGATGTGTCTGTTATTAATGTTCATATGTTGATTTACAGACACAGACGTGAAATAAAAACCCCAGGATCATGTAGAGGGTTAATACGAACATTTAAGACCAACATGAGTCTGACAGCAGCAGGGACAGACAGAGACAGTTTATCAAAAGAAAGTGAATTGGAGCCAAAGTTAATGGAGCAGGGAGAGCGCCATGATCACTTCCTGTTTGTCACGCAGCGGGAAGCAGGTTAGCGATGTAGATTTTTAATATTTTTGTTGTAATACGATGAGATTTGAGCTGTAGACGGGTGAATAAGTAACATTTATGGCTAGTATTTCTTCATTCTGCTATTTGTTAGTTGCAGATCAGGCCTTTTTTATGATACTACACAGTTTAAAATTGGTTTAAAGTAGTTTCAATATTATCGTTTATCATCATATCTCTCTTTAGTGATATATCGTGCTTCAGAACGTATCATCATGGCAGGCCGACTCCACAGACTGTACATGTAGATGGACAGAGCTAACCTGCAAATAGAAAGTGATCATGGTGCTGGCAGCTCCATTCACTCTGGCTTGAAAAACTTTCTATTGAAAAACTGTCCCTCCTCGCTCTGTATCTGCTGCTGTCAGACTCATGTTGGTCTTAAATGTTCGTATTAACCCTCTACATGATCCTGGGGTTTTTATTTCACGTCTGTGTCTGTGAATTAACATATGAACATTAATAACCTGTGACCTTCAACAACCTGGCTCCTGATTGGCTCTGTGGTTGCTCTGATACTCGTGGTCGTTATTCCAAATATGAAACTCGGCTCCAGATTTCTCCTCTGTCCCTGCTCCGGCCTTGATGAGCTTCATGTGGAGCTGAAGCTGTGACGTCTCACTCTCTCAGTCACTTCTTCACACCGTCTGTGGCCAGTGCACAGCAAAGACACATAGATCCACAACAGAAATAACCCCGCGTTCTGCTCCATCAGTTCTCCACCTCTTTTCCGTCTGCTTTTCTCCCTCTGCTCCTCGTGTTCTTCTCCTCCTCCTCCCAGGACGCCTCATCCTCTGTTCTCATCACACTTTAACCCCTTAGCCCCTCGCTCTCAGCACGGCTCTGGCTCTTACCTGGTTTAGTTACAGTGATTTATGTCTCTCTTTGTTTCTCCCTTTAGCTCAGAGCTGCATCCAGGTCAGGTTCCTCTCACGTTCTCCTCTCTGTCACTTAAAGACCCACCAACCAACTTAAAGGTATCGCAGTGTTTTTGTCACTTTTCTCCTCCGCCTCAGAGCTCTTATCCCTCGTTTATTTGTGTGGATTTGGGACAGATGGTATAGAAAAGCCATAGGATCGTCTGGTTTGTGAAGCTGACACCAAAAGAGAAAGAGCAGCAGAAACAAACTGGAAAAGATCATTTTATATTTTTAGCAGAGTTTATCAGCGTCTTGTCTTTAAAGGTCCTATATCACACAAAACTGACTCTCGTGAGGTTCAAACTATGTTAGAATGTTTCATTCACCTGTTTGAGTCACTTTATTATTAGTCTGTCACATCTCCAAAGCTCAAAACGCTCTGTTCCACCTTGTGATGTCATGAAGTGGGAGTTGTCATGTGAACGTCTCCTTTTAGTTCAGTCGAGATAAGTGGAAACTCCAGGACTGAAATGATCCAAATGATTCTAGAAATGAAGGTGTGTGGAGTTTAAAAACACAGCGGAGCACTTCCTGTATCACCACATGATGACATCACAAGGTGGAACAGAGTGTTTTCAGTTGGAGAGAAGAACTTGGCCTGAATCTGCAGGTTTGTTTGTGATGAGGAAACATCATTAGAACATAGATCAGATGAAACACAAACACTGACCCGTTTTCTGAGTCTTTGCAGGTTTTATACCAAATAGATTTGACATATTAACTGTATAATCTGTGTAATCTACAGGGATTCTGTTTTTATAATTTAAAAGGTCTTTTAGAACAAGTGCATTTAATTAATTTGGTCTCGGTGCAATACATTTTTAATCCTCTCGTCACAAACGATTATGACTTCGTTATGTTTTTATCACCAACTGTGACTCGACGCTGATGCAAAAAGAAAGACTTGAAAATGTAAAATCATGTCAATGTGATGTGTGTCTGTGTCTAAATCTGTGAGATGGAAACAAACACACAAACAAACACACACACACACACATATATATATACAACACACATATATATGTGCACACTGTGTGATCAAAACAACAGAGATGGAAACAAACACACAAACACACATATATACACACACACATACACACATGTGCAATGTGTCTGTGTGACAAATACTAAACACACACATATGATACAAACACACACATATATACAAACACACACACATATATATACAAACACGCATATATATGTGCAGTGTGTCTGTGTGAGTCTAAATGTGAACAGAGATGGAAACAAACACACACACACATATATATATACATATATATACATATACACACACATATACACACACACACACACATACACACACACAAACATATACAAACACACACACACACACACACACGCACACACATATATACAAACACACACACACGTTGGGTTTAATGCTTTTTGGGACATTAAATTTATTAAACTAATCCAGACTTGCCCAAACTGTGGCCCGGGGGCCAAATGTGGCCCTCAGCCCCATATTTCTTGGCCCTCGAGCTTCCAGGTGAATCGGCCCATGTGACCTGAAACAGACTTTTACTGTTTATTTATGAAAATCTACTTTAACAAGACAGATCAGATATTTAAAGTGTCACTGAGGATGTAGCAGGAATAAAGGTCGACACAGATTTGACGTATTAGTGACGAGTCTGGGGCCCTCAGTCGGCCCCTCAGCTTTGTCTCTGTTTTTATATGTGGCTCTTCATGAGAAAAGTCTGGACTCTCCTGGACTGATCCTAAACCAGAAACATTATAAAGTCAAAACTTTGACTTTAAGTATCAGCCTCAGACCTGATCTGTTCTGATGTTTCCTCGTCTCAGACCTGGAGCTGTGTTTTGTTTCATTCACATGTTTAACACAAACCTGCAGATTTAGGCTGAGTTCTTCTCTCAAACTGAAAAAAACCCACTCTGTTCCACCTTGTGATGTCATCGTGTGGTGATACAGGAAGTGCTCCACTGTGTTTGACTGACCCGACTCCAGGACTGGACCAGTACATCTCTAATAACACTTCAGAACTACTCCTGACCTAAACACTCACCGTATGTTCCACCAGTATCTTCACTTTAAAACACGTCACTGAAGGTTTTACGTTGTCGGGACCTGATTTTAGAAAAGCGGCAGGTCCCCACAAAGCGAGTGTGTGCAGAGTTCAGTCCCCGCAGTGTGCTAAGTACCCGCTCGCACCAGAAGGCTTTCAGTTTCTAAATCAATCCCACATCCGCAGCTAATGCAGCACCGTACCCTCTTCAGGAAGCATTAGGCCTATTAGTCAAAGTGTGTGTGTGTGTGTGTGTGTGTGCGTGTGTGTGTGTGTGTGTGTGTGTGTGTGGAAGCCGCACACTCAGCACTAGTCGATCTCGCTGGATCCTGTGAGGTCAGCAGGTGCAAGAGCGAATGAGGACCGGCTCTTGTGCGTGTGTGTGTAAGTGTGTGCGTGTGTGTGTGTAAGTGTGTGTGTGTGTGTGTTCCTCTCCACAATCTCCTCTGGGCTCTTTATCGTTCTAAAATTATCCTCCATTTACTGGAAGAGACTGGGCGAGGGGGCAGAGCAGAGCCATGGACTCTCCAGTTTGAATGGTCGTATCACTTAGGTCGCACTTAGCTCTTCTGGCTCTCCTCAGTAATGCTCTGAATGGATCCGATGTCCATCTTTGTGCCACTGAATAGTCCGACAACATACTGTACTCAAGTGCTGCGCGAAGATACTCCAAACCAAACACAAGAAAGGCCCAATACAGGAAGTAATAGCTACGGGGTCAAGTTACAGAAGAACTGACATAAAGTGGAGCTAAATATCACCATTAAGGGACAACAGGACTGTTCTAATACTGCCCCTTGTGGAGAGAGTGAAGAAAGACATTTGGTGTAAGTTGCAAAAGCTGCACTACCAGACACACCCTCTCATACAGTGTTTATTTATTTATTATTTTGTATTTATTTATTTTGTATTTTATTTTATTTATTTTATATTTTATATATTTTTATGATTACTTTTTATTTATTTTTTTATTATTTATTGTTTTTTTTTTATTTGTTATTATTATTTTTTGTATTTTATTTATTTTGTATTTTATTTATTTTATATATATATATATATATATATATATATATATATATATATATTTTTTTTTTTTTTTTTTTTTTTTTTTATTACTTTTAATTATTTTTTTATTATTATTTTATATTATTTTTAAATTATTTATTTTATTGTTTATTATTTGTTTTATATTTTTATTTTATTTTTTTATTATTTTTTTTTTTATTAATTTTTTTATTTCCTTCTTTTCACAATTTACTTACACACAGAACACATCAAATATATGAAGTAAGATGTATGGAATTATGTAGTAAACAAAAAAAGTTACTAAATATTTTTTGGCAAAGCAATGATGAGGATTTGAATATGAAAAAGTAGAGTTATTTTTTTTCTTTACTACATAACTCCATTTGTCTAACTTCATATATTTGACTTCTTCTGTGTGTGTGTAAATGTAGAAAGTAGTAAAAAAAAAAACAAAAAAACATTGAATAATGGTCTACACAATGGTCTACAGTCCCTCAGCCAATCAGGACACAGAACACAATGGTCTACAGTCCCTCAGCCAATCAGGACACAGAACACAATGGTCTACAGTCCCTGAGCCAATCAGGACACAGAACACAATGGTCTACAGTCCCTCAGCCAATCAGGACGCAGAACACAATGCAGGTTCATACTCTGTAAAAAAGAAACATACAAAATTACACTAAAAATTCTGCAAAACAGTGAGACACAAAAGGTGAACCGTGATATAGTGAGGGACACTGTATTTTCAATATAAATATGTGGGCTCTCGGGGGCTCTCGGGGGCTCTCGGGGACTCTCGGGGACTCTCGGGGGCTCTCGGGGGCTCTCTCTCGGGGGCTCTCGGGGCTCTCGGGGGATCTCGGGGGATCTCGGGCCTCTCGGGGGCTCTCGGGGACTCTCGGGGCTCTCGGGGCTCTCGGGGCTCTCGGGGACTCTCGGGGCTCTCGGGGCTCTCGGGGCTCTCGGGGCTATCGGGGACTCTCGGGGGCTCTCTCGGGGACTCTCGGGGGCTTCTCGGGGGCTCTCGGGGGCTCTCGGGACTCTCGGGGCTCTCGGGGCTCTCGGGGACTCTCGGGGCTCTCGGGGATCTCGGGGGCTCTCGGGGGCTCTCGGGGCTCTCGGGGCTCTCGGGGACTCTCGGGACTCTCGGGGGCTCTCGGGGACTCTCGGGGGATCTCGGGGGCTCTCGGGGGCCCTCAGCAGCTGCTCAGTCGGTTTACAGGCTGGACCGGCCCTGTTGTTGTGTGGATCAAAGTTACATCAAACTAAATTATAATTAAAACGTTGAATTGATGAAAATGCAGAAAAGTGAATCATATTTTTCTGTCAGAGCAGAGACGGGTCAGTGACATGATGAGTCTGAAGTCCCCGATCGCTGCTCTTTTGACGAGATAATGAACGAGGGACCAGAGGAAAGAGAGAGGGAGGAGAGGAAACATGAAAGAAGAAGAGAAAGTGAGACAGAGGCGGGCCATTATAAATCATATCCGCTCTTGGTGCCGACCACGTCTCCTAGCAACCAGACAGACTCTCCGCCTTCTCCACGTCCTCCCGGGCGCTCGCTAACAGCCTGCTAACTCTGATTACCCATAGTGCACTGGGCAACGTCTGAGAAACACCAAATGCTGCTGACTAATCTGAAGGAGACTGAATTACAGAATGTTTGGGCTGTGAGTTCAAAGCGAAGGGACGTTTTATTTTAGAATCAGGCGATTTCAGACTCCATCTTGTGTCTTTAAAAAGGCCACATTACTCTGCTGATGTCGTCTCCTCCTCACACACAGACCCAACACATGTTTAACACACAAACCTGCAGAGACTCAGACTGAAAACACTCTGTTCCACCTTGTGATGTCATCATGTGGTGATACAGGAAGTGCTCCACTGTGTTTTTAAACTCCACACAGCTTCATTTCTAGAATCATTTGGATCATTTCAGCTCTGGACTGAACTAAAGGTAAAAGGAGCTGTGAGCTGTACAGACTAATAATAAAGTGTGACTCCAACATGTGAATGAAACAAAACATGAATCCAGGTCTGTTTTTGAGGAGGAAACAGTTAGAACATGACTTGAAGCTACAACAGTACATTTAGTGTAATATAGGACCTTTAATTTTATAAAACTCATAACTCTTTTGTTTCTAAATATTTTTCTTTTATTTTTCCAGAGCATTTAGAACGACTCTTCCCACATTAATCTGAGCAAATCCAGCACCGAGGAACGAACCCTCATTGTACAGTGGGACTTTGAGTCACATGGGTCAAATTCACAAACCCAGCGGTGTTACCATCGACATTTTAATACCAGAGATGCCCCAAGAGTAAATGCCATTAAAGGAATAATAAGTGTTTTTCACAGACAGGGGGCAGTATGTGATCTCCACAGACCTGACTCGTCCTGATTTCTTCTTAAAGAAAAGGTGTTTGTGAATAAACCTCAGACAATAAACCACTTCAAACGTGACATCAGGATCAAATAAGAGACAGATTATCATTTTTACTTCCTCTAGTTTAAGTCGTGATAAGTTCAAGTGTAAGTGAACAATTATAACCGTTTATATTGACAAAAATCTCAGAAGGTTCAGTTTATCTACTGCTACAATTTGGTGAGTTTAACTGAAGAATTAAAGGAGCTACTGAAGATTGAAGTGTATTAAATTTGTTTTTCAGACTTGCGTTGGTTCTTCAGTCCAGTTGGAGAATACTTTAGGAGGCGGCGGACATGGAAAACAGAAACAGTTTCCATGAAAATGACTATATAAAAACGTGACCATCCACCATTTATTCTCTTTATCTTATGGGATTTTTAACACAGGCTGCACAGAAAATCCCCTGTAGACTCTGAAAAAGCTAAAATGCAGATCACAGGTTGGGCTTCTTTTATCTGTCAGTACAAAACACATCATCATGGGGGTTGAAGGACACACATCTGTCCAAACCGAGCCAGTTCAGCCCGAAAAACACATAACTATGAATATAGACGCTGATATTAACCTGTGGAGCCCAGAACAACCTGAACCAAACTCACCTCATCAAACTTTCACCACGTGGATCTGAGCCTGAGCTGGAGAGAATCGAGTTATCCTCCAGTCTGTGTTTGATGGAACCATTTTTACACTAGTCCAGAACGTTTTGGGTTAATTTTCTGTCCTACGACCAAACTTAAGCTGTGAAAGATGGAATTATGAACTTTTATAGACACAAACAAACTACTTTTATTGCATCATTTATAATCTATATTTACTCCAACATCGTGTCGCACTTTCAGCGTTTTATTGTGAAAGAGCCGCGGCATTTCCACTGTGTCTGCAAACTTCTGACATTTAACGACCTGGAATATCCAGAGAAACAAAAACCAAAACACAGAGACAACAGGAGGAATCATCTTTTAGTTTTTGTTTTTTTGTCCATGGTAAATCTGCCCAGTGCTTTTTCCACTTCAGGTCAAGTTTGTTCAAAGCAGGACAGAGGTGGAAGGTAAAAGTGTTAAAGTCCAGTATTTAAGTAGAATATTTATATGTCTGTACTTTACTTGAGTACATTTTACAGTGGTACTTTTTACTTTTACTCGAGTACATTTGAGAGCAGTATCTGTACTTTCTCCACTACGTTTTTGAACAGGACTGAAAAGTAAAAGTACTTTTCATCTGATCTGAGGAGTTAGTTTTACCATGTTCGTGGAAACATCCTGAATAAAGTTTAAGAGTTTGAGCTTCGACTTTGAGCAAAAATAAAATAAAAACACAAAAATCATAAGAAAAATTAAGAAATTGATTCGTATTGTTACTATGACCAAAATATATATATACCAAAATACTACATTAAACACTTGTGTGAAATACTTTTACTTTTAACTCTTAAAGTAAATGTTTAAATGGGTAATACTTTTACTTAACTACATTTTTTACATGTGGTACTTTTACTTGAGTAACCTATTTTTATTTATTTATTTTATTTTATTTTATTTTATTTTATTAATTAATTTATTTTGCTCTTGCTCTTTGCTCTCTGTGCCAAAAAATGTTTATATTCGATCCCTCGGGTCCTTTTGTTTCATTTTGGTTTTGTAGTTTGGGTTTGACGTCCTCCTTTTTTTTTTTTATAGAAGTTGTTCCCATCTTGTTTGTTGTTTGTTTGTATGTCATTACCTCTGCGGGTTTTTGTATTAATAACGTTTAATTAAAAACAAAACAAAAAACCCCCTCATTTTTACACGTGGTCTTCTTTAACGAAAAAAAAAACTTTGTAAATAAATTTTTAAAAAATAAATATATATATATATATATATATATATATATATATATATATATATATATATATATATATATATATATATATATATATATATATATATATATATATGTATATATAAACTTCCTAAACTTGTTTTACATCATGTAGCTTTAATGATAATAAAAAAAATTAATTTAATTAAATAAAAAAAAAAAAAAAACAACAACAACAACAACTCCTAAACTCACTTGTTCTACATCACGTGCTCTCTTCTCTAACGAAAATTTAAAAAAAAAAAAATTAAAAAAAGGCGTCTTTGATGAATTTATTTATATTTTTATTAATACTAATAAAGGTGGCAAAGTAGAAAAGTTCCACAATTAATAAATAAAAAAATGTAAAAATCAATTTCCGTTAAACAATAAGAGGTTCACGGACAGTCTGTAAATATCAAACCCGCCGTGTTCACGCGTGAGAAAAGCGCGTGTTCCGCACTGTCCCTGAACGCGTCGGGCCGTTACTCAAACCGCGGGACAAAGACTCACGTTAAAAGTCACGTCCCGGTCTGAACACGCGGAGGATGGAGCAGCTCATCCCCCCGAGCCCCGAGCCCCGGTGAGTCCGTGTCCGCCATTTTAACGTCTGTGCTGAAAGTTTCGGGGTTTGGGGTCATCGTGGGGTCATCGTGGGGTCACCTCTGAGGAGCACGTGACGCGACGTAAACGCTTCTATTCACCACGCAAAATGTTTTATTTTTATTATATTTTATTATAATTAGAGGTGAAAATGAAATATTCGTATGTTCATAAAATTAAAATCAGTTTTATCTTTATGTAAAAATAAACTTTGGTCTGAAAAAATAATCTATAAAAATTACAATAACATAATAATAAGAAGAATAAGAATAAATCATATAAAATAAATAAAATATGTTCATGTTTATGTAAAACTAAACTTTGGTCTGGAAAAAATAATCTATAAAAAATAAAATAAATCAATAATAAATACTACATAAAATAAAATAAATAAAATATGTTCATGTTTACATAAAACTAAACTTTGGTCTGGAAAAATAATCTATTAAAAATAAAATAAATCAAGAATAATAATAATAATGATAATAATACATAAAATAAAATATGTTCATGTTTACGTAAAACTAAAGTTTGGTCTGGAAAAATAATCTATGAAAAATAATAACATAATAATAATATAAGAAAAATAAATAAAATACGCTTATGTATGTTTGAATTAAAATAACAAAAACCCTTTTCTTGTGACTTTAAAATGCCCTAATTCCGTGTGTTTTACTTGTTTTGCGTCATTATCTCTGGTTGTACATATGGGCTAAACTATGGTAAATATTGATTAGATTCCGCAGCTTCCAGATTGCAGAGGTCAAAGTTCACTGTACGTTTTGTCCATGTGCACATTATACAGCGGGACTCGTACACAATGTTCTGTTCTGTGTCTTGTTTTTGCAGCTCTGGGGTCTGGAGTTGGCTTCCCTCATGGCGCCCCACCTCCCCG
Organism: Periophthalmus modestus; assembly: GCA_019594935.1. NCBI lineage: Eukaryota > Metazoa > Chordata > Actinopteri > Gobiiformes > Gobiidae > Periophthalmus > Periophthalmus modestus. Next base: position 32,179,632 of record JAIEZT010001318.1, read on the forward strand.
ACACAGCTCAAAGAAGCAGAGGAAAAAATGCTTAAAAGTAGGCGTGAAATATTTATACCATGTTTTATTTTCAAGGGTTGCAGTAGTTTAGGCGTAAAAAAAACGAGAGTGTAGTTTTGAGTGAGACACGTCACCTACATCAAGAGTCCGGGATTAAAAAGGGAAAATATGATACACAGTGATGGAAAAGTACTTTGAAAATGTATTTAGTTTCATACAGAAGTGGAAAAAGTACTCAGCTTTGTTACTTATGTAAAAGTACAGATACTGGAGCAAAAACTCGAGTAGAAGTAAAAGTATCACATGAAAAAAATAAAAGTATTAAAGTACCTGTTTAAAAATGTACTGAAAGAGTAAAAAGTAAAAGTATTTCACACAGATTTTCAGATCTAATAAAGTTTCAAATGTGGAGATTTTGATAAAGATCGAGCTGGATTTTATTTAACAGAAACGTGGTATTTTTTCTGTTTTTATTTGTGTATTTTAGTTTTTCTCAAATTCTGATGGTGTTAAAAATAAACCTCAGACTCTTCAGCCGCTCACAAACTATAATAAAAATACTTTTACTTTTCAGTCCTGTTTAAAAGTGGAGTAGAAAGTACAAATACTGCTGTCAGATGTACTGAAGTAAAAGTAAAACGTGCTCACTTTAAAATGTACTGTAGGTATGTGTACATTACTTAAATACAGTTACTACTTTTACTGTACTGCATTCTGAATACTTGGAATACTTTTACACTGCAATATATTATAGTGTAAAATATGACAAAGTATTTAAAAAACAACTTTATGTTTGTTCTGCTTTTATTTATGTATTTATCACTGAACAGAGACAGAAAAATCCCACATTTTATATTTTCTTTACTAAAACAGAAAGTTTATGTGAAACACGACCAGTTTATGAAAAGTAACTGTAATCTGAGTATCACGACTCTGCAGATCGTCTGGCTCCATTTACTCTGTTCAGTTCTTACTAAACTGATCTGAGGCCTGCAGTTCAGTCCCAGGTTTTGGGCCAATTGTACAATATTGTGTTTTTTGTGTAATACAGGGGGCGCTATTGTGTGGCCATTTTGAGCTCTCGGCCAAACAAGCGTCTTTTAAGTCCAGAAAGGACGATTCGATTTTTAGTTTTGTTTTCTTTCATGTTCAACGTGAACATTTAAACGTGCTCTGGTTCATTCTACAGAATCACAGGGTTTAGACGTGACACGACGGAGAGAGAAGAGAGAGAGAGAGAGAGAGAGAGAGAGAGAGAGAGAGAGAGAGAGAGAGAGAGAGAGAGAGAGAGAGAGAGAGAGAGAGAGAGAGAGAGAGAGAGAGAGAGAGAGAGAGAGAGAGAGAGAGAGAGAGAGAGAGAGAGAGAGAGAGAGAGAGAGAGAGAGAGAGAGAGAGAGAGAGAGAGAGAGAGAGGAGAGAGAGAGAGAGAGAGGAGAGAGAGAAGAGAGAGAGAGAAGAGAGAGAGAGAGAGAAGAGACATTTTACACTTTTTCTGATCCATGTTATAGTAAATAAATGTACAGTGTGCCTCACTGTGTCACGGTTCACTTTTCGTGCTCTCGCTGTTTTGTGCATTGTGTTCTGCGTCCTGATTGGCTGAGGGACTGTAGACCATTGTGTTCTGCGTCCTGATTGGCTGAGGGACTGTAGACCATTGTGTTCTGCGTCCTGATTGGCTGAGGGACTGTAGACCATTGTGTTCTGCGTCCTGATTGGCTGAGGGACTGTAGACCATTGTCCATCAGTCTCCTCCGTGTCTCCTGTACAGTACAGAATGTGTCAGACAAATTTACATAAATGTTGGATCAGTGTGACTCTGAAGTGCTGTATGTTTGCAAGTTTTCTCCCCGACAAAACCCACAATGTCGATGAAACGTTCTGCACCGACAAAGGCACCGACGAAGGTTTGAACTTTGTGTTTAAACAAGAGAGAAATGTGAGAAAATGTTAATGTGTGAGAAAAGTGTATAAAGTGTGTGGTGAGGGGTTTGACAGACAAGAAACATAGAGAATAATGTACAAAATAAAGCTACTGCGGGTTATTTTTAGAACATAACTCTGGTTCAGTATCTCTTTCATTTGGTGGTATTCTGTTACTCCTTTACAGACCTTTATATATGTTTGTTTGACCTTTTTGCCGTTGCAGTTGTCAAGAAGCCATTTTCCAGGCAGCATGTCCAAATCTCTAATGGAAACTTTCTCTGGACATTGGCCTTTTCCCCCCCGTCCAGCTCCTCGGCGCCCCCTTCCTGTGGACGCGTCCCGTTGGTCCTGCTGCACGGGTTGGGAGGAGGTGTGGGGCTGTGGGCTCAGAACTTGGACGCTCTGTGCAGCTGGGGGCCGGTGTTCGCCTTAGACTTACTGGGGTTTGGACGCAGCAGTCGGCCTCAGTTCTGCACTGACCCGGTTTTGGCAGAGGAGATGTTTCTGGAGGCGCTGGACGAGTGGAGGGAGAAAGTGGGGATAACGGAGATGCTTCTTCTGGGACATAACTTCGGGGGATACCTGGCTGCGGCTTATGCTCTCAAATACCCTCAGAGGTGAGCTGGGTCATGTGATGTAACTACAGCCCGACACTGAGGCTAATCAGCTACATGCTAAGTATTATACATAACCATAGACTGTATATGCAAATGGACTTAGCTAACCTGCTAGCCGCCGCGTTCCAAACAGGAAGTGATCATGTCACACTTCCTGCTCCATCGACTTTGGCTTCAGTTCATTTTCTGTGTAAAACTATGTCTGTCTGTCCCTGCTGCTGTCAGACTCATGTTGGTCTTAAATGTTCGTATTAACCCTCTACATGATCCTGGGGTTTTTATTTCACGTCTGTGTCTGTAAATCAACATATGAACATTAATAACAGACACATCAGGTCCTTCTGTCCCCGACGTCGCTCCTGTTAGCGTTAGCAACAGGTTTGATTGACAGTGTTGCTAAGCGCTCTCTCTCTGCTAAACCAGCGGTGAGTTCAACATCCTCGCTCCTGATTGGCTCTTTGTTTCCTAAGACACTCGTGGTCAGAATTAGAAATGTCCCTGTACCTGCTCCAGCTTCATCTGGAGCTGAAGCTGTGACTCTCACTCAGTCACTTTTTACACGTCTGTGTCCAAAACACGGCTGTTTTCAGTCCAAAAAACAGATTTAACACATAAGATTCTGCAAAATGTTTTAATGATTTAGCAGTTTATAAAGTTTCAGAAACAGATTTTGAAATTTAAATCTGTCTCTGGACACATCGTTGTAGGAGTGAAGACGTTTTGCTGCTCGTCCAAGTGAAACATCTTCACTTTTACAACGATTTGTCCAGAGACACATTTAAACTTTCTCTTTTGCTCTGGATCAGACCTGGACTGAGGGACACACACAGATTTTTTAATTTTTTTATGTGACCTTTTTGTCTGAAACGGAACCTAAAATCCTAGTTGTAAAATATGTTCCATGTACATTCCTCTTCTGACATAATCCCTGCCCCTGATCATCTTGAATATTTCTTTTAGCTACATAGAATTTTTCAAACTCAAAACTAAATCGAGTCGTGTTCCGTCTGAAACTGCTGCAAAATGAATGTGTGTCGTGTCCTGCAGAGTTAAACATCTCCTGTTGGTGGAGCCGTGGGGGTTTGCAGCACGTCCTGAAAACCCCAGCTCCCTCCCGGTGTGGATCCGAGCCCTGGGAGCCTTCATCAGCCCCTTCAACCCTCTGGCGGCCCTCAGACTGGCGGGGCCCCTGGGTGAGCGTGTGTTTGGGAAATGTTCACGACCAGGCCAAAGTTTGGACTCACAAAGGGTTTTTTTTTTTCCTACTTTCTGCATAAAACAGAAGACACCAAATATATGACGTAACAAGGGAAAAAAGTCAATTAAATCTAGATGTTAGGTCCAAATATTTGTGATGCCACAGTTTTGCACAACTTTTCCTCCTTTAAAAAGCCCCGAAAGTGAAATAAATCCATGGAGCCGCCTGAATGTAGTTCAAAATACTTTATCAAGAGTCCGCTTTGTTTAAGACACAAATACAAACAAAAGGTGGATTAGAAGGTAAAAAAAAACGCTTGGCTCTACTTCACTTTCCCACGATGCACCTGCACAGGTCTTAAATCAGGCCGTGTCCTGATTCGTTGCTTTCACACGTCGTCAGGTGCGTCTGAAGAGCTCGTACGTCACGTCCAGGGAGAAAAGTCCCACTTCAGGCACAGACGAATGTGCCTGTGTCTCCCTGGAGATCAAAGCATCAGAGCAGACTCCGCCCACCTGTGTATCCCATCATGCACCGCGTCACGTCTTCTGCAGGACAAACAAGGTGTATTTTCTTAAAGTTGTGTAAAACTCGCTACAGTTGGGGAGAAATCACCTGGAGCCTTATATTTCTGTGGATATTCAGAGGGAAACATTAACTCCTCACGTCGTTTAAACAGAAATAAACTTCGACGCCGACACCTCGACTCTTCAATGAAATAATAAAGAATAAAACTAATTATTTCTCACATTTAGCTCATTAGTCGTCACGTTTCTCGTCAGACGGAGGTTGAAGTTCAGTTTGTGGCACTGGTCCGTTTCAGCTCATCCCGTCGACAGAAGAAACACGAGGAGCCGCTTCAGTCGAGATCTTCAGAGTGAGCAAGGAAAACACAGAATAATACAGAAATAAACATTAGTGAGGTTCTGATTAAGAGAGAAGTGAGTTAGAGAGAGAGAAAACGCTCTGTTCCACCTTGTGATGTCATCATGTGGTGATACAGGAAGTGCTCCACTGTGTTTTTAAACTCCACCTTCACTAGAATCATCTGGATCATTTCAGCGAGTTGCCGATCTCCTACTGAACTAAAGGTAAAAGGAGATGTTCACATGACAACTACCACTTGATGACATCACAAGGTGGAACAGAGCATTTTGAGCTGTGTAGATGTTACAGACGAATAATAAAGTGACTCAAACATGTGAATGAAACAAACACGACTCCAGGTCTGTTTTTGAGGAGGAAATAACATTATAACCTGACTTAAAACTCATAAAAATCTATTGTGTGTAATATAGAAGATTTTACTTGAAACAACATGTTTTATTTACACTAGTTGTGACTGTTCCAGTTTAAAACATCTTCAGACTCTTGTGCTTCTTTCTCGCTGCTCATCTCTTGACACATTTACTGCCGGTCGTTTATTTAAAAAAAAAAACCAAACATCAGTACCAGCTCATCCTGCCTCACAGTGGCTGACCTCTGACCTCTGACCTCACCTAGAAGCGTGTCACATGACCCTCCCCGTCCAGCTCGTCTGAACTCGTCTGAACACGTCTGAACACGTCTGAACACGTCTGAACTCGTCTGAACACGTCTGTACAGACTGCAGAACCAGAGCTGGAGACACTAAAGCTTTTACCTGTTTGTTCTGAACAGGCCCCACGCTGGTGCAGACCGTCAGGTCGGACTTTAAACAGAAATACTCGTCTGTGTTTGATGACGACACGGTGTCGGAGTACATCTACCACCTGAACGCTGCAGACCCCAGGTACAGCAGGAGACACGACATGAGACCAGAGACTGTGAATGTAAATGTACAGAGCTAAACCTGCCGCCGCGTCCCACAGAGGAGGTGATCATACAGCACTTCAGGCTCCACGGCTCTGCCTCTAATTCACTTTATATGTAAAAACTGTCCCTCCTCTCTCAGACTCATTTTGGTCTGAAATGTTCAGATGAACCCTCTACATGATCCTGGGGTTGTTGTTTTTTTAGTTATTTTAAGTTATTTTGAGTTTGTTTGTTTGTTTTTTAGATATTTTGAGTTTATTTAGATTTTTTTGTTATTTTAGTTTTTTTTTATGTTGTTTTGAGTTTTTTATTTTGTGAGTTATTTTGAGTTTTTGTTTTTTTTTAAAGTTATTTTGAGTTTATTTAGATTTTTTAAAATTTATTTTTTTATTTTGAGTTTATTTTGAGGGGTTTTTTTGTTATTTTGAGTTTATTTTGATTTTTTTATTAATTTATTTTTTTTATTTTTTTTTGCCCGAGGTCGCTCCTGTTAGTGTTAGCAACAGGTTTGATTGACAGCGTTGCTAAGCATCCGTTCTCTACTAAAATAGTGGTGTGGGCGGGACGGGGCGTTACCTTCAACAGCCTCGCTCCTGATTGGCTCTGTGGTTGCTATGACACTTCTGCCAAATACAGATTCGACTCTAAATTCGCCGCTATAACTGTTAGCCTCGATTAGCTTCATTTGACTGGAGCTGAACTTTGTGGGCGTCGCTCACGTCCTCACAGTCTGAGTCGTTCTCTGTGTCTGTGTCGTTCTGTTTCAGCGGAGAGACGGCGTTTAAGAACATGACGGTTCCGTACGGTTGGGCGCAGAGGCCGATGCTGCAGAGGGTCGGGCGGGTTCGGCCCGACATCCCCATTTCCTTCATCTACGGCTCCCGCTCGAGCATCGACAGCGACTCTGGACTCGCCGCCAAAAAAAACAGACCAGACGTGGAGATTAAAGTGAGTCTGGAAAACGAGTGAATCTGAGACAAACGACAGGTCACATGGTCTAGATGAATCATCATCTGTGTCCAGGTCGTCAGAGGAGCGGGACATTATGTTTTCGCCGACCGGCCAG
>JAIEZT010001318.1:32191229-32206229 GCA_019594935.1 Periophthalmus modestus
TCCCTCCAGCCGCCTGATATGAACAGTAATCCAGATGTGCAGCAGATTACAGGCCCCGGCTTCAGGATCATTCAGAAAAACAAACACGAGTGGAGCGTGTGTCCTCGTGTGTGATGGAAACACAGGCTTCATGCGCTTCACTCTCAGCTTCTGCTCCATGAACAAAAGCATAATGTTCAAACACGTCACAGAAGGACACTTTAAACATTCAGACTCTGAAATGACAGACGCCCTCACAGTGTTTGTCGTTGTAATAATTTAATAGATCTCTATCATATACATTATACTCAGGACAGGACTTATGGCACATCCAGTGTTGGACAGTTGCTGGTATTGCTGGGAGGTGGCTACAGTAAAGTGACTGTTTGAACCCGTTACTGAGAGAAGAGCAGGTGGAGGGGAAGAAAAGGTCGCTACAGTAAAACACATGCACCGTCAGAGTAAATATTCCACTAAGAGTGAGTCAGGAGTCCAGCTACACGACCAGGACGAGGAGCGACTTTAAGACCAGAGAGAGGTGGAATATGCTACAGAGGCTGCGTTATTCACACACACCGTGAAATACACAAAGAACACGTCAGAAAACCTGTTCTTTGTGTATTTCACGGAGCAAACGAATAACGAGACATGATCTAGAAGGATTCTACTGCAAGACAAGTCCACTGCATCAATACAAGTACAGCTTATGAAGTCTGGTATTCACATATGTACAACCCCCGAAAAGGGCCAAACTGAGGGCCCCGTGTGCGCTTCCTTCCACACAGTATATACACACTGTATATGTGTGTATATACATACAGTATATGTATACACACATACAGTATATGTATACACACATACAGTATATGTATACACACATACAGTATATGTGTATACACATACAGTATATGTATACACACATACAGTATATGTATACACACATACAGTATATGTGTATACACATACAGTATATGTATACACACACAGTATATGTATACACACATACAGTATATGTATACACACACAGTATATGTATACACACATACAGTATATGTATACACACACAGTATATGTATACACACATACAGTATATGTATATATACATACTGTATGTGTATATACACATACAGTATATGTGTATATATAGTACGTATATGACATACAGTATATGACATAGAAAAATAAAACTGTGGAGCACCGTAGTCGTGCTGCTGTGGAACATTTTCACCTTTTTGTTTTTGCATTTAGTCAAAAAACAATAAAATTATTCTCTCAAAAATAATTTAAAAGATGGTATTAAAAATATAATGAATATAAGACATGCGTGACGTCGGTGTGAGACACACGTGTGCGAGCGCTTCAGCGCAGAAAGTGTCACTGTGATTTACCCATCAACCCTCAGGCCTCTGGCAGACTGTACAAACACATATATATATTATATAAACACAGTCTGTGACGCTGTTCACTCCAAGGTTTTGTTCATTCTGACACATTTTTCAAACTTACACATTATTTCATGTCAGTCGGGGCTGAAGAGCCACATTTTGTGGAAGTTTTTACTCCTCAAAATGTTTTTCAGCTGCATAAAAGTCACAGTAAAAACCCTGAGGACAGAAATGTCACTCACAAAAACAGCTGTAAAATCTTTTTCATACTTACATACTAAGATCTGTCCCTGATCTGATCAAAAATATTAAATTTATAAAATCATTAGGATTTTAAATAAATATTGATTTTAAAAAATGATATTTTTGATTGGTGCAGGGACAGACCTTAGAATTTAGTTGAAAACCGAATGAAACAATCTGAGTCTATGATGTTTTTACAGCTGTTTTAAGAGGACTCTTCTGTCCTCAGGGTCTGAGGTGTAAAGTGAAGCCTGAGGGTTAAAGGAGCTTCATGTTTTTATCAGAGGCACACGGCCTGTTTCATATAGACTCTTTTTAAATGTGCAACACATGCAGCAGTGTCAGCTCCTCCTGCTCAGCTGTAAACAGTGAAAAGTACCAGAAGAACTGACCAGGACGTATCTGGAGTTGTACAGTTTACAGTTTACATGCACACGACGCCCCCTGTGTCCGTCTGTCCGTGGTCGTTTAGCCCTGCATGCATCATGTCTGACACATTCATACATATTTGTCATATAAATATTACCTGTGGAGAGCGGGTCACAGCGGACTATCGGGTGCATGTAATCACGTGCAGAGGCTGTGGGTGAGTAAAAATAGCGGAGGCGTGTTCAGTGGGTCACATGAGTCTAAATGACTTGGCAGCAGCTGTGTGGGGTGGGGGTGCACAGCAGACCCTCTTTGGGGCTGCGGTGGATGTTCACAGAAAGTGTCTTGTCACTGAGGGGCATCTGAAGCACACGGTTCTTCATGTTCCTGTGGTTTTCTCTGGCCAAGTCCAGCTCTCCCAGCCTCAGCGTCCCGGAGCACGGACCGTCCAGCAGCGGATCTGCGAACGTGTCGGCCGTCGTGGGCTGGTGCTGTGAACGCTGTTGGCAGAGGTTCCCTCTGGGCGAAGGACCCCCGAGGAGTGAAACCTTATCCAGACTCCCAGTGGAGCCACCCATGCACATTCTCCACACGGGTCGGTCCTGAGGGTCAGTGCTGACGCCCCCGCCGCCGCCCCCTCCTGTCAGACTGTGGAACTGAGAGCTGAGGCAGAGGCTCATGAGCTTCAGGCTCTCCACCAGGCCGCTCGCCGTTTTAGCTTTAGCCTGACCCGTCCCTGGACTGCAGGGACTGGCCGGTCCCGTCCCCCGTCTCTCTCTGTCCTCTGTTCTCACGTCGGTCACGCTGGCCCGTACAGTTTGTCTGTGAGCGGCTCCTGAATCGTCGTCGCTCGTCTCGGAGCCGGGACTCGCAGAAATAACAGTTTTAGGGGACAGCATTATTTGTGAAGGGGACTGTATCCGAGAGTTCAGGTTGAGGCTGAGGCTCGGTTTAGGAGCGCCCAGTCCAAGCAGCTCTTTATAATCCTCATCTTCCTCTTCCTCTTTGTCTTCCTCGTGGATCTGGTTGAGGACGGGCGCGCTCATCCTGGACGTCAGGCGGTTTCCAGACGAGGAGGATTTACAGCGAAGCACCACTTGAGTCGGGAGCGAAGCCGGAGGCAGACACTTCCCTTCTCCACCTTCCTCCTCCTCATCCTCCTCCACACTGAAGAGACTGGGGCTGCGGGGTTTACAGGGCCCCCCGGCGGTCAGGGGCCCCAGGCGGTGTGGAACGGCCTGGGGTTTGCCGAGCGGCCGGGATCCTCGCGCGGGCTCCTGATTGGACGCGGAGGTGCGGGTGTCGTGGTGCTGGCTGACGTCCAGGAGGGCCGTTTTGGGTCTGGGCCCTTTGTGGAGGCTCTCTGCGCTGCGGGCCGGAGACTGTGGGCCCCCGGGGTGCGAGATAGGGGGCCCACCCAACCCGTCGCTGACATCCTGGTGAACGTCCACTCTGGTCGGCCACGACTGTCTGCAAGAAGAAACGACGCTTTTTATTCTTCAAATGAAACATGAAAATGTGAACAGACAGAGCGAGGTGTGAAAATCCTCTGGATGATTATTGTTCATCAGAGTGAAGTACTGAGACTCGTTACTGAAGTAAAAGTACAGATACACAGGTAAAAATGACTCGAGTAAAAGTACGATGAAAAGTATTTATGTACCTGTTTAAAAATGTACTTTAAGAGTAAAAAGTAAAAGTATTTCACGTGTTGTTCATTTGTTAAAGTGAAAATGTCGAGATATTGATTAAAATGACACAAATTTTGGTCACAGAAACAAAACGAATAAATTTCTTAATTTTTCTTCTGAATTTTGTGTTTTTATTTTTGTTTTGCTCAAAGTTGAAGCTTAAACTCTTAAACTTTATTCAGGATGTTTCCACAAACATGACACAAATAACTCCTCAGATCAGATGAAAAATACTTTTTACTTTTCAGTCCTGTTCATAAATGTAGTGGAGTAAAAGTACAGATACTGCTCTCAGATGTACTCAAATAAAAGTAAAAAGTACCACTGTAAAATGTATTTAAGTGAAGTACAGATACCTGAAAATTCTACTTAAGTACAGGACTTTACTACTTGTACGTTGTGACCTTCTGCCACTGTTGTTTAGACGAGTCTAACCAACATGTTTAATGTTCATATGTTGATTTACAGACACAATAGTGAAAAAATAAAAACCCCAGGATCATGTAGAGGGTTAATACGAACATTTAAGACCAACATGTGTCTGACAGCAGCAGCTACAGAGAGAGACACGGTTTTTCAATAGAAAGTGAACTGGAGCCAGAGTCGATGGAGCAGGACGTCCATGCTCACTTTCTGTCTGGTTCCATTAGTTTGTGGGTGTGACAGTAAGTACCTGAACTGAGCTTTACTGGGGCTGGGGGATCGTGTCTGGCTGGACGCCTCCTTCTCCTGCCTCTCTCGGAGCGTCCTCTCCGCCAGCAGGAAGTACGTAGCGGTGATGTGGTTGTACTGGTTTGACTCCAAAGCTCTGTGACGAGACACAGAAACACAATTACACAACAAAACCGAGAAAAAGCAGAACCTAAAACCCTCCGTCACAGGGGCTCGAGAGGAAACGACATCTGTGAAGAACGGATTTGACACGGCGCATTACAAAACAAAAAGAATTCTCCTCAAACCCGTCCAGAAACACGCTAATCGTTTTGCTCGTGTCGTAAAGCGTGACCGTGCAAAGAGCTCAGGGTGACCACACACTCGGTGATGTTGTCTCGGTCCGCGATGCCTCCCAGGACCATCCTCTGAATAATGGAGCCGTGTTCCTCCTCGGAGACGTGGCGATGGGACACGAGGGGAGTGGACAGCTTCGTGGCGGGGGAGGGGTCCACGCCCTTCAGCCAGTCGTGGCTCTCGATCTGCGCGAGAGTCGCTCGTTTCTTGGGGTCCCTCTGCAGCATGTGGCTGATGAGGCTGCGGGGAGAAGGGACGGTGTGAGGATTCAGGAAAAAATCGAAGCACTAACTCCACAAAAAGTTGTAGGAGTGAAGACGTTTGGTTGTAGGAGTGAAGACGTTTGGCTGCTCATCCAAGCCGCGGCTTGGATGAGCAGCCAAACATCTTCACTCCTACAACTTTTTGTCCAGTTACAGATTGAAATGTTCTTTTTCTAAGCTCATGGAGGACCTGTACGACACACATATTCTACAAAGACAGTTTTATGCAGCTCTGTTATAATAAATACTATATATTCTGTTCTATATACTGTATTTTCCAAACTATAAGTCGCAGTTTCTTCATAGTTTGTCCGAGGCTGCGACTTTGACTCAGAATTTTGAATTTTTTTTTCTTTTAAAGTCAGAAGTTTACATACACTATATTTAAAAACGCTTTTTCTCCCCATCTGCTATGAAATCAGACGAAACTTCTCCTGTTTTAGGTTAAAAAAATCTTTCTCTCATTATTCTGGCATTTAGCAAATACAAATAATTGTGTTAATCCTAAAAGACCTGAAACAGGAAAAGTTTAGTCTGATTTCATGTCAGAGAGTGAGAAAAAAAAAGTGTTTTTCAATATAGTGTGTGTGTGTGTGTGTGTGTGTGTGTAAACGTCTGAAATTCAAAGAAAAAAATGTCTAAAAAAAATTCTTCTCTCATTTTTCTGGAATTTCGTAAAAAGAAGTAATTTTGTTCATCGTAATTCACATAAAACAGGAAAAGTTTAGTCTGATTTTATGTCAGAGAGTGAGAAAAAAAGCAAATATGTTTTTATATATAGTGTGTGTAAACTTCTGAAATTAAAAGAAAAATAAAATTTTAAAAAATCCTTCTCTCATTACTCTGGCATTTACCAAATAGAAATAATTTGATTTATCCCAGTGGACTTAAAACAGGAAAAGTTTAGTCTGATTTCATGTCAGACAGTGAGAAATAAGTTAATGTGTTTTTAAACATAGTGTGTGTAAACTTCTGAAATAAAAAAAAAAAAAAAAAAAAAAAAAAAAAAATCTTTCTCTCATTATTCTGGCATTTAGTAAATAGACATAATTTTGTTAATCCTAATTGACGTAAAACTGGAAAAGTTTAGTCTTATTTCATGTCAGGCAGTGAGAAAAAAACACGGGTCTTTAAATATAGTGGATGTGAACTGTAAATGTGACAGAGGACGGATCATTTCTGGGGTGAATATTTATCGTGGGTTTGTTTCTTTCACTAGTGGAGACGTTATAAAAATTAAAAATAAAATAGCTCATGTCCTGCCTATTTAAAGGTCGTATATGACACAGAACTGACTCTCGTAGCTTTAAGTCGTGTTCTAAAGATGTTTCCTCGTCACAAACCTGGAGTCGTGTTTGTTTCATTCACATGTTTGACACTTTATTACACACAGCTGCAGGTCTGTGACGAGGAAACATCATCAGAACATAGAGTTTAAACATGTTGCTGTTGATCTGAGTGAATGTTCCACGCTGAGCTCCACACTCGGCTCTTCGCTCTCTGTGGTTAAACCGTCACTATGGTAAAAATAGAGGCTTGATTTTCACATCAGATTCACTTAACGCTGCAGCGCGTCTCAGGAGGAGCAGCCAAAGGGCCCGTCTCCCTCCGACACTTTACTTTTTGCAACTCAACACATGAAATATGCAGCTGTGTGACTCACTCTCTGCAGGCGGCGGAGACGTGACCCGGGACGTTGTATTTACAGTCCATGATCATCGTTAACGTCTCGCTGTCGTTCGCCTCTTGAAAAGGCGGCTGACCACACACCAGCATGAACAGGATCACGCCCAGACTCCAGATATCTGCACGAAGAAAGGAAAAGAAATCAGAAATAACACATCAGACAGAGCAGCAAAAGTGTGACAGCGACAGAAAACAGCTCATTTATCTGTAAATCAACATATGAACATTAAAACAGACACAGACGTGAAATAAAAACCCCAGGATCATGTAGAGGGTTAATACGAACATTTAAGACCAACATGAGTCTGACAGCAGCAGGGACAGAGAGAGGAGGGTTTGTCAATAGAAAGTGAACTGGAGCCAGGATGAAGTTGTTCCATGAGAAACAGCCTCAGCCTCAGTTAAACTGTTTTTTTGCTCTGTGAAAGTGAAGCGTCCGTCTCTTAAATAAAAGGTGAATTATTTTTACCACATCACAAATATAAAGACTCAGACGTGTCACAAACACAGGTCTGTGTCAAACTGCACCGACTGAAGGAAACGAGTAAATAAACAAAGATTTTATATATAACCTTTTCTTCGTAACAGTCAGAACGTTTTTCTGCACCATGATGAGGTTTGAACATTTTTTGTTTTTTTTTCTAATGTTTTTTTTATTTAGATAATTGATATACACAAATGTATAATATATATATATGTATATATATATATATATATATAATATATATATATGTATATGTATAATATATATATATGTATATATATGTATAATATATATATATATATATATATATATATGTATAATATATATATATGTATATATGTATAATATATATATATGTATATATGTATAATATATATATATATGTATATATGTATATATATATATATATATATATATGTATAATATATATATATATATATATATATATATATATATATATATATATGTATGTATATATATATATATATATATATATATATATATATGTATAATATATATATGTATATATATATGTGTGTAACTTTACAAAGTTTAAAAGTATTAAAACGATAAAGACTTGAGCAGTTGTTTTTTTTAAATTATTGATAGAATAATCTAGGATATTTTTTGTGAAACATGACAGAATAAATTATTTTTAAAAAGATCAGAGCTGTTAAAAAAATAAATAGAATTTTGATTATTATATATAAATATGTATGTACATAATATACATATGTATGTACGTACATAATATATATATATAATTATTATTATTTACTTATTTTTTTATTATTATAATTTTTTTGTTTTGTTACAATATTAAGCTGTTTGTTTTAGCACAAAAGCAGGAAAATGATATATTTTGTCTGTTTACAAGCAAGAATATTTAGAATTTTTTATTTTTATGTAATATAAAAAAAATATTTGAGCTGTTTGTTTTTTTTGTTTTATTTTATTTTTTTAGGTTTTCATTATTGATAAAAAAAAAAAAAAAAAGAAAAAACCCACATAAAACAGCTTTGATGTGTAAAAATGTGAACTCTGAGCTTCTGTGTCTCAGACACAAACAGTTTCATTCTGTTTTTATTTTAACAACGTGGCACATTTTAAATAATTACATTTCATGGTTTGGTCTCAGTTTTATCGTTTATAATTTACTCCAGTTACATTTGTAAACGTGTGATCACGACCGACACAAACACAAAGTAGGTCAGCGCCTCGACCTCACGTCCAGATACATTTTTTATGCTACAGAGAATCAGGCTCTATTTTTAGACTCGTGTCCAGCTCCAGGCACGAGCCACGTGGTCAACGACGAGGTCAACGACGTGGTCAACGACGAGGTCAACGACGAGGTCAACGACGTGGTCCACTGACACACATCCTGGGGTCTGCTGTCGGACACAGAGACAGAGACAGAGACAGACACAGACGACCTGGTTTCTGTCACGGGGAGAACAGACGTTGAAAAGGACGATGTAAAAACACTGAAAAAAGGGGCCGTGGCTTCACCTCATCTCAGTCTGATTCACCATAAACTCTACGGCACATGGCCCAAACAACAACACGGGACGTCAGGAGATTTTATTTATATCAGTATCGAAAAATCCCCTTGAGCCGACGATAAACTGAGTAAAGACGAGGTTCAGCTCCAAACGAAGCTCGTCGAGGCTGGAGCAGGTTCAGCGGCTCATCTGGAGCAGAGGTTTATGTTTGGAATTAAAACAATCAAAAGAAACAAGGAGCGAGGCCGTTAAAGGCCACGCCCCCTCCCACGACACTTAGCAACGCTGTCAATCAAACCTGTTGCTAACGCTAACAGGAGCGACGTCGGGGAAAGAAGGACCTGATGTGTCTGTTTTTAATGTTCATATGTTGATTTACAGACACAGACGTGAAATAAAAACCCCAGGATCATGTAGAGGGTTAATACGAACATTTAAGACCAACATGAGTCTGACAGCAGCAGAGACAGAGAGACAGGGGGCGCTGTTTTTCAAAAGATGAAAAATAAACTCAAAAAAACAAAACAAAACTCAAAATAAACTCAAAATAACTAATAAAATAATAATAATAATAATAATAATTAAAACTGCAAGCAGTGATAAAGGCCCTCGCCACCCTTGCGACCGCGGGGTTCACGCCTCTCGTTCCCGCTTACATCGCCCCTCCCACCAAAAACAGCGACTGAGTAATACTACTCCATTCATTCCAATGAGAGCATTTATGACATTTTCACACCTGCACGGTTGGAAATAGAGGTATGTTTTCATTGGCTTTTTTGTTCAGTATGATGAGTGGAATATGTGTACCAAATTTGAATGGTCTATGACAAAGTACATTTTTTTATCCCAGTTAACCAAAACCCATGTATTTCAATGAGAAATATCGGTCGTTGCCATGGCAACACACTTGCAAATAGAGGTATGTTCTTATTGGCTTTTTTGTTCAGTATGGGAATACGGATGTCCATGCCAAATTTCAAAAGTTTTTGACAAAGTAAAATTTTTTGGGTCCCATTCAAAATTTCCAGGGGGCGCTGTGGAGCAATGTAATATGAGACATATGTAAATTGTATATCTATGCGTTCAGATCAACATTTTGAACAAAACGTATATTAATGCCGGGAAATATGACGCTGCATGTCTCAGTTATTCGCAATTTAAAACTTCAAAAAATGGCTTTTTTCTTTGCAGGCTGGCCACACCCACATTTTATGACGTAAAAAAATCCAAGACAGTCGCCTTTAATCCCACATGGGAGTAGTTCATTTTGTCCAATTTTCAAGTTTCTTCAATGAAAATCCATGGCGTAAAAAATCCAAACGTGAGAGTTAAAATTTCAAAAAAATGGGGTTCCGCCCACAATGGCCGACTTCCTGTAGGGTTTAGGGTGGGGTCATAATATAATTTTTTACTTGCCTTGACATGTTGTATGGTTCTACCAAATTTCATTTGTCTACGATGAAAAAGGTCTGTCATTGCCGTAATGTATTTTGATTTTTGAGGTGGCGCTATTGAGTCATTTTAAAACATTAATTTTTTTGCCCATCAAAATAATAAATTTTTCACCAGACTTGAATTTTGGGTGCAATAAAATTGAGTTTTCGTTAACGTTCAGGGGGTCAAAAATGGGTTCAATTCGGCAACCAAAAGAAGAAGAATAATAATAATGGAAACTGATTTTCGACCCATTATTTTTCTCCTAAACCATAAAAGCTACAGTCATGTGACTTTCTCACATTGTGACCCATCACAAATAAGGCCACTGTGGATTTTTTCACAAGTCCACGACAAATCGATTGTCTTCTATGAATTTTTGAAAATGAAATTTGAAGAGGGCGCTAGAGAGCCATTTTGTGAGATAAAGCCATGATTTGCATATCATTGTGTTCAGCTCACAAATGTGCATAAACGCTGTATTAGCGTTTTCCGAACAAAAAATGTGTAAACGAGAAATATTTTATTGAAATATTCCAAAATTTGTGATTTTGTATAAAAAATTCACCATGACCACACCCAAAGTCATATTCAAATATAATTGATGATCTTAATCTCTCACATGGGTTTAGTGGGTTTTGGCCAAATTTGAAGTGTTTGTGTGATGAAAACTGTGCGAGGAGATGTCCTGAATGTGAGGGTGTGCACTTTTGGCATCACCGGGTTTGATCCAATATGGCCGACTTCCTGTACATTTTAGGGCGGGGCCATAATATCATTTTTGTCATGTCCCGACATGTTCTATTTTTTGATGCGAGTCTCAGATTTTTACGTCGACTTTTTTCCGAGTCGGGCTCCCATAGGCCCCATGAAAATCAAAGTTTGAGGTGGCGCTACCGAGTCGTCTTTCGTTATTTTTTTTTTCGCGGTCTTCGGTGACAATTAGAGCTTGGCGAGTTCTAAATTTTTGACACCACTCACTGGCATGTCGGGGCGTGTTTACTACTGATTTTTGCCCATTTTCCCCGTTTCGGACGCGGTTTTAATGAGTCCCTCGCCGGGACGTTGTCTCCGGCTCGGGCCTAATAATAAACTCAAAATAACAAAAAAAAAATCTAAATAAACTCAAAATAACTTCAAAAACTCAAAAAAACAAAAGTTATGTCCGTTTATATTAACAGTCTGTGGAGCTATTCCTCTAACTGCCCCAGTGTCTTAACAAATGAAAAAAAACATAAGACCTTTAACAACGTCAGGAGTTAAATGAATCTTTGCACCAAGTAAATCGTCTTTTCCCTCTTCGTTGATAATGTGGCAGTGAGCAGCGTTCAGACGTTTCAAAGGCAGTGACACACAGGACTTGGCGCTGCCGTGTTCTTAATAACGTCTCACCCCGTCCACCGTCTCCTAGCGACCGCGAGCCGGCTCCATCACGTGCGTCATGAGAGCGGCAAACTTCCTTCCAAGATAACTTTATTTATAAACCAGATGGCTGACACATCACAGGATCCACGCCAGAGCACATTAGCACCGCGCCGCTAACCATGGAAACAGAGCAGCGCCGGCGTCGGAAACATCCCCCGGAAACAACAGGGAACAGGCGGCCATTTTGTCACTCGTCATCGTCAAAACAAACCTGAGAAATCAACACAACTGTGTCTGCTTCTTTTATCTGAGTTTTGTCCAGAATTATGTGAAGAATTTGAGAGAGTCATGAGACGAGATACAAGATTTATGTGTTATATTATCATTATTATTATTATTATTTATTATTATTATTATCTTTATTATTATTTTTATTTTTATTATTTTGACAAGATGAACCAGGATTAAACCAGGACTAAACCGGGATTAACGGAACGAAGTACAAGTAATAAAGTCCTGTACTCAAGTAGAATTTTCAGGTACTTCACTTAAATACATTTTACAGTGATACTTTTTACTTTTACTCGAGTACATGTGAGAGCAGTATCTGTACTTTTACTCCACTACATTTTTGAACAGGACTGAAAAGTAAAAGTACTTTTCATCTGATCTGAGGAGTTATTTGTACCATGTTCATGAAACATCCTGAATAAAGTTTAAGAGTTTGAGCTTCAACTTTGAGCAAAACTAAAATAAAAACACAAAAATCAGAAGAAAAATGAAGAAACTGATTTGTTTTGTTTCTGTCGATCAAAAAGGGGGCGGGGTCTGAGTGCACAGAGGGGGCGGGGCCTCAGTGCACAGAGGGGGCGGGCCTCAGTGCACAGAGGGGGCGGTGTCTGAGTGCACAGAGGGGGCGGGGTCTGAGCGCACAGAGGGGGCGGGGTCTGAGCGCACAGAGGGGGCGGGGTCTGAGTGCACAGAGGGGGCGGGCCTGAGTGCACAGAGGGGGCGGTGTCTGAGTGCACAGAGGGGGCGGGGTCTGAGTGCACAGAGGGGGCGGTGTCTGAGTGCACAGAGGGGGCGGTGTCTGAGTGCACAGAGGGGGCGGTGTCTGAGTGCACAGAGGGGGCGGGGTCTGAGTGCACAGAGGGGGCGGGGTCTGAGTGCACAGAGGGGGCGGTGTCTGAGTGCACAGAGGGGGCGGGGTCTGAGTGCACAGAGGGGGCGGTGTCTGAGTGCACAGAGGGGGCGGTGTCTGAGTGCACAGAGGGGGCGGTGTCTGAGTGCACAGAGGGGGGCGGGGTCTGAGTGCACAGAGGGGGCGGGGTCTGAGTGCACAGAGGGGGCGGGGTCTGAGTGCACAGAGGGGGCGGGCCTGAGTGCACAGAGGGGCGCGGGTCTGAGTGCACAGAGGGGGCGGGGTCTGAGTGCACAGAGGGGGCGGGGTCTGAGTGCACAGAGGGGGCGGGGCCTCAGTGCACAGAGGGGGGGGGGCCTCAGTGCACAGAGTGGGGGGGGGGGCCTGAGCGCACAGAGGGGGCGGGCCTCAGTGCACAGAGGGGGCGGGCCTGAGTGCACAGAGGGGGCGGGCCTGAGTGCACAGAGGGGGCGGGGTCTGAGTGCACAGAGGGGTGTGGGGCCTGAGCGCACAGAGGGGCGGGGCCTGAGCGCGGTCTGAGCGTGCTCCGTGGCGTCTGATTCAGTATCTGGGTCAAGGTCTCTGGCGTTTCTCTCGGCGACCGGCCCCGATATGAAACAATAGCATCATAAACACGGCTAAAAGTGATAAGAAACGTGTTATATAAGTGCAGTATGTGAGTAAAAGTACTGACACAGGAGCAAAGAAGTAAAAGTATCACATGAAAAAATCTACTTAAGTAAAACTATTAAAGTATCTGTTTAAAAAATGAACTTAAAGAGTAAAAGAAAAGTATTTCTGCAGATTTTGAGTCTTATAAAGCTTCAAATGTGGTGATTTTATAAAGATTTGAGCTGAACATGTTAAAATAAACCCCCAGCCTGTTCAGCAGCTCTCAAACTATAATAAAAAAGAGCTCAAAACACTCTGTTCCACCTTGTGATGTCATGAAGTGGTGAACAGCTCCTTTTACCTTTAGTTCAGTAAAAGTGACGCTGAAATGATCCAGATGATTCTAGTGAAGGTGGAGTTTAAAAACACAGTGGAGCACTTCCTGTATCACCACATGATGACATCACAAGGTGGAACAGAGTGTTTTTTTCAGTTTGAGAGAAGAATCAGCCTAAATCTGCAGGTTTGTGTTACACGTGTCTGTGTGTGATTTAAGTTCTGACACATAAAAGTTTACGTCTAGAACTTTAACACTTTTACTTTATTACATCAGTGATCATCTCGTTTGACTCTGAAGCTTCGTTTTCTGCAGCTTCACATCGAGACGTTTCCGTAACGAGCCGTTTGTGAAGAGGAGTAAAGTCACTGACCCGATGACCCTGTTACAGACGTGACCTGCAGCAGTGAGGTCACAGAACGCTCCTCCATAATGAGCTGGAGCTGTATGTGACAGGTGCATGCTGGGAGATGTCACACAGAACCATCTACACACTGAGGTTTTTTTTAGTCTGAGGATTAAGATTCTTAAATAAATGAAAGTATAATATTAAAATCACTTGTGTAATACAGACGTGTGTTTGTCATGTTCATGGTCCTGACTTTTCCTGTGTTGTATCTGTTTGTTTTTGTGACTCTTTAGCTCAAGTTATTTTAAATGTGCTGCAAAAATAAACTTGATTATATGAGGTTTTATCAGTCGAGCTAAAATGACAGCTGCAGGAGGGTCAGGGGTCAGAGGTCAGGGGGTCACACAGTGGACAGGGACATGTTTTTGGTTCCAGGAGCTTCTGAATCATGTTCTAAACCTGAGCTTGAGCTGAGCCTGAGCGAACAGAGAAGCTGAAGCGAACGATTAAAAGAGTTTTTTAAGACAACAGACGGATTTTGAGCTGAGGAAACGTTTATGATCTGAAAATGAGTAAAAATCACCATGAACCTGGACCTTTGTGAAAGCGGTCGGTCTGTCGGCCCCTGAGAGCCAAACAGCAGCAGGTTCATCAGTTCATCAACAGTGAACAGACTCGTACTGGAGCTGAAAAAGCAGGAGTCACAGTGACAGACTCAGGATGAAGCTGCGTGTCTTGAAAATATTGATCGTGACCATAAAGATTAGAGCCGTGGACTCTGCACCGTGATCGACACCACGCTCCACCGCACGACCTCTGACCCACAGCCGAGAAGTCACACACCGCTGATGTAATACTAACTCACCGACAGCGGGGGCGTCGTACTCGTCTCCCAGTAGGATCTCGGGGGCGGAGTAGGCGAGCGACCCGCAGGACGTGTTGAGCGTCTTGCCGGGCTGGAATCGGTTACTGAAGCCGAAGTCCGTCAGCTTCGCGATTCCTTGTTTTTCGAAGAACACGACGTTTTCAGGCTTTAGGTCCCGGTGCACCACGTGGAGCTGGTGGCAGTACGAGATGGCGTGGACGATTTGAGCGAAGTAACATTTAGCCACCTACGAAGAAACAAGAGAGAGAAGAGAGAGAAGACGG
>JAIEZT010001318.1:32208729-32443729 GCA_019594935.1 Periophthalmus modestus
CGATGACCTCGTAAAGACGAACCACGTTGGGATGTTGGACGAGTTTCATGCAGCGGACTTCCTGAAAGAGGTGACCGCGGGCGACCGGGTCCAGCTTGGTCTTATCTATGACTTTCACCGCAACCTGAGAAAAGACACAAATAAAAGTCAATTCAACGATTTATCAAAGAATCAACCGAACAAAACCGAAACCGACCCTTTCCCCCGTGAACACGTGTCGAGCCAGTTTGACCACCGCAAAATGGCCCCGCCCCAGCGTCTTGTCCAGGTCGTAGAGGCCGGCGATCTTCCCGTCGTGATGGCGTTTGAGCCCCGCCATGGCTCTGGTGCTGGACATAGCTGGAGGACGTCAGTGGACCATCGTGAGAAGAGGCTGTGGTCACTTCAGTCTCATGTCGAAGTCGTTTCTGTGGAGAAGAAGAACATTTGATTTATACGTCTACCAAGATATGAAGTGGTTAACAGCTGAAGGTCTCGTTTCCTCCTCAAAAACAGACCTGGAGTCGTGTTTGTTTCATTCACATGTTTGAGTCACTTTATTATGAGTCTGTCACATCTACAAAGACCAAAATGCTCTGTTCCACCTTGTGATGTCATCAAGTGGTAGTTTTAACAGCTCCTTTTACCTTTAGTTCTGTCGAGATAAGAGGCAACTCCAGAAGCTGAAATGATCCAGATGATTCTAGTGAAGGTGGAGTTTAAAAACACGGTGGAGAATATTCTAGTGGAGCAGGGCCGTTACTGAGATTTGGGGGCAACAGACAGACCGACCCCGTTACCCCCTGAAGTGCTGTATGTTTGTAAGTCAAGACAAAACCCACAGTGTTTCTTGCTATTTGGATATTTCTGATAAAGAACAATATAATCAACACCAAACACTGGCTCTTGCGCCCCCATCTGGGAGAATAATGTCATCACATCACATTCTACAACCTGAAAACCATCAAAAGTTTGAGTTGAGCCCAAAAGCCACATGGTCCAGTAAAAACACGACGTCACCGACTGAACAAACTGTCCAAGGTTAAACCAACTTCATAATAAACAAAACTGTTACGACACGAGAGACGTGAGAAAACATCCACGATAGATCTGCTCCAGGAACGAGGGGTAAGGAACGACAGCACTGACCCAACAACCTGACCCGGACCTGGACCCGGACTCAGACTGAGACCCGGACCCAGACTCAGACTGAGACCCGGACCCAGACTCGGACCCAGACCGAGACTCAGACTCAGACTCAGACTCACACTCAGACGACTCGTTCAGGGCGAGTCTCGTTCAGGGCGAGTCTCGCTCAGGGCGAGTCTCGCTCAGGGCGAGTCTCGCTCAGGGCGAGTCTCGCTCAGGGCGAGTCTCGCTCAGGGCGAGTTTCGCTCAGGGCGAGTCTCGCTCAGGACGAGTCTCGCTCAGGGCGAGTCTCGCTCAGGGCGAGTCTCGCTCAGGGCGAGTCTCGCTCAGGGCGAGTTTCGCTCAGGGCGAGTCTCGCTCAGGGCGAGTCTCGCTCAGGGCGAGTCTCGCCGAGTCTCAGGACGAGTCTCGCTCAGGACGAGTCTCGCTCAGGGCGAGTCTCGCTCAGGGAGAGTCTCGCCGAGTCTCAGGACGAGTCTAGTTCAGGGCGAGTCTCGCTCAGGGCGAGTCTCGCCGAGTCTCAGGACGAGTCTCGTTCAGGACGAGTTTCGTTCAGGACGAGTCACAGAAACAAACAGACCAAACAGCCGTTGCCAGGTAACAAACCAACCAGCGTAAACCCGCAGATTCCACAGTGTGACTCAAAACAAGACGGAAAACTCCCAGAAGTTTATTTCAGGCTCATTTATGAGTCTCAGTCATGATTTTACTGAAATAATGAAACTATTATTTACACAGACACAGTCAAACCACGACTGAGGAGTTTAAAGGTTTTATCTGACGCAACATTTACTCTGGAGATTTAAGTCGTTTCCTCCTAAAAACAGACCTGAGTCGTGTTTGTTTCACTCACATGTTTGAGTCACACTTTATTATTAGTCTGTAACATCTACAAAGCTCAAAACGCCCTGTTCCACCTTGTGATGTCATCAAGTGGTAGTTTTCAAATGGTTTGTAAAAACGCAGTAAAAACGTCTCTGTCTCACTTCAGTCACTTTCTGTCATTTGAACATTAAAAACTGTAAAACGACAAATACACGTCACTAATGTTTGGATACTACTGGATGAAGTACTCAATTTTGTTAAGTAAAAGTACAAATACTGAGGTAAAAACTAAAAGTATCACATGAAAAATCTACTTAAGTAAAAGTATGAAAGTATCTGTTTAAAGAAGTACTTAAAAAGAGTAAAAAGTTAAAGTATTTCACACACGTTTTGTTAAAATGTCGAGATACTGAATCAAAATGACACGGATTTTGTTCAAAAGTAAAAATACAAATCAATTTCTTCATTTTTCTTATGAATTTTGTGTTTTTTTTGTTTTGCTCAAATCCAAAGTTTAAACTCAAAAACTTTAGTCAGAAACGTGTTAAAAATAACTCCTCAAATAGTACTTTTACTTTTCAGTCCTGTTCAAAAATGTACTGAAGTAAAGTACAGATACTGCTCTCAGATGTACTCGAGTAAAAGCTGTAAATGTACTGAAGTAAAGTACAGATACCTGAAAATTCCACTCAAGTACAGTACTTCACTACTTTTACCCACATACTCCGGCCGAGTTGATTGTTCTTGTGTAATCTTGACAGGTACCAGTCCAACATGCTTCAGACGCGATTGTGTAACTCCAGATTACTGATGTACAAGGTACACGCCAAGTACTACAAGCTACGTACTTCTGCAGTACCAACAAACGAAGTACTCAACACCCAAGAACTCCACATGACATAACACGTTTCGTTCACACATTTAACTCACAAACCCGCAGATTTAGACTGAGTTCTTCTCTCAAACTGGAAAAAACACTCTGTTCCACCTTGTGATGTCATCATGTGGTGATACAGGAAGTGCTCCACAGATTTTCACTGGAATCATTTGGATGATTCAAAACCTGGAACTGCCAATCTACTACTGAACTAAAGGTAAAATACAGCTGTCAACTTGAAAATGACCACTTCATGACATCACAAGCTCAAAACACTCTGTTCCACCTTGTGATGTCATCAAGTGGCGATACAGGAAGTGCTCCACTGTGTTTTTAAACTCCACACAGCTTCAATTCTAGAATCATTTGGATCATTTCATCCAGTCTGGGATCACAAATCTGCTACTGAACTAAAGTTGAAAGGAGCTGACCACTTGATGACATCACAAGGTGGGACAGAGCGTAGTGACGTGTGTGAATGAAACGAAACACAACTCCTGCTCTGTTTTTGATGCGGTTACAGCGTTAGAACACGACTTAATGCTCAAAAGAGTCAGTTTTGTGGAATATCGGGCCTTTAAAATGTGATATTTGTTATTTTTTTCACATATCTTGTACATTCAGCATAAAAATATCAAGTATATGAAGTAAAAATGAGGTATTTCACACATGTACTTTGGAGTATGTGGAGTTCTGTCACTTCACTTTTCGTTAGAGTCGTGTTTGTGTAACATAAAACCTTTAATGATTCAAGTTTAATCTATTATTTTATGACAAACTGCAGCACAGGCTTAAGTTTATATATAACAGAAACACTGTCCTGACAAACTCATTCAGGCGTTAAAAATACAAACACAACGACCCAGATGGAAAAGAAAAGACTCCACAAAAAATCTGTCACTAAACTCAGTGATTCTGAAAAACAGAGGATGAAAAAACACAAACAGGTTCATTCTGCAGGATTTTTGCATGAATAGTCTAATTAAAGTGTACTGTGCAGAAGTAGAAGCTCTGTGGCCTGCTCTTCCTCTGCAAAGGTTCTGCTGGAAACAGATCGACCGCATCAACAACATCCACAGCACCGGTTAACCGATTAAAACCAATGAAATCACAGACAGATGCTCGATTAACCTGCGACTCATTAAAGCCTTAAACAAACCCAGGACCTAACACAGGTCTGCAGGGCCCAGCACCGCCTGTCCCACTGCACCATCACCCCCCAGCCCCACTCACCCGCGTCAGGACCGAGTCTCAGGAGCCGCAGAGCCGCAGAGCCGCGCGTGCAGGAGCCGGATCCAGGAGCCGGGTCCCGCTTTGAGGCTGAATCGGACCGAGAAGCAGAAGCACCTGAGCCCGAGGTCCCGCTGTGACACACTGAGCCTGTCCCTCCCCCTCTGTCCGCTCCCACGCGCGTCAACACGGCGTCAACGCGGCGTCAATGCGGCGTCAACGCGCAGGACGCACGCCGGAAACGCGCCTTCAAAATAAAACACGTTTAAAAATGTGAATGAAATAAACAGGATCAAGTGAAAGTACAAATACAGAGGAGAAAAGTGACTCAGCATCACAAGAAAACATATACTTCAGTAAAAATATTAAATTACCTTAAAAATGCACTTTAAGATTAAAAAGTAAAAGTATGTCACACAAGTTTTAATTTGTTGACGTGTAAATGTAGTGATTTTAATTCAAAATGACACATATTTTTGTCACAGTAACAATAAAAATCAGTTTCTTCATTGTATTGTTATTTTTGTTTTGCTCAAAGTTGAAGCTTAAACTCTTAAGCTTTATTCAGGATGTTTCCACGAACATGGTCAAAATAACTCCTCAAATCAGATGAAAAGTACTTTTACTTTTTAGTCCTGATGAAAAATGTAGTGTAGTAGAAAGTACAGATACTGCTCTCAAATGTACTGAAGTAAAAGTAAAAAGTACCACTGTAAAACGTACTTAAGATACCTGAACATTCTTCTTAAATTCAGGGCTTTACTACTTTTACCTTATTTCCTTGCACCTCTGTAAAAAAACAGCTGAGCATCAGGGAAAAGTTCACAGTCAGCAGCTCTGATCATCTTCCTGAACTGCTCCAGAGATTATTTTATACAAACTTGATATTAGTTTGTAATAAAACATCTAATCTCGAGCAGATTTGAGACAGAGATGAACAGGCGCCTCAATCTGCTCAGCTTTATTTTGAAGGAAGTGTACTTCCGGTAAGGCGCGCGCTCACCTCAGACCGCGCACATGCGCAACTGCTGACGTCAGAGAGGCTGTCAGCGCGAGTGCAGCGGCAAAAGTCCTACTACAGCTGACCTACTACAACTGACCTACTACAGCTGACCTACTACAGCAGACCTACTACAGCAGACCTACTACAGCTGACCTACTACAACTGACCTACTACAACAGACCTACTACAGCAGACCTACTAGAACTGACCTACTACAGCAGACCTACTACAGCTGACCTACTACAACTGACCTACTACAACAGACCTACTACAACAGACCTACTACAGCAGACCTACTACAGCTGACCTACTACAGCAGACCTACTACAACAGACCTACTACAACTGACCTACTACAACCGACCTACTACAGCAGACCTACTACAACTGACCTACTACAGCAGACCTACTACAGCAGACCTACTACAGCAGACCTACTACAACTGACCTACTACAACTGACCTACTACAACAGACCTACTACAGCAGACCTACTACAGCTGACCTACTACAGCAGACCTACTACAACAGACCTACTACAACTGACCTACTACAACACCGACCTACTACAGCAGACCTACTACAACAGACCTACTACAGCAGACCTACTACAGCAGACCTACTACAGCAGACCTACTACAACAGACCTACTACAACAGACCTACTACAGCTGACCTACTACAACAGACCTACCTACTACAACAGACCTACTACAACAGACCTACTACAGCAGACCTACTACAACTGACCTACTACAGCTGACCTACTACAGCAGACCTACTACAACAGACCTACTACAGCAGACCTACTACAACTGACCTACTACAGCAGACCTACTACAGCAGACCTACTACAACAGACCTACTACAGCAGACCTACTACAGCTGACCTACTACAGCAGACCTACTACAACAGACCTACTACAACTGACCTACTACAACAGACCTACTACAGCAGACCTACTACAGCAGACCTACTACAGCAGACCTACTACAACTGACCTACTACAACTGACCTACTACAACAGACCTACTACAACTGACCTACTACAGCTGACCTACTACAACAGACCTACTACAGCAGACCTACTACAACTGACCTACTACAGCTGACCTACTACAACTGACCTACTACAACTGACCTACTACAACCGACCTACTACAGCAACCTACCTACTACAGCAGACCTACTACAACAGACCTACTACAACTGACCTACTACAGCAGACCTACTACAACAGACCTACTACAGCAGCAGACCTACTACAACTGACCTACTACAGCAGACCTACTACAGCAGACCTACTACTACAGCAGACCTACTACAACAGACCTACTACAACAGACCTACTACAGCAGACAACGGACCTACTACAGAGACCTACTACAGCACTACACTACTACAACTGACCTACTACAGCAGACCTACTACAACTGACCCTACTACAACAGACCTACTACAGCAGATCTACTACAGCTGACCTACTACAGCTGACCTACTACAGCAGACCTACTACAGCAGACCTACTACAACTGACCTACTACAGCAGACCTACTACAGCAGACCTACTACAGCAGACCTACTACAACTGACCTACTACAGCAGACCTACTACAGCAGACCTACTACAGCAGACCTACTACAACTGACCTACTACAACTGACCTACTACAGCTGACCTACTACAACTGACCTACTACAGCAGACCTACTACAGCAGACCTACTACAACTGACCTACTACAGCAGACCTACTACAGCAGACCTACTACAACTGACCTACTACAGCTGACCTACTACAGCAGACCTACTACAGCAGACCTACTACAAACAGACCTACTACAGCAGACCTACAGCAGACCTACTACAGCAGACCTACTACAGCTACAGACCTACAGACCTACTACAGCAGACCTACTACAGCAGACCTACTACAACTGACCTACTACAGCAGACCTACTACAACTGACCTACTACAACAGACCTACTACAACTGACCTACTACAGCAGACCAACTACAGCAGACCTACTACAGCAGACCTACTACAGCAGACCTACTACAGCAGACCTACTACAACTGACCTACTACAACACCTACTACAACAGACCTACTACAACAGACCTACTACTACTACACAACAGACCTACTACAACAGACCTACTACAGCAGACCTACTACAACTGACCTACTACAACAGACCTACTACAGCAGACCTACTACAGCAGACCTACTACAGCAGACCTACTACAACTGACCTACTACAGCAGACCTACTACAGCAGACCTACTACAGCAGACCTACTACAACAGACCTACTACAGCAGACCTACTACAGCAGACCTACTACAACAGACCTACTACAGCAGACCTACTACAGCTGACCTACTACAGCAGACCTACAACACAACACAGACCTACTACAAAACTGACCTACTACAACAGACCTACTACAGCAGACCTACTACAGCAGACCTACTACAGCAGACCTACTACAACTGACCTACTACAAACTGACCTACTACAACAGACCTACTACAACAGACCTACTACAACTGACCTACTACAGCAGACCTACTACAACAGACCTACTACAGCAGACCTACTACAACAGACCTACTACAGCAGACCTACTACAACTGACCTACTACAGCTGACCTACTACAACTGACCTACTACAACCGACCTACTACAGCAGACCTACTACAGCAGACCTACTACAACAGACCTACTACAACTGACCTACTACAGCAGACCTACTACAACTGACCTACTACAGCAGACCTACTACAACTGACCTACTACAGCAGACCCACTAGAGCAGGCCTACTACAGCAGACCTACTTCAACAGACCTACTACAACTGACCTACTACACTGACCTACTACAGCAGACTACTACAACAGACCTACTACAACTGACCTACTACAGCAGACCTACTACAACTGACCTACTACAGCTACAGACTACTACAGCTGACCTACTACAGCTGACCTACTACAGCAGACCTACTACAGCAGACCTACTACAACTGACCTACTACACTGACCTACTACAGCAGACCTACTACAGCAGACCTACTACAGCAGACCTACTACAACTGACCTACTACAGCAGACCTACTACAGCAGACCTACTACAGCAGACCTACTACAGCAGACCTACTACAACTGACCTACTACAACTGACCTACTACAACTGACCTACTACAGCTGACCTACTACAGCAGACCTACTACAGCAGACCTACTACAGCTGACCTACTACAGCAGACCTACTACAGCAGACCTACTACAACTGACCTACTACAGCAGACCTACTACAACTGACCTACTACAACTGACCTACTACAGCAGACCTACTACAGCAGACCTACTACAGCAGACCTACTACAGCAGACCTACTACAGCAGACCTACTACAGCAGACCTACTACAGCAGACCTACTACAGCAGACCTACTACAACTGACCTACTACAACTACACCTACTACAACTGACCTACTACAGCAGACCACTACAGCAGCAGACCTACTACAGCAGACAGACCTACTACAACTGACCTACTACAGCAGACCTACTACAGCAGACCTACTACAGCAGACCTACTACAACTGACCTACTACAACAGACCTACTACAACTGACCTACTACAGCTGACCTACTACAACTGACCTACTACAGCAGACCTACTACAGCAGACCTACTACAACTGACCTACTACAGCAGACCTACTACAGCAGACCTACTACAACTGACCTACTACAGCAGACCTACTGCAGCACAGTAAACAAAACACACTGACCAGAACTCACTTATCTAGATTTTTTTAATTTTTTTTATATTTATCTGTCATCTTGTTTTATTTTCTTTTTTTCCATGTACGATTTTCCTTCTGTTCTATGTGTGCAGGGGCAATGCTGGAATTTCCCCTGTGGGACTAATAAAGGCATATTTTATCTTATATTAGAACACACTAATTAGAACACAACTAGAGCACACTAATTAAAACAAACCTAACTACAATACACTAATTAGAACACACCTAACTAGAACACACCAACTAGAACACACTAGAACACCAGAGCTCATGCAGACCCAGCGTCTTCACTTTTCCACCGTATGAATCATGTAGTAAAAATGTCCCTGTAAAAACTGAAGTGAGAAAACTTAATATTTTACTCACAGCTGGTTTTGTCTAATCAAACTTTATTTTGAAATGACACTTTCAGGTGGAGGGGCCTCTTGCCTTCAGAGAACTTAGTGTTTGCTTTAGAATGTTCCAGATTATGGCATTAAAACATTTTGCATTTATTCAATTACAGGTTATTTCTCTAAAATACTTTTAAAACCATGTCAGATTTGACCTGTACCTCGGCCTGCTGGCATCATGTTTGTCTCCAGGGAAAGAGATAAGTTTAATGTCAAGTGCAGTGCACCTTTAGTTTAAGTACTTTACTGACCCCTTCTAAATCTCGATGCATGTGGTACAGCTCTTGCCCATCATCACTGACCTTTCATTACTTTGATTACAAAATATTTCAGAAATGACATTAGTTACGATTAAACCAATGAAAAAGAAACAGTTAAGAATTTATCAGGACTTTATTTTTGGAAAATCTGTTCATTTCTTTGCAGCCTCCTTCTGAAGCTTCTTCACTTCATGCTTGATAATCTTGTTCCTCTGTAAAAAGATTAGAAACACGGCACACATGAGTACAAGTCCCCAATACTGCGATCACACAAGAAATAACTAAAACAGCAACAGCAAAAACATTTTCAAATGGTTTAAAATGTGGTTAAACACTTGAAAAAGCCTTTAATAAAAACACAACGTACCATTCTCTTGGCCTTCATGACCTTGTAGCGGTCGAAGTCCGTCATTTTGGCCCTCTGCAAACAAAAACACAACGTTAAAGGAGAAGATTGGTTTTGTTTCAAGTGTGACTATTCCTCTGAGCGACTACTGCCACCTACAGGGCAACACCTGAACTGCACCTGTGTGCCATCTCCAACCTGAGACCTGCTTTTTGATGAAATGGGTATAAATGAGATGTTT
Organism: Periophthalmus modestus; assembly: GCA_019594935.1. NCBI lineage: Eukaryota > Metazoa > Chordata > Actinopteri > Gobiiformes > Gobiidae > Periophthalmus > Periophthalmus modestus. The sequence continues at coordinate 32,218,840 of JAIEZT010001318.1, forward strand.
TTTTAAGGTAAGGATACTCACGTTTGCATTCCTTACATAATAACTGAACTCCAGTGTCATTTTGAAAACACTGCAAAGGGGTTTAAGGAGCGTTCTGCACATTCACGCCAGACAAGTGACAAATGTTTATTATGAAAAGCTCAATACTTCCTGTCAAACACTCAAATACCTGGTTAAATGCCTTAAACAGCAGCTTCATTAACTTTCTTTAGGGAGTCAAATGAAAGTTGCAGAAATGTGGTTTTAACTGTAGATAAGTAAAAACAAATGCAGTTGTGAGAGTTTAAAGCCACAATGTCCTAACCACCGTGTCTAAGTGTTAAGTTCTTTAGAGCTGCAACTATTTTAGTAACTGATGTGTTTGAGAATCTAAAAGGTCCAACAAAGTTAAATTCTCTACTTCAATTTGAAACTGGATACATTTTACTTTTATTTCACTAAATTTGAGAACAGCTATCTGGACTTTCTACTCCACTACATTTTTAACAGGAGTGAAAAGTAAAAGTATTTTTATTATAGTTTGAGACCTGCTGAAAAGGCAGATGGTTTATTTTTTTTTACAAATTCATAATCTGAGCAAACAAAAACATACAAAAAAAAGGATACAAGGAAAAGAGCTACACTTGAAGCCTTAGACCAACATATGAGTGAAATACTTTTTACTCTTCAAGTACATTTTTAAGCCAGTACTTTCACTTAGATTTTTTCAGGTGATACTTTTATTTGAGTACTTCTCACTCAAGTATCTGTGCTTTTACTTAAAACTGAGTACTTCTTCCACCACTGCTAAGGTCCAATAACAATAATCAAATACAACAATTACCTCAACAGTCACACTCACATTTATTTCAGTTGTTGCCGTGGTAACCGTCTCACATTTTTTCAAACTCACCTTCTGTCTTGCCTCGATCTTCTTGGCCCAGCTGGTTTCTGACCACTTCTCGTTGATCTGGGCCTTCTCCCAAGCTCTCCTGACAAACTTCTGTCGAGCACTGAAAATATATATGAACAGTTGTTGACAAAGGTCTAGACTTGAACACACAGTCCCAGGATGCACCTCCAAACCCCAAACAGTGGAGCAGCGGAGAATTCCCATAGAAACGAATAGTGTTGAACTGAATTGAACCGTTTCCAAGATTGTGGATTATTGTTGTGCACCAGGATGTTCACATTATTGAAAACGTGAGCCTTTCATCAGATTAACAAAGCTCCAGATTGACGAGAGAAGGGGATTTCTGAAGCTAAACAGGCTAGCAGCTAATTAAACCCTACGTTAATTAAGATATGAATGTATTTTTGTAATTATGTGTTTGAATGAGTCAACCATCGTCTTATACAATTCAAAAAGAAGTTTGCATATGATTGATAAGCATTATAGTAAACTCATTAGGCTGAGAGAGTAGTTTGAAGAAAAACAGGCTACACAACACGTGCGTCTTAGAAATGAGGATTTACACTGTCAGCATCTCCAGGGAACTTTTGTGATCCTACAACGAGGTGTAAAGTAAAGCAGATGTCCAGATACTGCAGAGTTAAGGCAAAATCTACGTGTTGTGTCCTCACACCGTACCACGCAAGAGTCCCTAATGTTTTATCTGATTACTTTAAAGATTTAATGAGAAAAAACTCCAAAAGAGACTCTCTGCCATTCATTTTATAAATCCATGATTCATTACTGCCAACAGGGCGTCAGCATCAAATTAGTCACAGGCCAGAACACACAAAATGATGCTTGGACTTTTGTTAGACACATTTATCCTCAGACTTACCTGTGGGGGACTTTGATCACATAGTTTGTGAGCTGCATGCACTTGAAGGGCATGGCCTGCCTCTTCACACCTGTGCAAGGTCCATCTACAAGAGCCTGGAGAGCAGAGAATGTACATTTAAAAAAAAAACACAAGGTCAAAGATGTGTTTAAAGTATAGTTCCCAAATGTTACCCACCCTGTTCTGGTCGATGACATCTACAATGGCCACCAGTTTACCAGCATGGGGTCCAAAGGAGACGTAAGCAACGCGGCCAATCTCAACAAAGCGGGTGAACACCTGAGAATGAAAATGATGCCTTATTAAAATGATATGTATTAAATATTTAGAATTCACTGGTTAAATAAAGCTTTTCTACACGCCAAGAGTTACAAGGTGTCTGTTTCTGTTGTGTGAAAAACAGGCGCAGAGACACGGGGATATTTCTGTAGATGGTCAGTTACAGCAATGCAGTCAGGATAAAAACAGCATCCAACAAAATTCAAAGCAGAGTTGTGTCTTAAGCCATGTCTGCAGCAGAGTCTGACAGGGTGAGATTGTACCAGGGTTTTGTACTGTACTAGGAGAGTAGGGGGTTAAACATAACAGGATGAGTGTTTTATAACCCTTCCAGAATGGGGGTTACACATTCCAAAGATGAGAGAGGCTACAGATATTAGATGGTTGCAGTCATCTTCCCCTGGTGTGACACATGGCCACAGTTGCGTGGGAAATAAAACGTTTTGCATCTTTGTAAGTAATTAAGTCATGTACTACATTTGTATATCGTCCACACAGACCTGGGGTAGACTCATGTAAGCGAGACTGCACATATGCACCATCAATCCCTTTGCCCATCACTCACACACCACATTTCTACAGATAATGTGGATGAAGTGTCTTGCCCGTGGACACAACAGCACGCACAGACCAGACTGAGACCCCGCACCTCCACTGGGATCATTAAACTACACTGTCTCAACTCAAAATACACATAGCTGTTGTTTGTACTCAATAGGAAACTTCTGTTAGCCGTTTTGTTCATTCTGACACGTGAAACGCCCGGGCTGCTCACGCGGAGCCGGACCACGTTGTACGTAAAAACCGCTCCACAAAAACGGAACTAAACGCGTATTTATCCCAACACAAACAGCTCGCATGAACATTCACTGTAAACATAAGTCTTTTAAGAACCCGAACACCACACGTGTGTAGTATTAAGGATCATATTTAAAGAAAAAAAGGTATAATATTGTGAACACTCTGATGGCGGACTCACCATGATGGCTGTCCGGGAGCAGAAAGGACGTGACAGCTTCCGGTCTGCGCAGATACTACATCCGGTTTGAACTACGCATGCGCAGACTTCTGAATCTCCGGATTTATTTTTTTTGTTTAAGATCTAAAATATCAACAACCATGCGCGTTTTTCCACAAATTTAACTGAGGAAATTTGAATCTTAACAACTCAAAGAAAAAAGTATGTACTAAAAATGTTATGTTTTAATGTTTTAAGTGTAAAGGTTAAGCAAGATCAAAATGAAGACTTCTTTGACACCACAAAACAAATATCTGAGGCACGAGAGGTTTACTTTTTTGTTTTGTTTCGATATATAAGACTAATTGTTTAAATATAATCTTTGATTCTCTCTTGTTTGCAGATACCAGCTCCTTACCACCAGGGGGCAGGATTGTGTGGGGGAGAGTAGCCCAATTAGAATCTTATTCATAAAGAACAGGCTGCAGAGAGGAAAGGTTGGTTAATTGTGAATAAGTAAATAAAATGTGCTAAATTGCTCACACAGTTAAAATAAGTATATGAACATAAAATACATCCAAATTATAAACCTTCTAATCACACCTGAACACCATAATATCACACCTATGCACTATAATATCACACATACACTATAACATCACACCTACACACTATAATATCACATTTACACTATAATATCACACCTACACACTATAATATCACACTTACACACTATAATATCACACTTACACACTATAATATCACACTTACACACTATAATATCACACTTACACTATAATATCACACTTATACACTATAATATCACATTTACACTATAATATCACACCTACACACTATGATATCACACTTACACACTATAATATCACACTTACACACTATAATATCACACTTACACACTATAATATCACACTTACACTATAATATCACATTTACACTATAATATCACACTATAATATCACACCTACACACTATGATATCACACTTACACACTATAATATCACACCTACACACTATAATATCACACTTACACACTATAATATCACACTTACACACTATAATATCACACCTACACACTATAATATCACACTTACACACTATAATATCACACTTACACTATAATCATCACATTTACACACTATATAATATCACACCTACACACTATAATATCACACTTACACACTATAATATCACACTTACACACTATGATATCACACTTACACACTATAATATCACACTTACACACTATAATATTACACTTGCACTATAATATCACACTTACACACTATAACATCACACCTACACACTATAATATCACACTTACACACTATAATATCACACTTACACACTATAATATCACACTTACACTATAATATCACACTTACACACTATAATATCACACTTATACACTATAATATCATATTTACACTATAATATCACACCTACACACTATGATATCACACTTACACACTATAATATCACACTTACACACTATAATATCACACTTATACACTATAATATCACATTTACACTATAATATCACACTATAATATCACACCTACACACTATGATATCACACTATAATATCACACTATAATATCACATCAACACACTATAATATCACACCTACACACTATAATATCACACTTACACACTATAATATCACACTTACACACTATAATATCACATTTACACTATAATATCACACTTACACACTATAATATCACACCTACACACTATAATATCACACTTACACACTATAATATCACACTTACACACTATAATATCACACTTACACGCTATAATATCACACCTACACACTATAATATCACACTTACACACTATAATATCACATTTACACTATAATATCACACCTACACACTATAATATCACACTTACACACTATAATATCACACCTACGCACTATAATATCACACTTACACACTATAATATCACATTTACACTATAATATCACACCTACACACTATAATATCACACTTACACACTATAATATCACACTTACACACTATAATATCACACTTACACACTATAATATCACACTTACACACTATAATATCACACTTATATCACACTTACTACTAATATCACACCTACACACTATAATATCACACTTACACACTATAATATCACACCTACGCACTATAATATCACACACTTACACACTATAATATCACATTTACACTATAATATCACACCTACACACTATAATATCACACTTACACACTATAATATCACACTTACACACTATAATATCACACTTACACACTATAATATCACACCTACACACTATAATATCACACTTACACACTATAATATCACACTTACACACTATAATATCACACTTACACACTATAATATCACATTTACACACTATAATATCACACTTACACACTATAATATCACACTTACACACTATAATATCACACTTATACACTATAATATCACATTTACACTACAATATCACACTTACACACTATAATATCACACTTACACTATAATATCACACTTACACACATCATTACAGCTGTGAAAAACACAAGCCTCTCTCAGACTTTCATTTTAAGTCTCTCTTGCTGTTTTTAAGTTGTGCAGATTAAAGTATTTGGGAATCAAACTTAAAGTGTTTCAGGAAGTCGGTGGTTTACTTCCACAGAGTAATGGGACATTAATCAAATGTATTTTGAGTTGCATCGTCACAGCTCCATTGTCTCTGTTTCCTGAGGCCCTTTCTGTAAAAACATGTTTGTTTCTCCGTATTTGCTCTCCCAACTTTCTATCGCTGGAGGAAATCCTGCGTGACGTCACACTGGCACTTAGTGACATCCAGGAAACAGACTGATCATTTTTCATTGACTTATATAATGTGGAGAGATTTACATCCACATTCTCACGGCTGATAAATGTCTCCAATGGGGCCACTGAAAGTCTGCAGATATAGATGTTAGTTATTAAAGTTATTTTAATAGATCCATGGTAGATATCCACTGCCCTCAAACTCTGTACAAAAAGACACAGACCTGTGGTTTAAATGTGGCCATGTTTGGTGCAGCCCTCAGTGATGTGAGGGATGGACCCGTGTGGCTTCTTCAGTTCTGATACGATTGTTTTGAAAGATTTCTCCTTCACTGTGGTTCTCCTCGAGGTTTCTCTTTTTCCCACTGGGTTTTTTTTAGTTTTTCTTTGCCGAAAAAGAGGGTCTAAGGACAGGGGCGCTCTCTACAGGGGGCGCTCTGGGACACTTCTCCATTTATTCGTCTGTTTCTGTTTCATTGTTGATTTTCTAACTTTCTGTTCTGTAAATCATTTCTCATGTTCAAGATGCGACGGCTGCTGTGATTTTGAGCTTTACAAAACTAAATTGAATTGAACCGATATCGATACTTTGACTTTAAATCTCTGCCGATACTTGCTATGAACCGATACCAGCGAAGAGACAGAAAACTGAACTTATTTCCTTAAAACACAGTTCACTTTTTACACAGAGATCAAAATGTGTTAAGCAACTGTTATTTATGTAGCAAATAACGACTGAACAGCTAAAAATTCAAACATTATGAGACGTTCAAGGCTAAAATCTGCCTGTAAATTGTGTAATTACATCCAATTAAAGCCCAAACCAGGATATCGGCTCCACCGTCTTAATGGAACGATACCAGATCCAGTTATTTTGTCAGTATCATGCTGATATTCCACCAGTACCAGTGCATCGCAGTATTACATTTTTATATATTTTTTCTATTACACAGAGCAGCTCCTGTAATCACACAGCTGATGTCAAAGCTCTCTGCATGTCACATACCCTGTGTTCACCTCTGAGAATTGGGCTTGTTTGGATGTAAACAAACCTAATTCTTGGAAGAGAGAAAGTTCTTTGTATATAGAAACATTGCAACGATTGTGTTCTATCATTTGTCAGACCACACTCGAATAGGCCTGTGCTCCCTTTACACTCCCACAGTTATTAACAATAGCTTTGTCAATGAATGCACAAGCGAGATGTTGTTGTTTTGTCTGTGTATTTTCACAATCCCATTTTCCAGACAGTGTCACGCTGAGCCGCGAGGGTCAGAGGGATGTTGGGGAGATAGTGCCAGCGGAGAACTTCCTCACAGTCTGCTCCGTGAGTCTTCATCACTGACACCGGACCAGCGTGGCCTTCGTGCTTCCCCAAAGACGAGAAACAAACACGACGCTCCAGGTTTGACAACATTCTGCTGTGATCATAACAGTGACCTTTAGTGCGAGAGCCTCAAGGGCGAGAAAGGCGACCAAAAAAACACACGTATGTTTTACCATATTTGTCTGAGTGATAATAAGGTTAAAATAAACATTAAACATAAAAAAAACACTTTCATTCTCACATGTTTAACTCACAAACCTGCAGATTTAAGCTGGATGCTCCTGGTGATACGGGAAGAGGAAGTGCTTCATACACACCGTCACTAGAGTCTAACTACCACTTCATGACATCACAAGGTGGAACAGAGCGTTTTGAGCTTTGGAGATGTGAAGACTACACGTACAGGATTACTCAAACATGTGTAAATGAAACAAAACACAACTCCAAGTCTGTTTCTGAGGAGGTAAAGCTCACAGGAGTCATTTTGTGTAAGACAGGACCTTTAAAATCAAGTTCCCGAGTTGTGATGTTGTGCCCTGATATATAACACAGCGAAAAAAGAGTTTCATTTGTGCTGAATAAATATGAGGCTGTTTCTGTATCCAGCCTTACTGTAGTGATGCACAGATCTCGTACAGAGTGAGCTGCTCAGATGAAGCTGTATGTTGGAGACTTTATGGCGTTTCAAGCACAAATACAGGCTTGGCTCTGGACCTGATCTGATTACTTTCCCTCTCCTTTATTTTCAGGCTTAATACTCCCCTTATTAAACTACCACCGGAGCCAGAGCCAATAAAAAGCAGCTCAGAGCTCAAGAACGCGGCTTAATATCTGATTCAGATTTGACTTTCCCTCGTATTTGAGATGAATAATGCAGGAAACTGTATGTGCTGTAAGATATTCCAGGGATATGTGTGAATGTTGTTGGATGTTGGATTTGTTACTGTGGCGCAGGTGAAAAACTGCTGCTGTCAGACTCATGTTGGTCTTAAATGTTCGTATTAACCCTCGACATGATCCTGGGGTTTTTATGTCACATCTGTGTCTATAAATCAACATATGAACATTAAAAACAGACACATCAACACGGTTAAACCAGAGGTGTAGAAGAGGCGTTATCTTCAACAGCCTCGCTCTAGATCGGCTCTTTAGTTGCTATGATTCTCACGCTGAGAATGCCTCATATGGAACTTTACTCCAGATCGTCCTAAACCTGCTCCAGCCTCGAGGAGCTTCACGTGGAGCTGAAGCTGAAGCTGTGACGTCTCAGTCTCGTCTCTGTGGACACGTCTGAGAAAACATCACTACAGTTTGTTTTCCATAAGAAACATTCAGTGTTATGTTCCAGACCCTGTGTTCAGACCCTGTGTTCAGTCCTCCTCCCCTCCTCTCCTCCTCCTCCCCTCCTCTCCTCCTCCTCCTCTCCTCTCCTCCTCTCCCCCTCCTCCTCTCCTCTCCCTCCTCCTCTCCTCTCCTCCTCCTCCTCTCCTCTCTCCTCCTCTCCCTCTCCTCCTCTCCTCTCCCTCCTCTCCTCCTCTCCTTCTCCTCCTCTCCTCCTCCTCTCCTCTCTCTCCTCTCCCTCCTCCTCTCCTCCTCCTCCTCTCCTCTCCCTCCTCTCCTCCTCTCCTCCTCCTCTCCTTCCTCCTCCTCCTCTCCTTCTCCTCCTCCCCTCCTCCTCTCCTCCTCCTCTCCTCCTCCTCCTCTCCTCCTCCTCCTCCTCCTCCTCCTCCTCTCCTCTCCCTCCTCTCCTCCTCCTCTCCTCTCCTCCTCCTCCTCTCCTCCTCCTCTCCTCTCCTCCCTCCTCCCTCCTCCTCCCCTCCTCTCCCTCCTCCCCTCCTCCTCTCTTTCCTGTTATAACATGTTTTCTCTTCTCTGATTGGTCGTGAATGTTCTTGGCCTTGTTTCTATTGGCTCTGGTCCAGGATTTTTGCAGCCACAGAGAGAGAGATGAGCCAATGAGAGCAGCCGGCTCGGGTTATCTGTGTGTTTACCCGACGACTCCTCACTTTACTGTTCTGCTCTGTGGAGCGGGGTGTTACTAAACTGTTCCACTTTACTGTTCGGCTCTGTGGAGCGGGGTGTTACTAAACTGTTCTACACTTTACTGTTCTGCTCTGTGGAGCGGGGTGTTACTAAACTGTTCCTCACTTTACTGTTCGGCTCTGTGGAGCGGGGTGTTACTAAACTGTTCTACACTTTACTGTTCGGCTCTGTGGAGCGGGGTGTCACTAAACTGTTCCTCACTTTACTGTTCGGCTCTGTGGAGCGGGGTGCGCGTTAGCAAACTGTTTTTGCTCAGGTCTAAACAACTTTTCACTGCTCAAACAAGTTCAGTGGAATTACACAAGAAAGAAAAGAAAACTCTCTGTGGCTGAGTTGTGTTTCTCTGGTTTTACACTCACAGGTCAGGTCTGTGGAGCGGCGAGCCTGCTCACTGTATGAATGTGTGATTTTCAGCAAATTAAACTCCTTAAATTGAATAAATGCCAATGTGCCATTGATAGTTTTCAGCTGATGTCATCAACATTCTCTGGGGCTGTGGTGCTAACTGGAGGCCCTGCTCTGTCTGAAACACTGTTACTCATGTTACACTTTAATCTGAGCTTTGTTTAAACACAATCTGACCATAAAAAACTTATCTGAACTGAAGAGATGAGATTTGTGCAGTTAAACAAGTCTTTTTGTTAAAACTCAAACTCAGGATCAAAACAGGATCATGAGCTCGGATTGAAGCTCCTGAACGAGAGTTTTGAGAGGAGACCACAGACTGTAAAGAAGTGACTGAGAGAGTGAGACGTCACCACAGCTTCAGCTCCAGATGAAGCTCCTCGAGGCTGGAGCAGGGACGGAGACGAATCTGGAGTCGAGTTTTGTATTTGGAATTCTGACGGCGAGTATCATAGCAACCAAAGAGCCAATCAGGAGCGAGGCTGTTGAAGGTAACGCCCATTTGCACCTGCACCGCTGGTTTAGCAGGGAGCGGGAGCTTAGCAACGCTGTCAATCAAACCTGTTGCTAACGCTCTTGATTTTATGGACAATAGTGAAATACAAACATAAGGATCACGTAGAGGGTTAATACGAACATTTAAAACTAAAATGACGAGTCTGACAGCAGCAGGATGTAAAGTGAGCGCAGCGGGCAGCAGGTTTATGGTTGTGATGTCGGTCCCACATTCTGAGTAAGAACCGTGTCTTTAGCTGAAACGCTGGAGCATGTGCCGGTGTGTCGTACCAGTCAGCGAGCCGCCTGCTTTTTAGTCCAAATTCCACTGTTATAAGGATTAATCTACAGCCTTTACTTTGATCTTCTGACTCACGTTAAGCCACTTTGGACTTTAGAGAGAAGCATTTGAAGCATAGGCCCCAGCTCCCATTTTGCACTGAAACGGTGTAATCTTTAGTGAAAAGTCGTCACAACATACAGAGTCACACGGGTCAAATTAACGGCAGGTCAGCTTCAATAATGTCAACGTCGACCCAGTTTGGCCGGTGCCTTTTGTTCCTCGCTCTGGATTTCATCGTATATAGAGGAAACACCTTATCCAATGAAGTATATGTGTGATCACGGCTTATGAGGAACATAAAAAACTCCCGAGCCGTTCTGAATTCAAACACAGTGTTCCAATCTCTTAATGCGATTTATGCTTGTAATTTAGAAGCCTTGTCCAAACAACAGAGCCAGTTTTTAGACAAAAGGCAACTCAGATTTACAGATTTATCAAAGTCTTGGCCAGATTTCGGAGCGGTTGTCTTTGTGGTGAAGTGTCCAAATATGGGGGTGTGGGTGGGGGTGGATGGGGGTGGATGGGGGTGTAGTACAGATGAGTTCTCCACACAAACTCATGACTCATATTGGACCTGGAAGTAAATGAGATGAAACAGTGTCAGGACGACCCAGAGATCTGGATTCTGTTTTTCATCTGTGGGATTTTAATTCTCCCGCAGACATCAGAACGGTGGAGGGTGGAGGGTGAAAAATGGAGGGTGGAAGACGGAGGTTAGAAGATGGAGGGTGGAGGGTGGAGGGTCGAAGATAGAGGCTGGAGTATGGAGGATGAAAGATGCAGGGTGAAAGCTGGAGAGTGGAAGATGGAGGAAGGAGCCTGTAGGATGGAGGGTGGAGGATGGATGATGGAGGCTGGAGGATGGAGGATGGAGGCTGGATGATGGAGGATGAAAGATGGAGGCTGGAGGATGGAAGATGAAGGATGGAGGGTGGATGATGGAGGGTGGAGGCTGGATGATGGATGATGGAGGCTGGATGATGGAGGGTGGATGATGGATGATGGAGGCTGGAGGGTGGATGATGGAGGGTGGAGGCTGGATGATGGATGATGGAGGCTGGATGATGGAGGGTGGATGATGGATGATGGAGGCTGGAGGGTGGAGGATGGAGGGTGGAGGCTGGATGATGGAGGGTGGAGGATGGAGGCTGGATGATGGAGGATGGATGATGGAGGATGGAGGATGGATGATGGAGGCTGGATGATGGAGGGTGGAGGATGGAGGGTGGATGATGGATGATGGAGGCTGGAGGATGGAGGGTGGAGGCTGGATGATGGAGGATGGAGGATGGAGGCTGGATGATGGAGGGTGGAGGATGGAGGATGGAGGGTGGAGGATGGAGGCTGGATGATGGAGGGTGGAGGGTGGAGGATGGAGGATGGAGGCTGGATGATGGAGGGTGGAGGGTGGAGGATGGAGGGTGGAGGATGGAGGCTGGATGATGGAGGGTGGAGGACCTGGTGGTGTTATCGTCTTCTGGAGGATTTGTCAGGCTCAGACTCATGTTTTATATAATGAGATTTTAATGGTTGAAGTTTAGAGGCTCAGAGGAAAATAAAACTTATATTTGATATTTTATATTTTATATTTTAAGTTTAATATTTATTTTGATCATTTTTTCTCTGCAGAAAAAAGAAAAAAACATAAAGTTCATGTTTTGTTCAAAAAGGAGGCGGGGCTTAGTGCTGCGTCTCTAAAAACATCACAGTGACGTCACTTCTCACATTTTGAACATTTGCTTCATAAAATACTTCACTCTGAACTTTCTAAACTCGTGGAAATCAAAGATTTCTTCTTTTTGACATTTTGAGTCAAACGTCCCGTGTTTTTATCAATAATAAAGTCTCTTGTAGCTTTAAGTCTTGTTTTAACACCGTTTCCTCCTAAAAAAACAGACCTGGAGTCGTGTTTGTTTCATTCACATGTTTGAGTCTCACTTTATTATTAGTCTGTCACATCTACAAAGCTCAAAACACTCAAAACACTCAAAAACTGTTCCACCTTGTGATGTCATCAAGTGGTAGTTTTCTAGCTGCTTTTACCTTTGGCTCAGTAGATTCACAACTCCAGGACTGAAATGATCCAAATGATTCTAGAAATGAAGGTGTGTGGAGTTTAAAAACACAGTGGAGCACTTCCTGTATCACCACATGATGACATCACAAGGTGGAACAGAGTGTTTTCAGTTTGAGAGAAGAACTCAGCCTGAATCTGCAGGAAAACAGCCTTAACGACATTAGAACAGATCAGAAAACAGAAAACATTTGAATCTGTTCACACGTTTAACACAAAAGTTCAGTTACAGTTATTTAAATATTTGACTCGTTATAATCGTTCAGACAGAAGCTCGAAATCTATTTGTACTGAACTTTAAAACTCCACAGACAAAAACTTAAAGCTCGTTTTCACTGAACTCTAAAACTCCACAGATCTGTGACTCCTCCTTTGCACAAAGGTCAGTTTGACTTTTACATAACCACCAGGCTTTGTTTTCAAAACAGTCACCGGCCCATGCACCGGCCCATGTGCTGGCCCATGCGCCGGCCGATGCGCTGGCCCATGCGCCGGCCCATGCTCTGGCCCATGCGCCGGCCCATGGTCTGGCCCATGTGCTGGCCCATGCTCTGGCCCATGCGCGGCCCATGCTCTGGCCCATGCTCTGGCCCATGTGCTGGCCCACTTTAGAGCTGCTGAGGCTCACACTGTCAGAGAGAGACGATCATGACCAGAACCAGCCCTGACTCCGATCTGCTTCAGGCCCACATTAACTCCATTTGCATCGCCTTGTTTTTAGTTTGTAGTGGGCCACTGGCTGTGTGCACTTCAGCGCCCTCTACCTCTCTGTTAGCGTCACTACATCCTGTTCAGTTTTTATCTCTATGAGGTTTTTACAGAGTCACGATAAAATGAATAAATATTTAAAGCTGAGACAGTGGACAGGGAGCTGCAGGAGGGTCAGGGGTCAGGGGTCAGAGGTTAGAGGGTTACACAGTGGACAGGGAGCTGCAGGAGGGTTAGAGGTCAGGGGTCAGAGGTTACAGGGTCACACAGTAGACAGGGAGTAGACAGGGAGCTGCAGGAGGGTCAGGGGTCAGAGGTTACAGGGTCACACAGTGGACAGGGAGCTGCAGGAGGGTTAGAGGTCAGGGGTCAGAGGTTACAGGGTTAGGGTCAGCTGCAGGTGAAAGTCACTGAAACATGTTAAACACAAATAACATAAAACTTCACCAGAGACACTTCTGTGTTTAGAAAGAGACGTGTTTATGTCTCACTCACTGTTTATATAAATGGACAGAGCTAACCTGCTAGCCACCGCGGTTCAACAGGAAGTGATCATGTTGCACTTCCGGCTCCATTGACTCTGGCTCCAATTCACTTTCTACTGAAAATCTGTCCCCTCTGTCTGTCCTGCTGCTGTCAGACTCATTTTGGTCTTAAATGTTCGTATTAACCCTCTACATGATCCTGGGGTTTTTATTTCACGTCTGTGTCTGTAAATCAACATATGAACATTAATAACAGACACATCAGGTCCTTCTGTCCCCGACGTCGCTCCTGCTAGCGTTAGCAACAGGTTTGATTGACAGCGTTGCTAAGTGGAAGGGGCGTCACCTTCAACAGCCTCGCTCCTGATTGTCTCTTTCGTTGCTATGATACTCACAGTTGGGACTCGTCTCCAGATTCACCTCTGCACCTGCTCCAGCCTCGATGAGCTTCATCTGACTGGAGCTGAACGCTGTGAAGAGTAGTTTTTGTTGTTCAGAGTAGATGTTTTTGACAGATTTCTTTAACCTTTCAGCCTAAAGAGAAGACTGTGATCCAGCTGCAGTGAGTCTCATAACACGATGTTCCTCCAGACACAGCCCTGAGCACATGTCCTCACAGATCTGACACGTACCACTCAGGTATGTCCCATTTTTCTTTACATGTGAAAAACTTGTCATAAAAACACTATATTTCAAAAAGGAAAGTACATGTGACGTAACACCTCACATACCAAGATAACACGCTCTCTGAATAACTCTTAACCTCATTTTACAGAAACACTGCACAGTCTCGAGTCTTAAAGCTCCTGTATGACACAAAACTGACTCTTATGAGCTTTAAGTCGTGTCCTAACACTGTTTCCTCCTCAAAAACAAACCTGGAGTCGTGTTTGTTTCATTCACATGTTTGAGTTACACTTTATTATTCGTCTGTAACATCTGCAAAGCTCAAAACTCTGTTCCACCTTGTGATGTCATCAAGTGGTAATTTTCAAGCTTCGGCTTAAATTCAGTTCAGACAACATGATTCAGACAGATGATTCTAGTGAAGGTGTGTGGAGTTTAAAAACACAGTGGAGCACTTCCTGTATTATCACATGATGACATCACAAGGTGGAACAGAGTGTTTTCAGTTTGAGAGAAGAACTCAGCCTAAATCTGCAGGTTTGTGTTAAACATGTGAATGAAACAAAAAAACGAGGAGACGAGGAAACATCAGAACAGATCAGAAAAGTGTGAAACATGGAGCTTTAAACAAAAGAGGAAAAAAAAAACAACCCCCCCCCCCCCCCCAAACTCAAAATAACAAAAAATGTATTTAAAAAAATAAAAATAAATAAAACAACAAAAAATGTATTAAAAAAACAACAACAAAACACACAAATAAATAATTTAAAAAAAACAAAACTCAAAATAGCTCATGCAGAGCGGATTAATACGAACATTTAAGACCAAAATGAGTCTGACAGCAGCAGGTGCAGGAAGAGGGGACAGATTTACAAAAGACAAAAACTAAACTAAAAAAACAACCCTCAGAATAAAAAAAAAACCCAACCCCCAGCCCCCCAAAAACCCCAAAACTCAAAATAACAGAAAAATAATACATAAAAAAAAAACAACCAAAAACACCTCAAAACAACAAAAAATAAATAAAAAAAATACACTCAAAATTAAAAAAACAAAAAAACAAACAAACCTCAAAATAGCTCATGCAGAGAGGGTTAATATGAACATTTAAGACCAAATTGAGTCTGACAGCAGCAGGGACAGAGAGAGGAGGGACAGTTTTTCAATAGAAAGTGAACTGGAGCTGAAGTGCACCATGATCACTTCCTGTTTAGAACGTGGCGACTAGCAGGTTACATTTATTTACATAACCAGTCTGTGCTCGTGCCGTGGCTCAGACCTGACCTGAAGGATCATTATCATCACTACATCCACTTATCAAAACATGTCAGATCAATATTGACTCACTTTTTCTCAGAATTAGTCAGGAACTTTTTGTTATTTTTCCTGCTCTACGATTAGATTTGAGCTGTGGGGGTTGAATAAATAACTTGTCTGACTCATTACAGACTCAAACTCAAAACCAAAGTGTTTTATTCTGCTGTGTATTTATTTCATCTCATGATTTTGTGGTTTAAATGTGGTGTTTTGTTGTTTTTGTAGTGGTGTAAATCTCTTTATTTATTCAGTGATTGATCAAAGTTTAAAATGTGTAGTGACAGTTTTACTGATCACACAGACACAGCTCACGGTTTATTGTGTCATCACTGCAGCTCATCCCTGGAGCTACTCAACACTTTACTAAACTTTACTTCAGTACGTTTTACACTGGATACTTTTACTTTTACTTCAGTACGTTTTACACTGGATACTTTTACTTTTACTTCAGTACGTTTTACACTGGATACTTTTACTTTTACTTCAGTACGTTTTACACTGGATACTTTTACTTTTACTTCAGTACGTTTTACACTGGATACTTTTACTTTTACTTCAGTACGTTTTACACTGGATACTTTACGTTTTCAGTACTTTATACTTTATACTTTTTTACTTCAGTACATTTTACACTGGATACTTTTACTTTTACTTCAGTACATTTGAGAGCAGTATCTGTACTTTCTGCTCCACTATGTTTCTGAACCGAACTGAAAAGTAAAAGTATTTTTATTATTGTCAGACCTGCTGAAAAGGCTCAGGGTTTATCTTTTACACGTTCAGAATTTGAGCAAAACAAAAATATACAAAGAAAAACAGATAGAAAAAAAAAAATACATTAGGAGTGTGGCCTGAGGAGTGTGGAGTGTGGAGTGTGGAGTGTGTGGAGTGTGGAGTGTGGAGTGAGGAGTGTGGAGTGTGTGGAGTGAGGAGTGTGTGGAGTGTGTGGAGTGTGGAGTGTGTGGAGTGAGGAGTGTGGAGTGAGGAGTGTGGAGTGTGTGGAGTGTGGAGTGTGGAGTGTGGAGTGTGGAGTGTGGAGTGAGGAGTGTGGAGTGTGTGGAGTGTGGAGTGAGTGTGGAGTGTGGAGTGTGGGAGTGTGGAGTGAGGAGTGTGGAGTGTGTGGAGTGAGGAGTGTGGAGTGTGTGTGGAGTGTGGTGGGTGTGGAGTGTGTGGAGTGTGTGGGAGTGAGGAGTGTGGAGTGTGGAGTGTGGAGTGAGGAGTGTGGAGGAGTGGGAGTGTGGAGTGAGAGTGTGGAGTGTGTGGAGTGTGGAGAGTGTGGAGTGTGGAGTGTGGAGTGTGGAGTGAGAGTGTGTGGAGTGTGGAGTGGAGTGTGAGATGTGTGGAGTGTGGAGTGTGGAGTGTGGAGTGAGAGTGTGGAGTGTGGAGTGTGTGGAGTGTGGAGTGTGTGGAGTGTGGAGTGTGAGGAGTGAGTGTGTGTGGAGTGTGTGGGAGTGTGGAGTGTGGAGTGTGAGTGAGTGGTGTGGAGTGTGGAGTGAGGAGTGTGGAGTGTGGAGTGTGTGTGAGTGTGGTGTGTGGAGTGTGGAGTGTGGTGAGTGGAGTGTGTGTGTGTGGAGTGTGGAGTGGGAGTGGAGTGGAGTGTGTGGAGAGTGTGTGAGTGTGTGGAGTGTGGGAGTGTGGAGTGAGGAGTGTGGAGTGTGTGTGGAGTGTGGAGTGTGGAGGTGTGTGTGGAGTGAGGAGTGTGGTGTGGAGTGTGTGGAGTGTGGAGTGTGGAGGAGTGTGGAGTGTGGAGTGTGTGTGTGTGTGGAGTGAGGGGGAGTGAGGAGTGTGGAGTGTGGAGTGTGTGGAGTGTGGTGGAGTGTGGGGTGTGTGGAGTGTGGAGTGTGAGGAGTGAGGAGTGTGGAGTGAGGAGTGTGGAGTGTGGAGTGTGAGTGAGGAGTGTGAGGAGTGTGGAGTGTGGAGTGTGTGTGTGTGGAGTGTGGAGTGTGGAGTGTGGGAGTGTGTGTGGAGTGTGTGTGAGGAGTGTGGAGTGTGGAGTGTGGAGTGTGGAGTGTGTGGTGTGGTGGAGTGTGTGGAGTGTGAGGTGTGGGAGTGTGGAGTGTGTGGAGTGTGGAGTGGAGTGTGGAGTGTGGAGTGTGGAGTGTGTGAGTGTGGAGTGTGGGAGTGTGGGAGTGTGTGGAGTGTGGAGTGTGGAGTGTGGAGTGTGTAGGAGTGAGGAGTGTGGAGTGTAGTGGAGGGAGGAGTGTGGAGTGTGTGGAGTGTGGAGTGTGTGGAGTGTGGAGTGTGTTGGAGTGAGGAGGAGTGTGGGAGTGTGGAGTGTGGAGTGTGGAGTGGAGTGTGTGGAGTGTGGAGTGTGTGTGAGTGTGTGGAGTGTGGAGTGTGGAGTGAGGTGTGGAGTGTGTGGAGTGAGGAGTGTGGAGTGTGGAGTGAGGAGTGTGGAGTGTGTGGAGTGTGGAGTGGAGTGTGTGGAGTGAGGAGTGTGGAGTGTGTGGAGTGTGGAGTGTGTGTGGAGTGTGGAGTGGTGTGGAGTGTGGAGTGTGGAGTGTGGAGTGTGGAGTGTGTGGGAGTGTGGAGTGTGGAGTGTGTGGAGTGTGGGAGTGTGGAGTGTGGAGTGTGGAGTGTGTGTGTGGTGTGGAGTGTGGAGTGTGTGGAGTGTGGAGTGTGTGGAGTGTGTGTGTGTGGAGTGTGTGTGTGTGTGTGGAGTGTGGAGTGTGTGTGTAGAGTGAGGAGTGAGGAGTGTGGAGTGTGTGTGGAGTGTGGAGTGTGTCACTTTAAGAGTTCTCTCTTCTTGTTGACTACACTGTAAAACTCGTCCGCGCGCACTGACGTCTCAGTCTCGCCGCGTCTTTGTTTCTGATTCTCGTGGGACTCAGAAGACTCGGTTCTTCCGCGCGGTACCGGAGCAGATAGTTGTGTTTTCCCGGTGCTTTTGTCCGCTCCGTGGCGCAGGACGGGCCCGGGCTCCTCTTTTGGAGTGAACAGGGCGGGGCGCAGAGGAGTTTCCTCAGAGGGAGAGTGAGGGACGCGGGCTGGACGCGCTGTGGACGCGGGGTGAGGACAGTCAGCTGGAGGACAAGAGCTGGTGGAGAAGAGCTGGTGGAGAAGAGCTGGTGGAGAAGAGCTGGTGAAGAGGAGTGGTGGAAGAGAGTGAGGGACGCGGGGTGGAGAAGAGCTGGTGGAGAGAGAGCTGGTGGAGAAGAGCTGGTGGAGAAGAGCTGGTGGAGAAGAGCTGGTGGAGAAGAGCTGGTGGAGAAGAGCTGGTGGAGAAGAGCTGGTGGAGAAGAGCTGGTGGAGTGCGCGTGTTTGGTGCTGTGAGAGTGGCACGTGTGGACGCAGAGGACGAGGTGGGGACAGAAGACCGGACTGAGGACGAGACCAGCGAGAGGCGCTACAGCAGGACTGGACCGTGCTCCGGCTCTGGCTCCGGCTCCGGCTCCTCAGTAAGACTCGCGCGTTCGGCTCGTTTTCTCGTGCAACAGTGTCCGATAGAAGTTGCAGAAAGTTGCATGTTTGCTGTGAGCTCAGAGGTCTGGGTGGAGGTCTGGGTGGAGGTCTGGGTGGAGGTCTGGGTGCAGGTCTGGGTGCAGGTCTGGGTGCAGGTCTGGGTGCAGGTCTGGGTGCAGGTCTGGGTGGAGGTCTGGGTGCAGGTCTGGGTGGAGGTCTGGGTGGAGGTCTGGGTGCAGGTCTGGGTGGAGGTCTGGGTGCAGGTCTGGGTGGAGGTCTGGGTGCAGGTCTGGGTGGTGCAGGCGGGACGTTAGGAGCAGGAGTTGGAGCTGACAGAGCGTGACTCTGTGCAGTGTTTACATGAGGAGCTGGAGCTGTGCAGGTCAGAGCTGCTGACTCACAACTTCTACACTTCATACTGGACTTTGACTGTGTGGTTTTCTCTGAGCTGAGGCTGTAGGTGGTGCTCGTTTGTCCTGGAGGGTCCCCCACCCCCTCTGTGTCTCTGAGGGTTGTTCTCTCCACGAGCCCATTTCCCCGGTGATTATATCTTGAGGCACTTCTGCGGCTCGTGTAAACTGATGTAGGCTAATCTCAGGCCTGTTCTGCTGCCAGAGCCTGGAGAGGATCAGGTGTCACTCAGCTCTATAGGAGGCTGTGTTTTCTGAGCAGAGACTTTGTGTTTTATCTATAAACACATGCGCACTGTGGCATTATTAAATTTATGCTCGTACCGTTTGATAACCTTCTTGTCCCTGTAAAACCTGTAAACCTGAACAATGCCTTTCTCTGTCCAGAAACCACAAATGTCAGCAAATGCCAAGCTCGCTGCAGATCCAGTTTTGTTTGCAGCTTAATAGCTGCAGTTGAGGCTGACCCGGAGTGCCCTTTTTGGCCCGTGTCTGCAGAGGCTGGAACATATGACATATAAAACCACTGGCTGTAAATGTGTGCGTTGTTTTTTCCTACACAAACCGAGTCCGTCAGCAGAGCAGCCTAAAGATAGAAGAGAGTCTCAGAGCAAACGCTCGTCAGAGCAGAGCGAGGACGGCTTTGTGTCAACTCGAGTTATAGAAACATCTACACAACACAAGAAACTAATATACACACAAGAAACTAATATACAATACAACAACATCTATACAACACAAACATGTAAAGTATATACAAACAATTCACATCTAATGCAACACAAGAACTAATATACACACAAGAAACTAATATACAACACAACAACATCTACACAACACAATAAACTAATACACAACACAAGAAACTAATATACAACACAACAACATCTACACAACACAATAAACTAATACACAACACAAGAAACTAATATACAACACAACAGCCTACACAACACAAGGGCCGGGGCCAACATCTATACAATACAATCACATCTATACAACACAAACATGTAAAGTAAATAAAAACAGATTCACTGTGAATGCCCCGTCACTCACAGGGGCCGAGGGCCGGGGGCTGAGGGCCGGGGGCCGGGGCCACCCTCATTTTCAATCTGACATATTTTATAAACCTTTTGTCCTTTAAAAGTCCAGTATCACACACTTTTCACTTTAAACCATGTCCTAACGCTGTTTCCTCCTCAAACACAGACCTGGAGTTGTGTTTTGTTTCATTCACACATGTTTAAGGAACATTTAAACACACTGTCTACATCTCTAAAGCTCAAACCGCTCTGTTCCACCTTGTGATGTCATCAAGTGGTAGTTTTCAGCTCCTTTAGTTCAGTGGAGATAAGTGACAACTCAAGGTCTGAAATCATCCAGATGATTCTAGTGAAGGTGGAGTTTAAAAACACAGTGGAGCACTTCCTGTATTACCACATGATGACATCACAAGGTGGAACAGAGGGTTTTCAGTTTGAGAGAAGAACCTAAATCTGCAGATTTGTGTGTTAAACATGTGAGAATGAAACAAAAAACAGTTCCAGGTCTGAGACGAGGAAACGACATTAAACGGATAAAAAACAGTGAAACATGGACTTTTAGTTTGATCTGCTTCTGATTTGTTTCTTTCCTGAAGCTTGTTTCTTTCTCCAGGTGCAGGAGTTTCTCGTCGTCCATCCACAGAAGCTGCAATATTAAAATTGCACCATGGCCTTGGCTGGATGCCCTGATTACTTCCTGCATCACTCCAACTACCAGGTAAAGGCTTTGTGCACTGGAACATTCAAATGAGCGTGAGTGACAGGGGGATTAGCCAATCGGGGACAGGGAAGTCTTACAGAGAGCTACAGAAACATGGCGGGTTTCTAAAGAGCCTGAACTGTGTCAGTGTGAGGTGAGAGAAGTGTGATTTTATTTAAAATCATAGACGACCAATGAGCTCCTTCGCTTCACATGTGTCACTGAAATAAGCAAATCTGATTGGACGATCTGGTTTAACTGGGTTTGAGACGCAACAAGGGACCAGACTCAATCTGTATAAAACGAACAGAGAGAAACGAACAGTCTGGACCTGCCAGGCTACTATAACACACTAAATAAATAAATAAATCAATCAAACTAAATAACAAATGTAAATAAAGTGAGACATGTCCTGGTAACAGAGATGTACTGTTAAATATACACGATAAACGATAATAATGAAACCAAACCAAAAAGCATAATTATCCCAAAAAAATACTTTAAATTAAAAAAAAAAGTTAATAATAATAATACATGTAAAAACAATAATAGTAAATTTTATATATATGTATATGTATGTATATATTATATGTATATTAATAAATGTGAAAAATATATAATAAATAATAATACATGTAAAAAAACAAAACAAAACAACAATAATAAATAATAATAAATGTAAAAACAAACAAACAATAATAATAAAAAATAAAAAATAATACAACTAATAATAATGGTCAGTCTTCAAGAACTTGATGTTGTCAGGGCCCGTTTGAGGTGAAGGTTGGTATCAATCGTTCGTAGCCGTCCCATTCCCACTGTCCAAGTTTTGCAGAATGGGCTCTTTGTGTCCGAGCTCAGACTTTCTCCTCCAACCCCCTGGTAACCTAAAGAATTTGGCTAAAGAGCAACATGCGAGTCTATTAATAGAACTCCAAACAAACAACAAACACAAAAGTGCAGCCTTTGTAAAGCCGTCATGTGACTTTTAAAGGGCCCGCGTCACGCTGTTTTCTGATCCGTGTTATAATGTTCTTCTCTCAGACGGAAAACACTCCACCTTGTGATGTCATCATGTGGTCATACAGGAAGTGCTCCACTGTGTTTTTAAACTCCTCACACCTTCATTTCTAGAATCATTTGGACGATTTTAGCCTCTGGAACTTCTGAACCAAAGTTTAAAGGAGCCGTTAACTTGGAAAACTACCACTTCATTACATCACAAGGTGGAACAGAGCGTTTTGATCTTTGAGTAATCCTGGATTATTAGTTTGTCTATATCTCCAAACATGTGAATGAAACAAAACACAACTCCAGGTCTGTTTCTGAGGAGGAAACGGCATAAGAGCATCTCAAAAGTGAATTGTGTGTAATATCAGACCTTTAAAATAGTGATAAAGTAACTTCTTAACCGATCGTGGCTCTGTCGCTCTGATCTAAGTTGGATTGGTTCATGTTAGTTTCCAGGAAAAGGGGGTTTGCACTAGTAAGACTTAAGTGACTAGTACAATCCCCATACAAAACAACATTCTTGTGCTTTGTGTCCAGTAGGAGTTTGCTAGTTGGGAGGAAAGGTGTGTCTGGACTTCTCTTGTGTGGGTTTGATATTTAATGCAGCGGTGAAATAGAAGTCAGGGGGCACGGACCGTCTCAATGGAACTCGATCTGTCAAGACGCCGCTGTAGGTTTAGGGAGCAGTGATAAAGAGCAAACAAGCCTCTTTTCTGCTGACTTACATAACGCCAGGCATCTCTGGGAATCTGGGCAGTCGTCCAGGACTCGAGAGGGTAAGAGTGTGTGTGCGTCTGCGTCTCTGTGTGTGTGTGTGTGCGTCTGCGTCTCTGTATGTGTGTGCGCATCTGTGTCTGCGTCCCTGTATGCGTGTGTGCGTCTGGGTCTCTGTATGCGTCTGTGTCTCTGTGTGTGTGTGTGCGTCTGTGTCCCTGTATGTGCGTCTGCGTCTGTGTGTGTGTGTGCGTCTGCATCTCTGTATGCGTGTGTGCGTCTGCGTCTCTGTTTGCGTGTGTGCGTCTGCGTCTCTGTATGCGTGTCTGCGTCTCTGTATGCATGTCTGCGTCTGCGCCTCTGTATGCGTGTGTGCGTCTGCGTCCCTGTATGCGTGTGCGTCTGCGTCCCTGTTTGCGTGTCTGCGTCCCTGTTTGCGTGTGTGCGTCTGCGTCCCTGTTTGCGTGTGTGCGTCTGCGTCCCTGTATGCGTGTGTGTCTGCGTCTCTGTATGCGTGTGTGCGTCTCTGTATGCGTGTGTGTGTGTCTGCGTCCCTGTTTGCGTGTGTGCGTATGCGTGTCTGCGTCCCTGTATGTGTGTGTGTCTGCGTCTCTGTATGCGTGTGTGCGTCTGCGTCCCTGTTTGCGTGTGTGCGTCTGCGTCCCTGTTTGCGTGTCTGCGTCCCTGTTTGCGTGTCTGCGTCCCTGTTTGCGTGTCTGCGTCCCTGTGTGCGTGTGTGCGTCTGCCTCCCTGTATGCGTGTCTGCGTCCCTGTGTGCGTGTGTGCGTCTGCGTCCCTGTATGCGTGTCTGCGTCTCTGTATGCGTGTGTGCGTCTGCGTCCCTGTTTGCGTGTGTGCGTCTGCGTCTCTGTTTGCGTGTGTGCGTCTGCGTCTCTGTTTGCGTGTGTGCGTGTTGGATCTTTGGCCTGGTTCCAGAGGCGTCCCAGAGGAAGCAGCAGTTCTCACTTCTCTCTGCTCCTTCTCTGATGAGCCTGAGGCTGGTGCATGAGCCTTTAGTCAAACCACAGACTCTCAGCGGAGTTATGAGTCTCAGGAAAGAGCCAAGTCGAAGACTTTAACATACCACAGGCACTCACTAGGATGTGTGTTAGACTCGCTAGGATGTGTGTTACACTCGTTAGGATGTGTGTTACACTCGTTAGGATGTGTGTTACACTCTTTAGGATGTGTGTTACACTCGTTAGGATGTGTGTTACACTCGTTAGGATGTGTGTTACGCTCGTTAGGATGTGTGTTACACTCGCTAGGATGTGCGTTACGCTCGTTAGGATGTGCGTTACACTCTTTAGGATGTGTGTTACACTCGTTAGGATGTGTGTTACACTCTTTAGGATGTGTGTTACACTCGTTAGGATGTGTGTTACACTCTTTAGGATGTGTGTTACACTCGTTAGGATGTGTGTTACACTCGTTAGGATGTGTGTTACACTCGCTAGGATGTGTGTTACACTCGCTAGGATGTGTGTTACACTCGCTAGGATGAGTGTTACACTCGCTAGGATGTGTGTTACACTCGCTAGGATGTGTGTTACACTCGCTAGGATGTGTGTTACGCTCGCTAGGATGTGTGTTACAGTCGCTAGGATGTGTGTTACACTCGCTAGGATGTGTGTTACACTCGTTAGGATGTGCGTTACGCTCGCTAGGATGTGTGTTACACTCGTTAGGATGTGCGTTACACTCGCTAGGATGTGTGTTAGACTTGGTAGGACGTGTGTGTTACACTTGTTAGGATGTGTGTTACACTCGCAGGATGTGTGTTACACTCGTTAGGATGTGTGTTACGCTCGTTAGGATGTGCATTACGCTCGTTAGGATGTGTGCGTTACGCTCGTTCGGATGTGTGCGTTACACTTGTTAGGACGTGTGCGTTACACTTGTTAGGACGTGTGTGTTACACTCGCTAGGATGTGTGTTACACTCGTTAGGATGTGCGTTACGCTCGCTAGGATGTGTGTTACGCTCGCTAGGATGTGTGTTACAGTCGCTAGGATGTGTGTTACACTCGCTAGGGATGTGTGTTACACTCGTTAGGATGTGCGTTACGCTCGCTAGGATGTGTGTTACACTCGTTAGGATGTGCGTTACACTCGCTAGGATGTGTGTGTTAGACTTGGTAGGACGTGTGTGTTACACTTGTTAGGATGTGTGTGTTACACTCGTTAAGGATGTGTGTTACACTCGTTAGGATGTGTGTTACGCTCGTTAGGATGTGCATACGCTCGTTAGGATGTGTGTTACACTCGTTAGGATGTGTGTTTACACTTGTTAGGATGTGTGCGTTACACTTGTTAGGACGTGTGTGTTACACTCGTTAGGATGTGTGTTACGCTCTTAGAGGATGTGTGTTACACTCGTTAGGATGTGTGTTACACTCGTTAGGATGTGTGCCTTACGCTTGTTAGGATGTGTGCGTTACACTCGTTAGGATGTGTGTTACACTCGTTAGGATGTGTGTTACACTCGCAAGGATGTGTGTTACACTCGTTAGGATGTGTGTTACGCTCGTTAGGATGTGCATTACGCTCGTTAGGATGTGTGCGTTACACTCGTTAGGATGTGTGTTACACTTGTTAGGACGTGTGCGTTACACTTGTTAGGACGTGTGTGTTACACTCGTTAGGATGTGTGTTACGCTCTTTAGGATGTGTGTTACGCTCGTTAAGATGTGTGTTACGCTCGTTAGGATGTGTGCCTTACGCTTGTTAGGATGTGTGCGTTACACTCGTTAGGATGTGTGTTACACTTGTTAGGATGTGTGCGTTACACTCGTTAGGATGTGTGTTACACTCGTTAGGATGTGTGCGTTACACTCGTTAGGACGTGTGTGTTACACTCATTAGGATGTGTGTGTTACACTCGTTAGGATGTGTGTTACACTCGTTAGGATGTGTGTGTTACACTCGTTAGGATGTGTGTGTTACACTCGTTAGGAGGCATGTTTTGGTCAGTTTCATGTGATGCTCGTGGGGCTGCTGCTGAGAGTCTCGCTCTGACATGTTTCTGTCGAGTTTCCGTGTCCCTGGTTTAAATGAAGTTATATATTAACACTGTGGTTATAATAAAGCTCAAAACCAACTGCACAAAGTTAGACATGAGCCCAGAAAGTCAATCTGTAAAGACTCAGTTTATGTCACGTTTTCTTCAGAGGAAACGCGTTGCCAGATCCATAATTGTTTTATCGTAACTTGTAAAGAAATGTCAGGCATTGTGTGTCAGATGAGTTTCCTGCAGATCTGCTCTCAGCCTCACAGGGTCTGCGCCTAGTGGCCTTCCTTGGAAAGTGTTTGGCTTCTGCTTCTCAGAGCTATAAATCTCGCTCGGGGCATTTATGGATGTTTTCGAAGCACAGGGGGAGCAGAGTGTGTATGTGCACACAGCACAACGGGACCTCTGGCCATGAGCTGTTCCTGGAAGCAGTGCTTCCTCGTTCCTCTTTTTCCAGGAAAAGGGAAGAACGAAAACTTTTTGGCTTTTCTCCCACTTTCTCCTCTGCAGCTTTTTGCCTGGAGGCTGCTTCAAATTAGCCGATCTGTGAGGAACTTTTTCAAGTTGATGTGGAGACGTGTGCCTGAGGACACATGTTTACTCTGAATCTGACACAGATGAATACCTGCTGTGACCACAGCTTTGTCTGGTGTGTGCACTGGTGTCTCAGGGTCAGGGGTCAGGGGTCAAAGTGTACTTGGTCATTCATTTGAGAGCATTCTGACCTGGTGACCTCAGTGAACAGAACACGTTGTCTCTCATTCAAAAGTCTCATTTGAACACCGTGGTTCCGCTGCGTGATCTTGTCCTTTTGCCTTTGACAGGAAAACATGGATCGCACTTCTTCTCACAGGCCTGAGGAGCTGATTGTTCCAGGCTTTCAGCGCTCAGCCAATCAAAATATGCCACATCACCATGGTAACTCTGCCGTCTTGTAGATGTAGAAGGAGCCATTACACATCTTAATCTGTTTATCTTCTTTCACTAGTTTAGATTGTAGCTGACAGCTGTGTCCGTATTTCACAGTCTCTCCACAGCCAACACTCATCTTCTTTGGAGTTGGATCCATTCACTTTAAAATCCATCCTCCCTTTTCTCCCACACATTTATCTGGGACTATAGCCTCTTCCATGGCTGAACACTCTGCTCTCTCTGGAGACGCTTATCAACACATTATATAAAAGCGTCTTTGTCTGCCGTGACAAAAGGCTCGTATATGCATTTCTTTTTAAACTGCTCAGATTATTAGATTATTTAAAGTCATTTGCAGGACAGCAGTCAAGTCTGTGGATCATTTAGATTCTGGAAACCTCTCCCCAGATTTACTGACCACCCCACAGACTGAGTAAAGACGTGCCCGAGTGAGTGTGACGTCACAGCTTCAGCTCCAAATGAAGCTCGTGGAGGCTGGAGCAGGTGTAGCGGCTGATCTAGAGCCGAGCTGCATGTTAGGAATTCTAACCACAAGTATCATAGCAACCAAAGAGCCAATCTAAAGCGAGGCTGTTGAAGGTAACGCCCCCGCCGACTTTCCATTACCATAACTCTGCAACCAACTGTGCTTCATGTAAACTCAAAGTGCGTCTCAAAGCAGAGACACGAGGCTCTTTAAATATGTCACTGTCATTACGTAATGTGCTCACGTCGCCCTCGAAGACGACCAATCAGAGAGCAGGAGCCGCCGGGATTCTTGATGCGTCAAAGGAAAAATAAGGATGGATAGAGATGTAAAACAGAGGAAGTTGTGTGAAAATAGACAGAAGTACTTGCTGATACTTCCTTTAACATGATTTTTATGGCTAGAAAAAGAATAAAAGTCTAGACGAGCTGCAATGGTCTGTAATGTGCTCAGTCCTTAAAGGGTTGACAACGCTGTCACTCAAACCTGTTGCTAACGCTAACAGGAGCGACGTCGGGGAAAGAAGGACCTGATGTGTCTGTTATTAATGTTCATATGTTGATTTACAGACACAGACGTGAAATAAAAACCCCAGGATCATGTAGAGGGTTAATACGAACATTTAAGACCAACATGAGTCTGACAGCAGCAGGGACAGAGAGGGGGGACACGGTTTTAAACTAAAAAACAAACAAACTCAAAATGACAAAAAATAATAAATAAACTCAAAATAACAAAAAAAATCAACAAAAACTCAAAATAACTAAAAAAAAAATAAAAAAAAATCAACAAAAACTCAAAATAACTGAAAAAAACCCAACTCAAAATAACGCAAAAAAAAAAAAAAAAAAAAATGAATTCAGAATAACTAAAAAAAACTATTAAAAATAATAAATTAAATAAAAATAACTAAAAAAAAAAAAAAATGAATTCAGAATAACTCAAAAATAAAAAATAAAAATAAAATAATAATAACAAAATAAATAAGTAAATAAATAAAAAACAAAAAAAACCCTCAATAACAAAAAAAGAAAAGAACGCAGGATCATGTAGAAGGTTAATACAAACATTTAACTGACGAATCTGACAGCAGCAGAGACGGAGAGGACAGAGTTTTTTAGAAAGTGAATTAAAGCCGAGTCGATGGAGCAGGAAGTGCGCACATGATCACTTCCTGTTTGGAACGCGGCGGCTAGCAGGTTAGCTCTGTCCGTTTATATACAAGTCTGTGGACCACACAAACAGCCTGACTGAATCTAACAGTAGCACAAGACATGACGTGATGCTCTAAAGTAAATGAATAATTAATGAAATACAAGATAAACTGCACAGGCCTTTCCAGCGCCGCAGCTTTAGACTGTACAGAGAATATAAGACTCAGACTGTATAAAGTACAGCTGCAGCTCATGACAGGGCCTCAGGTCCATATGTTACCTTGGCCGTCTCTCCAGCTTTCGATGGATCCACGTGTTCCAAGAATCTCTGCAACAGGAGAAGGGTCGTCCAGCCAAGAGCCAAAGCCAACAACAATAAAAGCATTATTCTTATGACAGAACTAGAATGTGCATTAAACCTGCAAACCAGATGAGCCACAGCGTGAAGTCTGTTACATGGTTTTTTCACAGTGACTGAGACTGAGCAGTTTTACATCATAGATTTTTTTCTCCAAAATAAATAAAAGTTAGGGCAATAATCGGACCCCACCTCCTTCAAAACTTGGCACTTGTAGCTGTAGTTGAGCTGGTGACGCTTCCATCGTATCAACTGAAGGTAGTTCCGGTTTCAGCCAGTAGGTGGTGATCATTTTTCTCGCAGCCGTCAGCAGAAGAAAACCCTGATCGTACCCAGATGGTTTTTAATAACTGTGCTTTTGGTCGTCTCTAGTCTAATCGTCCCAAACTCGTCCTTTCATTACGGCCGTCGCAGCAGATCACAGACGACACCTTAAACACGCAGGAAAAGGGAAAACTATTTGTAATAAAAGTTAAATCTGCTCAAATGTTCTTGCCATCTGGCTCCACGGAGTTTCCAAGTGCGGCTGTCCTCATCTGCCCCGTGCGCCGGAGCGTCGTACCCCCGACCCCTGCCCCGCGTCTGAACCCGCGTCACATGACCCTGTCCTGGCATGTCCCCGTCTGTGTGGATGTGTCATGGCTGCATACCTCAGCGTGATCCAAGAACACGGCTCCGGCTCCTGCTGCGTTTGGTACATTTGCTTCTTTTCCACTGGGCCAGGGCCAAATGTTCAGAATGTACATTCTGTGTAGAAAGTACATGTTCTGTGTAGAAAGTACATGTTCTGTGTACAATGTACATGTTCTGTGTAGAAAGTACATATTCTGTGTAGAAAGTACATGTTCTGTGTAGAAAGTACATGTTCTGTGTACAATGTACATGTTCTGTGTAGAAAGTACATGTTCTGTGTAGAAAGTACATGTTCTGTGTAGAAAGTACATGTTCTGTGTAGAAAGTACATGTTCTGTGTAGAAAGTACATGTTCTGTGTAGAAAGTACGTGTTCTGTGTACAAAGTACATGTTCTGTGTAGAAAGTACATGTTCTGTGTAGAAAGTACATGTTCTGTGTAGAAAGTACATGTTCTGTGTAGAAAGTACATGTTCTGTGTAGAAAGTACAGTACATGTTCTGTGTAGAAAAGTACATGTTCTGTGTACAATGTGCATGTTCTGTGTAGAAAGTACATGTTCTGTGTAGAAAGTACATGTTCTGTGTAGAAAGTACATGTTCTGTGTAGAAAGTACATGTTCTGTGTAGAAAGTACATGTTCTGTGTACAATGTACATGTTCTGTTTAGTGCGTTTCTCTATAGAACCACTGAGTACTCCACTATACACAAGTACACACAAGTACACACAAGTACACATATGTACACATATGTACACACAAGTACACACATGTACACACAAGTACATATGTACACAGAAGTACACAGAAGTACACAGAATACACACAAGTACACACAAGTACACACGAGTACACACGATTGCACACACATGTACACGCAAGTACATATGTACACACAAGTACATATGTACACGCAAGTACATATGTACACGCAAGTACACATGTACACAAGTACACACATGTACACAAGTATACACATGTACACAAGTATACACATGTACACAAGTATACACAAATATACACAAGTATAGAGAAGTATACACAAGTACACACATATACACACACACACACGGATACATGTACATGCACTCACACAGACGCACACACACACACACACACACACACACACACACACACACACACACACACACACACACACTCTCACACCCCCCTCCTTGTGTACTTGTGTACTTGTGTACACTGTGTCCTTGGCCCTTCTCGAGTGCGTGTGTTTTGGTGCCCTACTTTTGTCTGACGGTTTGTTCGCTCTGTGCCATGTACCGTCGCCTGTTCCCTCAGTGCTGTAATTTTTCCGACTGGAATGCCAGGAATTCTGTGTGTGGTGTTGGGCTTGAGAAACAAGGAGTTTTGGAAACGCACAAATTTAGTCGATGGCTTCACTTACGTTTACTGGACCTTCAATAGTGTCTGTAAGAAGAACTTTTGTGTGTCTTTGTGGTGATAGTTTGACATTCAGTTATTTCATTAATACCTTCAAAACCAAAGGACAGTAGTTTTAGGTCGTACTCTTTACATTTATATATTTTTAATGTAGTATTTTCATATTGGACATAAGGACGAAAAGACCCCAGAGCAGTGAGTCTTTGTGTTTGAACACTTGTGTTTATGCGCCCAGCTGTGACCTCAGCAGAGGTCAGAGGTCAGAGGTCACAGCTGTGACCTCAGCAGAAGTCTCAGCGTCTCGCCTTAACCTGAAGATCCAGAACACCTGTCACCTGTGTGGTACTGCTCAGCCGAGAGTCAAGGTGGGACTATCGGACTAACCTGCCTCAGATTCATGTGTCAGGTGTAGGTTCATGTGGTGGTGTAGGTGTCTTGTGACGGCTGTCAGTCATGTGGTGGCTATAGGTGTCATGTGGCGGGTGAAGGTGTCATGTGACAGGTGTAGATGTCCTGTGGTGGGTGTAGGTCTCAGGTGACAGGTGTAGATGTCATGTGACAGTCGTAGGTGTCATGTGACGGGTGTAGGTGTCAGGTGACAGGTGTAGATGTCATGTGACAGGTGTAGGTGTCAGGTGACGGTCGTAGGTGTCAGGTGACGGTCGTAGATGTCATGTGACAGTCGTAGGCGTCATGTGACAGGTGTAGGTGTCATGTGACAGGTGTAGGCGTCATGTGACAGTCGTAGGTGTCATGTGACAGTCGTAGGCGTCATGTGACAGTCGTAGGTGTCATGTGACAGTCGTAGGTGTCATGTGACAGTCGTAGGCGTCATGTGACAGTCGTAGGCGTCATGTGACAGTCGTAGGCATCATGTGACAGTCGTAGGCATCATGTGACAGGTGTAGATGTCATGTGACAGGTGTAGATGTCATGTGACAGAGGCATGTGTGTAGATGTCATGTGACAGGTGTAGATGTCATGTGACAGTCGTAGGTGTCATGTGACAGTAGGCGTCATGTGACAGTGTCATGTCATGTGACAGTCGTAGGTGTCATGTGACAGGTGTAGGTGTCATGTGACAGGTGTAGATGTCATGTGACAGGTGTAGATGTCATGTGACAGGTGTAGATGTCATGTGACAGTCGTAGGTGTCATGTGACAGTCGTAGGTGTCATGTGACAGGTGTAGATGTCATGTGACAGTCGTAGGCGTCATGTGACAGTAGTAGGTGTCAGGTGACAGGTGTAGGTGTCATGTGACAGTCGTAGGTGTCATGTGACAGTCGTAGGTGTCAGGTGACAGTCGTAGGCGTCATGTGACAGTCGTAGGTGTCATGTGACAGGTGTAGGTGTCATGTGACAGGTGTAGATGTCATGTGACAGTCGTAGGCGTCATGTGACAGGTGTAGATGTCATGTGACAGGTGTAGGCGTCATGTGACAGTCGTAGGCGTCATGTGACAGGTGTAGTTGTCATGTGACAGGTGTAGATGTCATGTGACAGTCGTAGGTGTCATGTGACAGTCGTAGGCGTCATGTGACAGTCGTAGGCGTCATGTGACAGTCGTAGGTGTCATGTGACAGTCGTAGGCGTCATGTGACAGTCGTAGGCGTCATGTGACAGGTGTAGATGTCATGTGACAGTCGTAGGCGTCATGTGACAGGTGTAGGTGTCATGTGACAGTCGTAGGCGTCATGTGACAGTCGTAGGCGTCATGTGACAGGTGTAGATGTCATGTGACAGGTGTAGATGTCAGTGACAGGTGTACAGTCATGTGACAGTCATGTGACATGTGACAGTCGTAGGCGTCATGTGACAGGTGTAGGTGTCATGTGACAGGTGTAGGTGTCATGTGACAGTCGTAGGCGTCATGTGACAGGTGTAGATGTCATGTGACAGTCGTAGTAGGCGTCATGTGACAGGTGTAGATGTCAGGTGACAGGTGTTGATGTCATGTGACAGTCGTAGGCGTCATGTGACAGGTGGTGTCATGTGACAGGTGTAGTGTGTGTCAGTGACAGGTGTAGGTGTCATGTGACGGGTGTAGATGTCATGTGACAGGTGTAGATGTCATGTGACAGGTGTTGATGTCATGTGACAGTCGTAGGTGTCATGTGACAGGTGTAGATGTCAGGTGACAGGTGTTGATGTCATGTGACAGTCGTAGGCGTCATGTGACAGGTGTAGGTGTCATGTGACAGGTGTAGGTGTCATGTGACAGGTGTAGGTGTCATGTGACGGGTGTAGATGTCATGTGACAGGTGTAGATGTCATGTGACAGGTGTAGATGTCATGTGACGGTGTAGATTGTCATGTGACAGGTGTAGATGTCATGTGACAGGTGTAGATGTCATGTGACAGGTGTAGATGTCATGTGACGGTCGTATGCGTCATGTGACAGGTGTAGATGTCATGTGACAGGTGTAGATGTCATGTCATGTGACGGTGTATGCGTCATGTGACAGGTGTAGGTGTGTCATGTGACGGGTGTAGATGTCATGTGACAGGTGTAGATGTCATGTGACAGGTGTAGATGTCATGTGACGGTCGTATGCGTCATGTGACAGGTGTAGATGTCAGGTGACAGGTGTAGCTGTCATGTGACAGGTGTAGCTGTTCTTTTCCACAGTTTAAGTGGAGACAGTTGTTCACATCCAGAGGCTGAAGTCTGTGGAGCTGCTGTGGTTCTGTGCTTCAGAAAAACAGTTTTAAAGTTTGGTTCATGTTTGTTTTGGGTCATGTTTGTTTTGGTTCACACTCTGCAGCGACGAGTCGGTGAAAACGCTCCAGAGGAAATCAGATCTTTTATGGAGCAAACCCCGTCTGCAACGACAAACAACAATGAGAAAAGTGGTTTTGGCAAGTCAGGGCAGGACTCCGAGTGCCACAGAAACACGCCAGGGCCGAGGTTCTGCTCCAAAATGTGCGACTTCCCGTCAAACTGGTTCTGTCTAAAACAAAAAGTTCACTCTGATCCTGCTTCTGACACTGTTTACTGTGTCCCATGAGCAAGACACCTCTCATATAACGTGAGTGAAGCCTGTATGATAACACAGCCTGGAGTGCGATGTATTCCCGAAGTAAATATAAAACACAATTATCTCCCAAAAACTTTTCTAAATGTACAAAACTAATACAAAATATGAACTGTGATATAATGTATTAGTTTGTGTCTATAACAAATCATAAAAGTGATTTATTCAACTGTCACAGCTCAAATCTCACAAACAGAACAAAAACAAAAAGTCCCCGACGTAAATATTGGCCCAAAAACTATTGTTCCATCCATCGAGGGACTGCCAGACTTCTCTCACCCCAGACACTTCCTCAGACTCCTCCAGTGGCTGTTGTTCCATCTGTCACGTCCTGAATAAGTCCAAATGTTTTTTATTTCATACGATGAGAGAAATAGCTTGAAGTTCAAAGTGGCTTTAGGCTCAGATTAGCAGATATTAACATAAATACAATAAACATTCTTATTAGAGATCGAGCGATTCTGGATTTTTTCCAATTACGATTTTTCAGAATCTGCCGATATTTTGGGTCGATATGTGGGTCCGATTTTGATTATTTTCCCCAGTTTATGTCATTTAAAGGCGCCCTGTTTAAAATACAACACAACAGAGAAACAAACGTGTATAAATCCATTTAAAACATGAAAAACAGGAGCAGGTTCGTGGATAAAAGTTCGTTACCAGATTATTAAATAGTGATTGTGTCACCAACGAATCCAGTTTTGCTTTTTCTTGGAGTCTGTTCCATTTTTGTGAAGCCAAATGGATAAAAGCCTCTTTCCCGTTTTGTTTTTCCCAAGTGCAAAACTCTGGTCCCTGGTTTATCTCGGGGGTCACGTTCTAAAAATAACCCACAATATTTGAAATCTGTGAAGTATCAGCTTTATTTTTTACATTATTCTCTATGTTTCTCGTCTGTAAAACTCCTCACCACACACTTTATACACTTTTCTCACACATTAACATTTTCTCACATTTCTCTCTCGTTTAAACACAAAGTTCAAACCTTCGTCGGTGCCTTTGTCGGTGCAGAACGTTTCATCGACATTGTGGGTTTTGTCGGGGAGAAAACTTGCAAACATACAGCACTTCAGAGTCACACTGATCCAACATTTATGTAAATTTGTCTGACACATTCTGTACTGTACAGGAGACACGGAGGAGACTGATGGACAATGGTCTACAGTCCCTCAGCCAATCAGGACGCAGAACACAATGGTCTACAGTCCCTCAGCCAATCAGGACGCAGAACACAATGGTCTACAGTCCCTCAGCCAATCAGGACGCAGAACACAATGGTCCACAGTCCCTCAGCCAATCAGGACGCAGAACACGATGCAGGTTCAGAAGATGTAAAAAAACATGAAATTGCACAAAAAAAATCCATGAGACAGTGAGACCGTGAAAGATGAACCGTGATGTATTGAGGGACACTAAATATCGTCCCGACAAATCGACTGATCTGTGTCTGTCTCTGATTCTTACACAATGACAAACCCACATTGTTACAAACCCACAGTGACTTTTTGGAGCTTCCAGTGTAAGATCATGTTTCGTTTATCCAACCTCGTTTTGTATTTTTGTTTTGTGTTTTTCCAACTAAACCTTACTCATGTGTGTCATGTGACCCTGCAGCTAACGCCGCCGCTCGTTTGTATGATTCTCAAAGTGCTGTGGTCCTGTCTTTGCTCAGATGATGACGTTGACCTGGAGACGTTGGTGAATGAGATGAACTCTTCCGTGGAGAGCGTGTACTCGACGCAGGCAGACACCGCCCTGCTTCTGAACAACGGGCATCATGTGCTGCCGTCATACCAGGCCCACGGACCGCCACGGAGACGCCACACGCCTCCGCTGTCCTCTCAGCCCATGCACATCCGAGCCGTCAGGTCCGAGACGCACCGCCGCCGCTCACGTTTAACTTTACTGTATCAGACGGCCCGTGTTACACTGTTTTCTGTGTTATACTGCGGTTCCCTCATCACAGACCTGGAGTTGTCCTGTTGTATTCACACACGTTTGAATAATCCTGCATTATCAGTCTGTAAAATCTCCAAAGCTCAAAACGCTCTGTTCCACCTTGTGATGTCATCATGTGGTGATACAGGAAGTGCCTCACTGTGTATAATCTATTTCTTGCTCTTTCTGAGTTCAAACCAGAGTTGATTTTGTTGTACTTTTAGTGTCTTCTTCTTTTACTTCACAGTCATAGTGTTTAAAAGAGTATTGTACCTTTCACGTAACTTGGGCTTCTACTCAAATAGAAAACACTCTGTTCCACCTTGTGATGTCACGTCGTAATACAGGAAGTGCCTCACTGTGTTTTTAAACTCCACACACCTTCATTTCTAGAATTTGGATGATGACGATTTCAGCTCTGGAGTTGCCAATCTACAACTGAACTAAAAGTAACTGTTCACTTAAACTACCACTTGATGACATCACAAGGTGGAACAGAACATTTTGAGCTTTGGAGATGTTACAGACTAATAATAAAGTGTGACTCAAACATGTGAATGAAACAAAACATGACTCCAGGTCTGTTTTTGAGGAGGAAACACCATTAGAACATGACTTAAATCTCAGTCAATTATGTGTAATATGGGACTTTTAACAACATTTCTGCACTGAGAGAAAACCACCAAATGTTCCCCGTCTTTAAAACTAAATGATCCCAGGCCCCGTCCACTTTATGAGGTGTTTGTCTCCCTCTGCAGGTGCATTCAGGAAGAGCAGCATGTGCGACCGGCCTCTCTGCCAGCGATCCCCAACCCCTTCCCCGAGCTGTGTAGTCCTGCGAGTTCTCCCGGACTCAGCCCCATCCAGACGCCAGACACCCACGTGAGTAACTCTGCTCACACAAGCAACTTTCATTTACAAAGATCCACTTTTTGTTGTATTTTGCGTCAGTTCAGTTCAAACCAAACCATTTTTTGTTCCATCTCAAACCCTGTTCACCTCTATCTCACTGATAATGTCATAATGTTCTGTATTTACTGTGACGTTTGAGTTTTTGTGTTGTACATACAGCCCTGGAACAGAACCGCATACAGCATGTTGACTAAACAAATTCAAATAAAAAAAATAAATAAATAAAATTAAATAAAACAAATTAAATAAATTAATACATTTAAATAAAAGAACATAAAAAATTAAATAAATACAAATTTTGTATATAAATCAAAATTATAAAACAATAAAAAAAAAAAATAAATACAAATGAAATAAATTAATGCAAATAAATAAAAGAACATAAAAAAAAATAATAAAAATGAATACATTAAAATTATAAAATTATTAAAAATAAAGTAAAATACAAATTAATAAATAAAATAAAAAACATAAAAAATAACATTAATAATAATTATGTTTGTCGATGCCCCTGTTCTCATTATTCAGTCACTCCATATTTGGTGGTGTTTAGCTGCTATTGTAGCCACAGCTGCCCTGGTTTAGCTCAGACCGTGTTCACCTCTATATCTCACTGAAAAATTGTCATAACTTTCTATATTTACTGTGAAGTTTGAGTTTTTGTGCTGTACATACCTCTATCCTGGAACAGAACGGCGTGCAGCTTGTTGACTTTGGAAACTGTGGCTCTTCCATCTGCAGAACAGTTCACTCTGGGTTATCTTATCTGTATGTTATGGTGGAAGCATTTTTTTCCTTTTTTATCAATCACGTAAATGCTGCGGGGTCAGGCTTGTTTTGCAGGAACAAAGTGAGCTGTGGGTTCAGGATGCCGCAGACACTGAGCAGACTTCCTTAGTGGTGCTGGGAATCCCGTTGTTCTGCGGCTTCGTCGGGCCCTTCGTTTCGCTCTGACGGCGTTAGCTTCAGGATGACAGGCGCCCGTTCCCCGTTCACACGCTGCCATCGGGGCCCTGGGTGTCAGTGGGTGTTTGCATGTGTCAAGGCCGTATCCTTCCTTCCTCCGCCCTTCTGTCCCTGCACCGTAGTAACTTTTCTCCAAGACACTTTCAGGATGTCCTCCCCACACCCCAACAATAACATTAGTATTTAAAACGTCCTATACAGATTCACTTTGGAGCTTTTTTCTTTTATTCTGGCATTTTCTGACATCATCTCACAAGGTCTGGAGCGATTGTGCCAGTCTGCAGTTTGTACAAATGCTCTTTTGTTTGAGCAGACTGTGCGGTTCTTGTCTCTGCGTATGGCTTGTATAGTTAAGTTCTTTAACAAATCTCTCCCACATGTAAAGGCCCAAATTGAGCCCAAATGAATCACTTGTCGAACACGCAGATACTAAACGGGGCAGAATCGGCGTAAGTTTTCAGAAACTCACGAAGGCCGCTGCACAAAACAGGCTCCCACTGTTTCTGTCGCCTGAGCTGTGAAAGTCGTCTGTGTCTATAATGAAAAACACAAAAAAACACTTGTTATCAAGCTTAAAGTACTGTTTTATTCAGCCTGTTTGACCCGTTTTGCTGGGGCGGCCCATCAGGAGCAGTGGGTCAGTGGTTCTTCAGAGCTGCACCATTGACCCATCTGGAGCTCGGCTTGGTCAGGATTAACTTCGCTGGTAGTTCACCTCTGTGCAGGTTTGGGTCGATTGGAGAAACCGGAGTGCTCAGGTAAAAATACACCAGGACGCAGTGAGGAACATGCAAGCTCAAATTAAAAATAATTAAATAAATACATTAATTAAAAAATAAATTAAAAAATTAATACATAAACAAAAAAAAAAAATAAAAAAATAAAATAAATAATGGCTTACGCTTGTTGAATCCTCTCAAAGCTGTTCACTGTCTCATAATTCATTTATTCCACAGTTGTTGGTGGCAAGATATTATTGTAGCCACAGCTGCCCTGAGGTAGACTGAAGGGAAGCTGCCAATCTGTGCCATCGGCCCCTCTGACCAACTCCGACTTAGCTGGAGGATTTTACGTATTTGGCATGGGGGTTGATGGAGTGACGCAGATAAGGAACGTGCAAACTCAAGAAAGGATAATAAAAATAAATGAATAAAATAAACAAATTCAAATAAAGTAAACAAACAAACAAATAAATACAAAATAAACAATTTAATAAATAACTAAAATAAAAAATAAATACATAAAAAAACATAATAAATAAAATATAGACATAAAATAAAAAAACAACATAAAAATGCCTCCCCCTGTACTCATTATTCACTCAGTCCACATTTGGTGGTGGTAAGCTCCTATTGTAGCCACAGCTGCCCTGGGGTAGACTGATGGGAGGCTGCTAATCTGTGCCATCGGCCCCTGTGACCTCTCCTCGGACCAGCTCTCATCAAAGTGGCTGCAGACTAGATTCTCACGCTGATTAGTGAAGCATGTCGTGGTTGTGTAACTTTGAGTGTTTCTGAGGTTTGGTGAGGACTTTGTGGACTCACTGGGACTGACTTTCTGTTTGTTTTTGCTTGATAATATCTTCACTTATACCTTATGTGTAGCTAAAAGTACCAGACCAGACGCTTTGTTCATCATTTGAAGATTGTAGATGAGTGTTAGAGAATGATAGAGTGTTACACATGCAGAACGCAGCTCCAGTAAGTCCGTTTTACTGTCTGCGTGTGAACCAGTCATCCATGTTAATCCGCTCTTAATGTTTAAAACGAGACGTGATTAAATGGAAGCTTCACTGATCAAATGACTCGAGTTGAGAGCTGCAGATTGGCCACATCCAGACTGTTATCTCCAGACATCAGGTCCTCTGGGATTTCAAGAAGACACAGCATGACAGCATGGACTCTGGCTGTTGTGCTAATATATGCTAATGTAGGTTAGCACAGGGGAGCATTAAAACCACAGACTGAGAGAGTGAGACGTCACAGCTTCAGCTCCACATGAAGCTCCTCGAGGCCGGAGCAGGGACAGCGGCTGATCTGGAGCCAAGTTTCATATTTGTAATTCAGACCAGAGTGTCAACCAAAGAGCCAATCAGGAGCGAGGATGTTGAAGGTAACGCCCACACCACTGGTTTAACAGGGAGCGGGCGCTTAGCAACGCTGTCAATCAAACCTGTTGCTAACGCTGTTGGGGGACCCCTGATGTAGAGGGTTAATATGAACATTAACCCTCTACATGATCCTGGGGTTTTTATTTCACGTCTGTGTCTGTAAATCAACATATGAACATTAATAACAGACACATCAGGTCCTTCTGTCCCCGAGGTCGCTCCTGCTAGCGTTAGCAACAGGTTTGATTGACAGCGTTGCTAAGGGCCGCTCTGGATTGGCTCTCTGGTTGCTATGATACTCGTGGTTGGAGTTCCTAATTTGGCTCCTGATTAGCCGCTATAACTGCTCACTCACACACACTCACTCAGTCACTTCTTTACACAGTCTGTGGTTTGAACGATAAAGATATTTAGTTTTTTGTTTTATTTTGAATGTTTCTGTGGTTGTGGGAGGTTTGTGGAGCGGCTCTGAGACATGCGCTCTGACTCTGCCGTTGTATTTGCATTGGCAGGACGTTATCGGCGGATCTCTCCCTCCAGCTGTACACATAGACTCTGAACATTCCTCAGCTTCAGTCCGTTTAACACAGGGACATGCTTTTCATGAGCGGCCCGTTTGTTTGCGTGTTAGAGACGGATTCGTCCACAGACTTTTATGAACGGGTAATGTGGGCCGTCGGAGGTGAATAAAGACGCACCGCTCCAAACGAAGTCCAGTCCAGACCTGCAGCTGTGTTTTGATTTATTCACACATGTTTAACACAAACCTGCAGATTTAGGCTGAGTTCTTCTCTCAAACGGAAAACACTCTGTTCCACCTTGTGATGTCATCGTGTGGTGATACAGGAAGTGCTCCACTGTGTTTTTAAACTCCACACATCTTCATTTCTAGAATCATTTGGATCATTTCAGCTCCTGGAGTTGCCGATCTATTGAACTAAAGGTAAAAAGAGCTGTGAACCTGAAAACTACCACTTACGATCGACAGTTATATTGTTTATCGTGATAAAAATGGTCGACAATAATCGTTCGTGGGACATTTTATATAATCGCAATAATCCCCAACAAAGATACTCGCTGTTATATCATCTGAATGTGCAGAAATAAAACGACTTGTCCACCGGGGAGTCGACGGGGGGACAAACGGGTCTTTTGTCCCGGGTTTAGGGGCCCAGACTTGGACTCTCTTCCTATTAATTTGTATTAGAGGGGGCCCACGTGAGACGTCATGTCCCGGGCCCCCACATTTTAGTTGACGGCCCTGTTTATCCAGAATATTCAGCTTCACTGGAATCATTTGGATCATTTCAGTCCTGGAATTGCCAATCTACAACTGAACTAAAGGTAAAAGGAGGTGTTAATGTGAAAACTACCACTTCATGACATCACAAGGTGGAACAGAGAGTTTTGAGCTTTGGAGATGTGACGGACTCATAATAAAGTGTGACTCAAACATGTGAATGAAACAAACACGACTCCAGGTCTGATTTTGATGCGTTTACACTATTAGAACATGACTCTTACTACAGGAGTCAGTTTTGTGTCGTACAGAATCTTTAATATTTATAAAAATGTGACCGTTCAGTCGTCTGGTTCTAAACTCTGCAGAAGCCCATCGCTGAGTAAAATGTCAAATTCCTTTCAGCTAACAGAGTTCATTCATCTGAAGGTGATCCCTGCGTTTCATCTGCAGAACTGTGTGAAAGTTTGAGGGAAAGTCCTGAGCTCCACAGTCTGAGCCTGAGTCACCAAAAGTAAGAACAGCGATAAAAACACAGTGAGTAGAACGAGGAGGGTCTGACCTGAGGACGGTTCATTCTTTTGAGAACAGGATTTACTTTCACTATTTATCTCTCTGAAAATCAAACATTAAATCAGACATGTTCTGCAAACTGGACTTTTCAGAGTTTTAAACTCTGAAAAGAGTTTTAAACATGTTTTGAGTAATTATTTAATCGCTTATTTTCAATCTCCAGCGTTTAACCTCCACTGTGACACGCCCACTGTGACACGCCCACTGTGACACGCCCACTGTGACACACGTGTCCGCCCACTGTGACACGCCCACTGTGACACGCCCACTGTGACACGCCGCCCCCACTGTGTCACGCCCACTGTGTCACTCCCACTGTGACACGCCCACTGTGTCACGCCCATTGTGTCACGCCCACTGTGACACGCCCACTTGTGACTTGTTCACTGTGTCCTCTCTTGTCCCTCCTCTGTCGTCACTCCTCTGTCGTCTCCTCTGTCGTCTCCTCTGTCGTCTCCTCTGTCGTCTCCTCTGTCGTCTCCTCTCTTGTCTCCTCTCTTGTCTCCTCTCTTGTCTCCTCTGTCGTCTCCTCTGTCGTCTCCTCTGTCGTCTCCTCTGTCGTCTCCTCTGTTGTCTCCTCTCT
The DNA here is from genome assembly GCA_019594935.1 of Periophthalmus modestus. NCBI lineage: Eukaryota > Metazoa > Chordata > Actinopteri > Gobiiformes > Gobiidae > Periophthalmus > Periophthalmus modestus. Next base: position 32,261,093 of record JAIEZT010001318.1, read on the forward strand.
TGTCTCCTCTCTTGTCTCCTCTGTCGTCTCCTCTGTCGTCTCCTCTCTCTTGTCTCCTCTGTCGTCTCCTCGTCTCCTCTGTCGTCTCCTCTGTCGTCTCCTCTGTCGTCTCCTCTGTTGTCTCCTCTCTCGTCTCCTCTGTTGTCTCCTCTGTCGTCTCCTCTGTCTTGAGTAGATTTTTTCTTGCAGTACTTTTTACTTTTTACCTGTGTGTCTGTACTTTTCCTCGAGTAAAACCCGCGTCCCTGGTTCATCGACGTGTTAAAGCTCCGTGTTCGTCTGTGAGGCTGAAGTTGGGACGACGATTGTCTCCACTGAAATAATTTGACTCCCATCCCCTTTTGTCAGTCAGCTGATCCACGTCTGCACAGACAGACAGACAGACAGACTCAGACAGACAGACTCAGACAGTCAGGCAGACAGTCAGACAGAGTCAGACAGACAGACAGAGTCAGACACAGACAGACAGACTCAGACAGACAGACAGATTCAGACAGACTCAGACAGACAGTTCTGACTGTCAGACAGACAGCTGACCCTCTGCAGCCAGCAAGAGAGAGTGTGTGTGTATATGTGTATATCTGTGTGTGTGTACCTCCGTGTGTGTCTCTGTATGTGTGTGTGTGTGTGTGTCTGTATATGTGTGTGTACCTCCGTGTGTGTGTACCTCCGTGTGTGTTTCTGTATGTGTGTGTGTGTGTACCTCCGTGTGTCTCTGTATCTGTGTGTGTGTGTGTGTGTGTACCTCCGTGTGTGTGTCTGTGTGTGTGTGTGTGTGTGTACCTCCGTGTGTGTGTGTGTGTGTGTGTGTGTGTACCTCCGTGTGTGTGTTTTATATGTGTGTGTACCTCCGTCAGTGATATAAGTATGTATGATGTGTGTGTACCTCCGAATGTTCTGGTATCTGTGTGGTGTGTGTGTCCCTCTCTCTTTAAGTGTGTGCGAGTGTCAGTGATAAGATGATTTATGCAATGTTTTGAATTTCTCTTTAAGTCAGAGTGCTAATTTATGCAACTTTTGAATTTTGCAAGTGCGTATTTTACTAAAGTGACGACACAAATGGTGCAGAAACATGTGGCTGTTTGACACTGACACGCGCTCGCTGTGTTTACACGTGCAATTACTGTCAGACGCCAACACGCTTTGATTCACGACATTTTAAAGACGTCCCCGGAGAAACCTTTGTTTAGTTTGAATCTGTTGGGACGATGTGTTCGGTGAATGTGCCAGGACCAATCACGAGAGTCTATTTGACTGAGTTATGTATGAAGTGGAGTCACAGAGCTCCAGACAGAGTAGTGCTCCCAGTTAGTCATGAGACACTGACACAATAATGCAACAAAATCCCAGTGAACCAATGATAAATAAAAGTCCTGAGCTGCAGTTACTTTTGAAAACTCTCTGCAGCTCAAATCTTTATTAATTACAACAAAAATCTCCCTATTCTCGCAAAGAAATTAGACACACGACAAATATTGTTCCATCTGTCATAAACCGAACTGTAAGTTATATTCTGACCACAGACTGTTACAGAAGTGACTGAGTGAGACCCACAGCTTCAGCTCCACAAACCTGTTGCTAACACTAACAGGAGCGACGTTGGGGACAGAAGGACCTGATTGTCTGTAAATCAACATATGAACATTAATAACAGACACCAGACGTGAAATAAAAACCCCAGGATCATGTAGAGGGTTAATACGAACATTTAAGACCAACATGAGTCTGACAGCAGCAGGGACAGAGAGAGAGACACAGTTTTTACAGAGAAAGTGAAGCCAGAGTCAATGGAGCCGGAAGTGCGACACGATCACCTCCTGTTTGAATGTGGCAGCTAGCAGGTTAGCGACATCCATTTATACAAACAGACTTTGATTCTTGCCCAACTTTCCAACATGTGGCTGTGCGTGAGACTGTGCAGGGTGGAGGGTCATGGTGGTGCAGGGCGGTGCGGGTCATGGCTGTTAGGGCCAGAGGGTCATGGTGGAGGGGGCGGTGTGGGTCATGGTGGTGCAGGGTGGTGTGGGTCATGGCTGTTAGGGTCAGAGGGTCATGACGGTGCAGGGCGGTGCGTGTCATGGTGGTGCGGGTCATGGTGGTGCAGGGTGGTGTGGGTCATGGTGGTGCAGGGTGGTGTGGGTCATGTTGGTGCGGGTCATTGTGGTGCAGGGCGGTGTGGGTCATTGTGGTGCAGGGCGGTGTGGGTCATGGTGGTGCAGGGCGGTGTGGGTCATTGTGGTGCAGGGCGGTGTGGGTCATCATGGTGGTGCAGGGCGGTGTGGGTCATGGTGGTGCAGGGCGGTGTGGGTCATGGTGGTGCAGGGCGGTGTGGGTCATGGTGGTGCAGGGCGGTGTGGGTCATGGTGGTGCAGGGCGGTGTGGGTCATGGTGGTGCAGGGCGGTGTGGGTCATGGTGGTGCAGGGCGGTGTGGGTCATGGTGGGGCAGGGCGGTGCAGGTCATGGTGGTGCAGGGTGGAGGGTCATGGTGGTGCAGGGCGGAGGGTCATGGCAGTGCAGGGCGGTGCGTGTCATGGTGGTGCGGGTCATTGTGGTGCAGGGCGGTGTGGGTCATGGCTGTTAGGGTCAGAGGGTCATGGTGGTGCAGGGCGGAGGGTCATGGTGGTGCAGGGCGGAGGGTCATGATGGTGCAGGGTGGAGGGTCATGGTGGTGCAGGGTGGTGTGCTGCTGGAGCCTCTGCGTTGGTGAAGTTGAGTGTGCTCTGTCTGTGCTGCTCTGTCGAGTCTGTAACTCGAGAACTGAGACAAATGAAAGATGGACGACGCCGTCACAGAGCAGTCAGAGCGATGGGTGTGTTCAGTCTGTGTTCAGTCTGTGTTCAGTCTGTGTTTCAGTCTGTGTTCAGTCTGTGTTCAGTCTGTGTTCAGTCTGTGTTTCAGTCTGTGTTCAGTCTGTGTTCAGTCTGTGTTCAGTCTGTGTCTGTGTTCAGTCTGTGTTCAGTCTGTGTTCAGTCTGTGCTCAGTCTGTAACATTAGTCTAACATCTCCAAAGCTCAAAACGCTCTGTTCCACCTTGTGTGGAGTTTAAAAACACAGCGGAGCACTTCCTGTATCACCACATGATGACATCACAAGGTGGAACAGTTTTTTTTTTCTTTTTGAGAGAAAAACTCTAAACCCTAAATCTGCAGGTTTGTGTGTTAAACGTGTGAATGAAACAGAACTCCAGCTCTGTTTTTACTTATTATTTTTGATTTGTGCTCATTGATCTGAAGGTTGCTGGTTCAAATCCCGTCACTGTCCTTGGGCAAGACACTTAACCCACGTTGCCTTCAGAGCATTTACCATTTACCGTACACAGAAAAACACAATAGAAGAGGTGCGGTGTCTGAGTTTTCATGCTTAAATTCGTAGAAAACTGGTTATGGAACATAGTCATTTCAGATCAGATAAAAGGTGTGAGACGAGCTGAAAACATCCTGCCCCGGCCGCCGCCCCGGCCGCCGCCCCGGCCGCCGCCCCGGCCGCCGTCCCCGCCTGCCGTCCCCTCCTCCACGTCCCTGAATCCATCTTTGTGTCTCTTGTTACGGTGAAACGGATCTGCAGGGCCTAAAGCTGCCGGTTGTGTGCTGACCTCTGTGTTTGTCCCGATAGGTTTAGGGGCCCATAAACCTCTTGGTCAAGTGGGCCTGACCCTGGCACAGATTATTGTGTTTGACCTTTGAACCCCGTGTACTGTGTGGGTCTTTGTTTATATGTTTGCAGGTGTCTGTCCCTGACCCTGAGTCTAACTCACCTCAGCTCCAAGACCCTTTTTTATACATTTCTACAGCTACAAATGAACATAACCTGGATATATAAAGGATGTGGCTAACCCGCTAACGCCGCGCTCAAATACGACGTGATTATGGGAACAGCGCCCCCTCTCTCTGTCTCTGCTGCTGTCAGACTCATGTTGGTCTTAAATGTTCGTATTAACCCTCGACATGATCCTGGGGTTTTTATTTCACGTCTGTGTCTGTAAATCAACATATGAACATTAATAACAGACACATCAGGTCCTTCTTTCCCCCGACGTCGCTCCTGTTAGCGTTAGCAACAGGTTTGATTGACAGTGTTGCTAAGCGCCCGCTCCCTGTTAAACCAGTGGTGCGAGGGGGAAGGGGCGTTACCTTCAACATCCTCGCTCTTGATTGGCTCTTTGGTTGCTATGATACTCGTAATCAGAATTCCAAATATGGAACTCGGCTCCCACGCTGTGGGTGACATCACACTCACTCAGTCACTTCTTTATACTGTTTATGGGAATTAAGTTTTTATTAATCTTTATTTATACAGAGAAAGGCCAATGAAAGCTCTGGACTTTTTTCATGAACCTCCTGTTAAAATACAGAACAATACAAACAAAACCAAATAAACACCTGAGACACGCCCACTGTGACACGCCCACTGTGACACGCCCACTGTGACACGCCCCTGTGACACGCCCACGATGACACGCCCACTGTGACACGCCCCCTGTGACGCGCCCACTGTGACGTCCGCTCTTCCTTCTCCAGTTTTATTTTCTTAATCGTTGATACTCTTCGATTCTGCAGCGTCGCGTCGTCATTTTGGTCCAAATGTAAAAAATGTGCTGCTGTAGTGTGATGTGTCCATAGGGGGCGCTACAGCTACACGACTCTTTATTATCATGACGTTTATGGCGACGTCAGCTCCACTGGACACTGCAGTTTTCTAACGTGGAAGTCTTGTTTCTTTTCTGAAGTGGTTTTAGATGAATATTGTGATTTAAAATGTGTAAATTATAATAGAATGATCCACAGAGACGAGAACCATAGAGACACAAGAACAACAGGACTGATTTAAACTCGTGTTTGTATAAACGGTAAAATTAAAAACCTGGGCTCAATTGTCCAACCAAAGTGCCTTGTTTTGTGTTTGTGGAAGTTGGAGGTTCTATTTTTAGTCCGAGGGATCACCTTGACAGAATCCCACTGCTGAGTGTGGAGCTGGTTCCTAAACACAAATACACGGGCCAGCACATCATAAAAACACTATTATGGTGCACACATGTGTTCATACCACACGCCATTATTCTTGTAACGCCGTGAGCAAGGTCAAAGTGCGGCGGCCAGTCCCAGATGGCGCTAAACCCAACGCGTGAGACGAGAGTTAAAATAGGACCGGCAAAGTCAAAAACTGTCGGGGACTTTGCGTTTTTATCCCTTTCCCTCTTTGAACAAGCGTCGTGTGTGCGTCTCTGCGTGTGTGTGTCTGCGTGTGTGTCTCTGCGTGTGTGCGTGTGCGTTAGCGTGTGCGTTAGCGTGTGCGTTAGCGTGTGCGTGGGGTTTTGAGGCTCTCAGGCTCAGTGTATTAGGGGCCAGCTGGGTTGGACTCTACACATGAGCCTGATTATGACTCAGTATTGCATTACTGACATTCCTCCATAGCTCTGCCTCTCTTTTCTCCTCCTTCGCTCCCTCTCTTTTTCTTTCTACCTCTCCTCGCGCCTTGCCTTCTGCTCTCCACAGCCGGGCAGATTTGCTGAGCAACCACCCCCCTCCTCCTCGTCCTCCCCTCCCGTCCCGCCTCCCTCGTTTGCTCCCTCCTTCAGCAAAGCCCAAACGTCCGACACGTGATCCATTCCCATCTCTCCAAACCCCACGCCCCCCTCACCTCACCCTCTCTTCTCCTCCTCCTCCTCCCTCTCTCTCTCTCTCCTCTTTGGGCTCCCTTCTTTTCCGAGCTCGAAGCAATCGGTGTGCGTTACACATGTTGCTCTGGTCCTAACACTCCCGCCTAGTATTTCACATACAGCTGAGGAGGACGAAGAGGAAAAGAGCGAGGGGAGGGGCTAGAAACTGAAACCATCACCCGCTCAGAGGGACCGTCTGTGGATGTGCTTCAGAACATTGTCTCATTGTCTTTAGAAAGAGGATGCCATGAGGATTTTCAATGCCAGATAAAAGCGGCGAGCTCGTACGTGACAGGTAGCAGCTCACCGTTTGAACAATCCCACACTGGGTTAATCCAGGAGGAGAGGAGGAGGAGGAGGAGGAGGAGAGGGAGAACACCGGAGAGCACACGCAGCGGCTTTTTCAGCGCAAGAAGAAGAAGAAGAAGACCGCGAAGAAGTCTCTGCCGTTGTGTCAGTCTGCTGCCTCCCCCTCCTCCTCTTCCTCACCCTACCTCTTTCCTCTCTCACTCGCCAGCCTGACTTCCTCTCCTCGTCCTCCTCCTCCTCCCACCCGCTCTCCCCCTCGCTCTCCTGGTCTGTGCCACTGTTCGAGAGCCGCTCAGTGTGAAAATGCCATCCTGCTCTCCAGACTGCTGCCTCTTTCAGGCTGTGGAGGTAAGGGACCTCGATGGTTGGTGGATGTGTGATCTGCTGGAGAGTTGTGTGTGTGTCTTTGTTTTAACGCAGACTGATGTGAGCCGCTGTCTCTCCCCAAACTTTTGACCATACAAACTAATGCGTCATGAAAATAGTTTTAGTTAACCGGGGGGGCGTGTAGGGCTAAAAGGAGGCTGTCTTCTGGGTTTGCAGGGGCACTCGGCTCTGTGACGATGTTTTAGTCGATGTCTCTCTTTTTGCTGTGCATTTGGTCTTTTGTGTCATTTCTAGGCCACCGTTACATCCTTCCTTTTTTTTTTTGGCCTGTGTTTCATTGCTCTGCTTTTTGCTTTGGGTTTGTGATGTTTCATATAATTTCCAACTGTTGTGCCTCGCTGGGATTGTGTGCGAAGCAGCTGAATTTGCTGTAGCTTCCCTGCTGTGTACAGGGACAGGATTTGCTGGAGGTGTGTGGGTTTGGGGGAATAGACTTGCGCACACACACTTGGAAGTCACATATGGCGTTTTTCGATTTATGAAAGAGAAATGACTGGGATTTGAGCAGTTAGAGCAGTTATTCTAGCCGTTTTGGACCTGGGTCGTGCACTGTGCTGAGTTTAGGTGGTGTGAAGCAACTGGTATGAGGCTCGATGAGGAGAATGCATTCACAGAAGGCAAAATTACACCCAGCTTAAATATCGCTTTGGGCACTTGGCTGAAATGGTTCAAAATGGCGCGACAATGGGAGGTACTGTGCCTTTGAACCAGACTTGTGTTCTGCTTCCAAAGGGTGACATTTCAGTGCAACATGTGCATCTGTCCCAGTCTCTCCCATGTCCACTGTGTTTTTTTGCATTTTTTCATTCAATTTAGGACATTCAGGGGGATTGTGGGTATGAACTTTTACTTTCTGCACGACTAAGTGTGTTGGGGACAAAGGGCTGAACTGGGAACGCCGGGACAGCCAACATTTCCTGAACGTCATCGTCCGTTTTTTAAGCTGATCTCATGTTGGACTGACACTAGAATGCGAAGTTCGCTTTTTAGGGAGGATCTGGCCGGGAATTCAGTCATGGAGGTAATTCACGTTGATTTATACAGATGCAACTCGACTTATTGCAGTTTTAGACTTGCCGTTCCCAACCCGGCCACTGGGAGCGCTGCTGAACGATGCGTTACGTTGTTGCGTTTTCGTAGATCGTGAAGGTGTGGAGCGAGGATGGAGCCGGTAAAGTGGTGGAGATTCCCGCGGACATGACGGCCCGGGATGTGTGCCAGCTGCTGGTGTACAAGAGCCACTGTGTCGACGACAACGCCTGGACCCTCGTGGAGCACCATCCCATCCTCGGACTCGGTAAGGAATTTTGTTGTTTTTGGGAGTTTGAAGTAGTATTCTTCGGTTTTATAGTTCAGTTGGTTTGGGAATTTGGTTTGGGAATTGGCAAAAGGAAAATCAGTCAAAATGTGAAGATGTTTTAAGATTTAAGATTTTAAGTTTGGTGATTTGGAAGTTTAAAGTTCTGTATTTGGCTTTTTATAATAGCAAAATTAGTTGGGAATTGGGATTTTGATTTTCCTTATGCCAATTCCATAACGAATCAAAATGTGTCGATGTTTGCTCAGTGTTTGGTGATTTGGAAGTTTAAAGTAGTAAATTTGACCTTTTACAGTAAAATGCTTAAAATTGATTTGGGAATTTGGTTTGGGAATTGGCATAAGGGAAATCAGCCAAAAGGTGAAGATGTTTTAAGATTTTAAGTTTGGTGATTTGGAAGTTTAAAGTTGTATATTTGGCCGTTTATAGTGAAATGGGTCAAATTGTTTTGGAAATTTGGTTATGGAATTAGTTTTAAGATTTAAGAAAATTTGTAAATTGGTTTGGAAAAATTATTTAAGATTTTAGATTTTAAGATTTAAATTTGCTCAATGTTTGGTGATTTGGAAGTTTAAAGTAGTAAATTTGACCTTTTACAGTAAAATATGTAAAATTGGTTTGGGAATTTGGTTATGAACGTCAGGTAATTGAGTCAAAATGGGATGAGGATTTAAGATTCCAGATTTGCTGAGCGTTTGGCGTTTCGCAGCAGTAGCAGGTGTGCTGCCGGCTCCTCGTCTCCGTCTGTGGTTCTCTGTGTCGTTTCTACTCGGGTGGAGATGCTGCCGTGTGGAGTCCAGGGTGGAGGTGGCTTGAGCACGGCGCCGCTTCTCGGAGGCCTTCTGTACGACTTTGGCAGGGAGGTGCGGAGCTCGCGGGAATAGGCATTTTCCATGTACGACTCACATACCTCACGATAATTCACAGCTCACAGACAGAGAAAAAAGTCCTGAGCTGTTTCACTTCTGTCCCGTGTCAGTTTTGAACATTTTTTTGGTGAGGGCTTCCTACTCCCAAAAGTTGTATTTTTAGATTCAAGGGATGGCTTTGTGCTTTGGCGCTGCTTGATCCCTGTTTCTGGAAAAAAGTGCAGAGTGGAGATGGAATGTGAGTTTAGGAGCGGCGCTGGGAGGGAAACGCAAGGCTAGAGAGGGACGACAGGCGGAGATGGAGAGAGCGAGAGAGAGAAGGAAGGAGGGGTGTGGACTGGAGGGGTGAAGGGTGGAGGGGGAGGAGAGAGAGGCTTGGACCAAAGCGTCATACCAGAACCGCAAAGAGCCAATGATGGGTGTGCTTCGGACGAGCCCCCTAGCTCCCGCAGCCAATCGCTCTCACCTTCACCCGTCTACAGGAAATTCCCCCGCTCCCGAGCCACTTTTGTGCACACAACACACATGCACAGGCCTTTTACGACTTCTAACCACTTATAGACATAGATAAAGTTTATATCTGAGCTTAAATGGGAATAAAGTGAGCAAGGAACAGGCAGGAGAACTGGTCCAAATCCAAATCCGAGTTTTCATAGTTTGTAAAGAGTCGTAGAGTTAATTATTTGACCCTTTGCAGCTAAAATCCTGATCAGGCCGAGCGTTTAAACATTGTGTCTGTAAAGCCTCATCAATGGTTCAATCGCTTCTGTGTCTTTTGCTTTAGTTCAGTAATGTCCCGTATCTTTGTTCGATTCATGAGATTTTTAACACAGCTCCACAGAAACAAATCCAGAGGTGAGACTCCTCCAACGATCTGGAAATGTTTGACTGAATATTCACGAACACGCAGACCCCAGTGTGATTAAGAACTCGTATAACCACTGAGAACTAAAGATCCGTATCATTTCCTTTGTAATTACATTTGTAAAAACGTGATAATCGCCAACAAAGAACCTGCAGTACATCACCAGAATGTGCAGACTAAAGCTCCGTGTCCTTAAAGGCGACACAGCGACTCACTGCTCCAGCTGCAACGATATATTTTTGGGGTCTATATTATCGTGCGCACTTTTTCTTTGCACTAATGTGATTTTTTTTGTAATTTTTTCGCCATAATATCAGATTTAAGCTGTAAAAGTTTGAATAAATCACTTCTATGGCTCATTAGATGCAAACTAACGACTAAAGTGGAGCTATCCAGGATGCTAACAGGTGTGAAATCACTCATTAGGGGCTTGAATGACTATGCTACGTAGGACTCTGGCACAGGGCACAGATAAGATCATAGATAACAGGTGTTTCTGTGAGTTTCAGTGAAGTTAGCGCCTCCTTCAGACAGATATAAGGCAGTGTCCAGCAGTAAGAGACTTGGACGAGCAGCCAAACGTCTTCTGCCGATACGACTGTTTAAATCGGCGAAATGTGGGTCAGATTCTGATTATTTTCACCCAAATTGTGTAATTATAATTGACGTTTTATCTATCCACAGCTCAGTTTACGAGAGCAGTGCAGTCAGAGCGGTGCAGTCACGTTTTGTGCAGTGTTGACGTCAAATAAAGCTTCGTGTGGAATCTTTCGGCCCAAACGAAACATCGGCCCAGTGCTGCAGATTTGGGCCGACTGCAGAGACGCTGAACACTGCAAATATCGTCTGTCTAATCACTTCAGACCGACTTATTTGTAATATTTGTGGCAGATTGTTGTTATTTTCCCCATAACAGTGGAGTTTATTCGAATCATTCATGTCCATAACATTTTAAACCGTCAGCTTCTTTAATAATCACCGTGACGTAATCGTTCTCGTGCCTGGGAGTGTGTAAAAAACGCTCGCTCACACTCTCCAGGCAGAACTGTGAGAGCGTCTCTGCTTTATATCTGCTCGTTACCAGTCGTAGTGAACCAGAACATTCTGCTACTATCAGTTTCTAGTTTCTAATCCCCTGTTTGACATCGTATCCCGTCCTCCGCCGGCGCAAACGGGAGACCTGACCTCTCCTCCGCAGACGCAGATCCAGCTCGGGCTCGTGGCGGTTCGTCCGTGGCTCTTCTGGCTGCGCCGCTCTCAGCAATCAGCCTAAATATATGACATCATCTTCCTGCAATGCCCACCTCCTCCTCCTCGTCCTCGTCCTCCTCGTCCTCCCCCCTCCGCCTCACTGTGCTTCTTCTGTTCACAACCCCTCCTTGTTTAACCTTTTAGTCCCTCGCTTGTCTCCTGGCAACAGTTTTTCTTGCTGTGTCACTGTATATAACAATAAACGAGGTGGGTTCTGGTTTAAACGAGACGTGGACGTTTGGAGTTACTGAGCCGATTGTGAGTTTGTGGATGTTTTTACTTTGTGCCCACGTCAGACGCTCGTGGTGCAGATGGATGATGTTTCAACAGATCTGAGAATATGTTTTTAGGAAGTGTAAATACGTCGGATTCTTTAAGACAAAAGTATTTGTGAGCGTTTTGTTTCTGTCACAGTTTAAAGCGCACGTGTGACGCTGTTTTCTGATCTGTTCTCATGTCGTTTCCTCGTCACAAACTCTCATATTTAACACACAAATCCTGCATATTTAGGCTGTGGTCTTCTCTCAAACTGAAAACACTCTGTTCCACCTTGTGATGTCATCATGTGGTGATACAGGAAGTGCTTTTAAACTCCACACACCTTCACTAGAATCATTTAGATGATTTCAAAACCTAAAATTGCCAATGTCCTACTGAACTAAAGGTAAAAGGAGCTGTTCAGTTGAAAACCACCACTTGATGACATCACAAGGTGCAGCAGAGTGTTTTGAGCTTTGGAGATTTGAAGACTAATAATGCAGAACATGTGTGAATGAAACAAAACACAAGTCCAGGTCTGTTTTTGAGGAGGAAACCGCAGTAGAACAGGACTTAAACCTCACAGGAGTCACTTTTGTGTGGTGTTAAACCCGTCAGTGTGTTTGTGCGTTTGTGTGTTGCAGAGCGGTGTCTGGAGGACCATGAGCTCGTCGTCCATGTTCAAACCTCCATGAGCAGCGACAGTAAATTCCTCTTCAGGAAGAACTATGCCAAATATGAATTCTTCAGGAACCCCCTGGTGAGTCACTTTCATCCACAGCTGACCTTTGTGTGACTGCTGGCTTTTAGCACGCAGCCCGCCGCCCCTCGCACCCCGAGGCTTCGCCCAATTTACCTCCAAATATTTTTAAGTGCTCACTGAAACCACGAGAGATTCAAGGCTCTGGTGCTTGTTTAAAACTCCCATGTTACGCTGTTTTCAGACCTGTTTTATTTTAATGTTGTTTCCTCGTCACAATCAGACCTGGAGTCGTGTTTTTTTGTTTCATTCACATGTTTAACACAAATCCTGCAGATTTAGGCTGAGTTCTTCTCTCAAACTGAAAAAACACTCTGTTCCACCTTGTGATGTCATCATGTGGTGATACAGGAAGTGCTCCTCTGTGTTTTTAAACTCCACCTTCACTAGAATCATTCGGATCATTTCAGTCCTGGAGTTGCCGATCTACTGAACTAAAGGTAAAAGCAGCTGTGAACTACCACTTGATGACATCACAAGGTGGAACTATAGACTGTTTATATGAATGGACATAGCTAACCTGCTAGACGCCACGTTCCAAACAGGAAGTGAGCATGAGCGTCTCCATCAACTCTGGCTCCAGTTCACTTTCTATATAAAACCATGTCTCTCTCTGTCCCTGTAGTTGCTGTCAGACTCATGTTGGTCTTAAATGTTCGTATTAACCCTCTACATGATCCTGGGGTTTTTATTTCACGTCTGTGTCTGTAAATCAACATATGAACATTAATAACAGACACATCAGGTCCTTCTTTCCCCGACGTCGCTCCTGTTAGCGTTAGCAACAGGTTTGAGTTGACAGCGTTGTGGGCAGGAAGGGGCGTTACCTTCAACAGCCTCGCTCCTGATTGGCTCTTTGGTTGCTATGACACTCACAGTTGGACTTCCAAACACGGAAATCAGCTCCAAATTAGCCTCTATAACTGCCTCTATAACTAGCCCCGATGAGCTTCATTTGACTGTGTCACACTCACTTCACTGTGGGAGGAGCAGAGCGTTTTGAGCTTTGGAGATGTTACAGACTAATAATAAAGTGTGACTCAAACATGTGAATGAAACAAACACAGCTCCAGGTCTGATTTTGATGCAGTAACATCGTTAGAACATGACTTAAAGCTACAAGAGTCCATTTTGTGTCATGTAGGAGCTTTAAAACAGTAAAGTGACTGTCCAGCGCCCGGGTCTGTGGCACCTTCTGCTGATGTGGGCTCCGGCCTGCTGGGGGTGCGGTCACAGTATTGCATTGGTTGATTTAGGTGAATGTCAGAGCCAGCAGGTGACCTCAGCTCTGTAGTAATGAGCACAGTAAAACACCAGAGCGCGAGCCGTGGCCTGTCAATCACACTAAGAGTAGCAGCGCTCGCTAAAGGGGATTACATCAGCGGGTGAGATCATGCTGCATCTACTTCCAGGCTTGGAGTGCCCCCTCTCACTTTGTCTCTGAGCCCAGAGCTTGTTCTCAGTGACGGGGAGAAGGGAGGAGGAGAGGAGCCTGCAGACGGCCGCTCCACTCGGCTCCTGCATTAGCACAAGGGCTTTTGAGAGTCCACGGTCTAATTGTAGCTCTCTCTCTCTGTCTTTGCAGAACTTCTTTCCCGAGCAGATGGTGGCTTGGTGTCAGGAGTCCGATGGCTCAATCCCTCAGTCTCAGCTCCTCCAGGTGAGACGGGGAAAATGCCTGGGTTTAAACACTGACGTCATTCATTCAAAAAATGCCCCATAACATTTCAAACTATGCACAAAACAAAAGACAAAATGTGTTTTTTTCTTCTATTTCTCATATTTTTTATCCTTTAGAGCTATTTTTTTTCACTCAAACTATCTTACAAATATCTTTATACAGCAAAATGGAAGCTGAAAGTCGTCTCTCTGTTGTTGCGGTGACTGTGCAGAGCTTTGCTAGCTTGTTAGCGAACGACACGGCGAGATAAAAAACGCTTTAACTCACCCACGACAACGAAACTCCTCAAACACATGAACTCAGAAACATGCTGCTAAAAGGGACGATATGACTCCATTTTCTGATCTGTGTTAGACAGATTTGAGTCGCGTTTTGTTTCATTCACACGTTCCAAACTAAAAACACTCTGTTCCACCTTGTGATGTCATCATGTGGTGATACAGGAAGTGCTCCACACCTTCACTAGAATCATTTGGATCATTTCAGACCTGGAATTGCCGATGTCGACTGAAAATCTCCCACTTCATGACATCACAAGGTGGAACAGAGCGTTTTGAACACACCTCACAGCATTTTAACATGTCTTAAAACTCGCACGAGTCAGTTTTGCATCATATAAGAGCTTTACCTGTTCTCTGGCTTCTACTTTTGACTTGATTTCTTGTTTTAGAGTCAGGTACACACTAAAAACTTCGCAGAGTCGTGGATTTTTCTTTTTGTTTTCAAACTGGAGCAGCTCTGTCATGTTTTAGTGTCTGGACCAGTCACTCTCACATTATCTCGTCTCATTCTAAAAATCCTGCCTGTGGTGACGTCGTCTGCTGAACCTGTATTTACAGAAACACTAGAACGACAAGGTCCAGCGTCCGACACAGTCACACGTTTTAAGAACATGTTTTTAGGACAGACGTGAGCGAAAACGTTTCTCACAATATGAAACAAAACATCGACAAAAACTCCACCTCAGGCTGTTTAAAGTGTTTTTTTTAATAACATTTGGACTTTGGGCTGTTCTGGCTGAAGTTCTTTTTCCTCAGTCTGTTTAAGTCACAGCAATTAGTATTTTTATGTAACAAAGTAAAAGTATTAAAATACTGTACTCGAGTATGCATTTTAGGTACCTGTACTTTACTTAAGTACATTTTACAGTGATACTTTTCTTTTACTTCAGTACATTTGAGAGCAGTATCTGTACGTACTACATTTTTGAAAATTTTTGTATTTTTTTATTACAGTTTGAGACCTACAGAAAAAGGGGAGGATTTATTTTTAACATGTTCGTAGTTTGAACAAAACAAACATTTAAAATAAAAATAAAAAAATAAATCAAATATAATAATAATAATAATGGTGATAATGATAATAATAAATAAACAAATAAATAAATAAATAAATATAAATAAATAAATAAATAAATACAATACATGCAAAATAAATAAAATAAAATAACAATAATAATAATGATGATAATGATAATAATAAATAAATGAATGAATAAATAAATATAAATACAAAAATAAATAAAATACATGCAAAATAAATACAATAAATAATAATAATGATATAATGATAAAATAAAATAAATGAATGAATAAATACATTAAATAAATAGTTAAATAATAAATAAATACAATACATATAAAATATATAATAAAAGATTGATCATAATAATAAAAGATTGATTCAGTTGTTTCTGAATAATAATCAGCACATTTTCGCTCTGGTATTTGAACTTTTACACAAAGCTGCACTGTGTAACTTTTCATGTGCTTGTCTCGGTGCCTGGAATGTTCCACAGTTTGTCATTAAACTTCTCTATCTCCACATACACAAGATTAGACCAAGGTAGAGGTCAGGTCTGTGGAGAGGAGAGCTTTCTTACTGAAGGAATGGGTTTTTTTTCCAGGTATTTTTGAACAATAAAAACACCTGCAGTTAAATCAATGTAAGAAAAAGGTTTAATGCCATAGTTGGGAACATTTTGAAGCAGTACGATCTCCATGGAGACTAAGCTGTGTAACTTTGGTGAAGTCTCTAAGTTTAAAATAAAGTCCTGCTGCTAAAAGAGTTAAGTTTTATTTTTGCACATGTGGGCCACTCGTCAGCTCGAGTATTATATTTTTAAATTCATGTTGTAAACTCGAACATAATTACTTTTCAGTGCCTTCCTACAGTTTGTTGCATTTTCTTCTTGCAGAATTTCCTAAACTCGAGCAGCTGTCCGGAAATCCAAGGCTATTTATATGTGAAGGAGCCGGGCCGTAAGTCCTGGAAGAAGCTCTACATGTTTCTGCGGCGTTCTGGGCTTTACTACTCCACTAAAGGAACGTCCAAGGTACAAACTCGACGCTTTCTGTGCCGCGGGTTCAGAGTCCAGCACGCACACGTCTTTAATGCTTTATGAACATGTGAGTCGGCCGTGATTGACAGGTGGATTAGCCAATCAGGGACATGCACAATCGGAAATATTTCTGTAGAATTAATAGCACTAAACACTCATAGGTGACCAATGAGCTCCTTCATTTTACATAGTTCACCACAGACCAGGGGCGTCAAACACATTTTCACTGAGCGCCACATCAGGAAAATGGTCTTTCTCAAAGGGCCAGATGCAAAATAAGTGTAACGACTTTTTAAACTTAAACATAACTTACTCTCCTGATAAACTACATTTAAGACACTTATACCTTTTAATTTACCTTGCTGTGGGCCAGATAAAATGACATGGCGGGCCACATTTTGCCCGTGGGCCTTGAGTTTGACACATGTGCCTTAAACTTTTTATATAAATGGACATAGCTAACCTGCTAGCAGCCGTGTTCCAAATAGGAAGTGATCATGGGTACGCTTCCATCGACTTCAATTCACTGTAGAAAACCGTCCCTCCTCCGTCTGTCCCTGCTGCTGTCAGACTCGTACTAACCCTCTACATGATCCTGGGGTTCATTTTTTTTTTTTTTTTTTTTTTTTGTATTATTTTGTATATTTTGAGGTTTTATTTTATTTTTTATTTTTTTTAGTTTTTTTTTTTTTTTTTATTTTGAGTTTTTTAAGTTACTTCGAGCTTATTTTTATCTTTTTTGTTATTATTGTAAGCTTATTTTTTGTTATTTTGAGTTCATTTTTTTTTAAGTTATTTTGAGTTATTTTGAGGTGTGTTTTTTTTTTATTAATTTTTTTATTTTTAGTTTACAATTATTTTTTTTTAATTAATTTTTACATTTTTTAATAAACCTGTTCCTGCTGCTGTCAGACTCATGTTGGTCTTAAATGTTCGTATTAACCCTCTACATGATCCTGGGGTTTTTATTTCACGTCTGTGTCTGTAAATCAACATATGAACATTAATAACAGACACATCAGGTCCTTCTGTCCCCGATGTCTCTCCTGTTAGCGTTAGCAACAGGTTTGATTGACAGCGTTGCTAAGTGCTCGCTCTCTGCTCCCTGCTTAAAAAAACGATCTGATTGGACGATTTGACCAGGTTTGAGACTCAGCAGACGACGTGGGGACCAGACTGTATAAAAAACACATTTATAAAGCACTTTACATTTGAAGGTAGATCTCAAAGTGCTACAAAACATCTAACTCGCTCCTCTGTCAAACCAACAGGAACCGAGACATCTGCAGCTTCTGTCCGATTTGGACGAGAGCAACATCTTCTCCACCATCACGGGCCGAAAGCTCCACAATGCCCCACAGAGTACCAGTTCTGCATCAAGGTAACGCCGTCGTGAGTCAAAGTAGCACCGAGAGTCCTGCTAACGCGCTTTGCCAGACTATTTAAAAACTGTTTTGTATTTGCTGCATTCTAAGCAAAAAACTAGCATGCTAACAGTGCACCAGCGTCACTTATTGGTTCTTCTTCCACCACTGTCGCTGAATAGAGTAAATAATAATGATCTTTCTACTAACAAAGGCTGTAATCGGAGCGTGACGCGGCTCAAATTCATGCAAAAACTACAGTAATTCTAACTTTTAGTAACAAAATAAACCATAATGGGCTTTATCTGTGGTCTCGTACAAACCTCGTGATGTGATGTTACCTCATCTCTGGCAGAGGCGGCGTGTAACAGGTGTCCTCCAAAGCCGCGTGGTTAAAACGACCCAGCAGGGGGCTCTAGCTCGCTCTCTGTGGACCAGCAGTGATCCGCGGTGGGCACCTGCTGATCGGGGATAAGCTCGCCGGGATAAGCCTGGATGGTACAGCAAATCTAGTTTGTCTAACCTCTGACCTCTGTGTCTGTGCCGGCGGTCAGTGGGGTGACGGGGGAGCTGGGGTCAGGGGTTTTACCTCTTACCTAATTACTATATGAACTTTTTATGTGAAAGCTCCGACAGTGTAGTTTCAGTATTTATCAGTTTCTGTGCAATAGGAAGGAGATTTCTGCAGTTTTTTTATGTGATAAGACTAGATTTGAGCTGTGGAGAGTTGAAAAAATGGCTCCTGTGGCTGATTATTGGTTCTGTATTACACAAAAAAGACTCTTATGAGCTTTAAGTCGTGTTATAATCTTGTTACCTCTTCAAAATGTGTAATCGTATCGTGTTTTAGGGCTGTCGTCGTTTAGCCAATTAATAAAAATTGGACAAAACCAACTGATTCTTTTATTTTGAAATTGAGGATCACAGCAGAGAGAGTTCGCTGGAGTTTTGGGAGTTTTATTTTGTAGTTTCACTTTTAAAAATACTGATTATTAATCCTTATCTGCAGTCTATTGTATTTTCCGGACTATAAGTGTCACTTTTTTCATTCTTTGGGGAGGGCGACTTATCCTCAGACACGACTTATATGTGAAATTATTCAAATATATAATTGCACATCGTTATTGTCACACTGACCACACGAGGGCGCTCTAGGCTTATACTCCAGAGCGACGTACAGGGTTTTTTCATGTCGATATACCAGTCGTTTAGAGTCCGAGACGTGTTCAAACCTGCATAAACAAGTCAAATGAAGCTCATCGAGCCCAGAAGTGTTTAGTCAAATACTCGTGTGTGTTTATGCTAACGATCTGCCGTAATGAAAGCTAAATGAGCCACATAAATGCTAACAGGGCATCACCAAACACGTCGTCATTAACCTTGAAACACTGTGATAAAATGGAGGTTTGGAGTCTCCTCAGATCCACACGTCTCTCCGGTTCATTAGCGTCTCCGTACCTTTCCGCCGTGTTTGCTCGTTAATCTCATCTCCCGCTGTGTCTGCTGCTTGATTGACAGCCCAGTAAAGTGAGAAGCGACTGTAAAGAGCTGAAGATGCTGTGTGCCGAAGACGAGCAGAGCCGGACCTGCTGGATGACGGCGTTTAGACTACTCAAGGTACGACTGTGAGCGAGGGCTGTTCTGATAAACACTTCTGGGGAGTTTCTTCAGGGTTTTCTACATTTCATCTTTGTTGAACATGTTAAAGTTTATCGTCGGGGTTATGTTCTAAAAATAACCCGCGATAGATGAAACCCGTGAAGTATCAGCTTTATTTTTTACATTATTCTCTCTGTTTCTTGTCTGTTAAACCCCTCACCACACACTTTATACACTTTTCTCACACATTAACATTTTCTCACATTTCTCTCTTGTTTAAACACAAAGTTCAAACCTTCGTCGGTGCCTTTGTCGTGCAGACGTTTCATCGACATTGTGGGTTTTGTCGGGGAGAAAACTTTGCAAACATACAGCACTCAGAGTCACACTGATCCACTGATTGTCCAACATTTGACATGGAGGTTCATAAGGTGTAAAAAAAACATGAAAAACTGCACAAAAAAAATCCACGAAACAGAAAACCATGAAAGGTGAACCGTGATATAATGAGGGGGACGGTATTACGCAGATTTGAGCTTTTAGTCATGTTCTAAAGCTGTTTCCTCCTCAAAAACAGACCTGGAGTTGTGTTTTGTTTCATTTATTATTCGTCTCGTCTGTAACATCTGCAAAGCTCAAAACGCTCTGCTCCACCTTGTGATGTCATGAAGTGGTAGTTTTCAAGTGAACAGCTCCTTTTTCCTTTAGTTCAGTCGAGATAAGTGGTCTATTCTAGGACTGAAATGATCCAAATGATTCTAGAAATGAAGGTGTGTGGAGTTTAAAAACACAGTGGAGCACTTCCTGTATCACCACATGATGACATCACAAGGTGGAACAGAGTGTTTTTTTCTGTTTGAGAGAAGAACTCAGCCTAAATCTGCAGGTTTGTGTGTTAAACATGTGAAAATGAAACAAAAAACACGTCTCCAGGTCTGTGTGAGATGAGGAAACATTATAATATTCTAATATATAATAAAATAGTTTAATATTTACTCTTTAACTGCAGAGATTTTGGTGTAAATTTCTGTATTTTTGTGCCTTTACAGTTTGGCATCGTCCTCTACCAGAACTACAGCCTGCCACAACAGAGGAAGCCAGCCCCCTCCCACTTCTCCGCGCCCGTGGTGAGGCTCTCTCTTTAAAATCACCTGAGTCAGCGCCCCCTGCTGGTCAGATGGATGTAGTAATTAGCCAGAGATAAACCAGGAGCCGTTTTTTGTCGACCAGCGAAACGACCACGGAGATCAAATCCACGTCAGATTGGATCACTTTTTTTATCGGGAACTTGACACCTGCCAAGTGACCTCTCATTTAAACGATGACCTTTGACCTTTGCCCCTTTGTCTAACGAGGTTAACCATGTTCTGTAGTAAAAGGCTTAGGGACAGATTTAGGTCATTCTACTCGTTTAAATAGTTTTGGCAGCAAAAGTACTTCCTACACGTAACATTTTAAAGCTGGAGCGTTTGGCTGAAGTGTCCGTCACATGTTTGTTTGTGTTTGAGGTAATGTCCAGCACATGTCCGACCCCTGACCCCTGACCCCTCACACCCGAGGTTTAGAACCACGAGGAATTAAAGCAAGTTTACACTCGACATATGGAGATGTAGCAGTGTAGGAACAGTCCTGGTTTAGACCTGGTTTAGTCCCAGTTTAGTCTCCCTGGTTTAGTCCTGGTTTAGAGATGGTTTAGTCCCAGTTAGTAACGGTTTAGTCCAGGTTTAGTCCTGGTTTAGTCCCTGGTTTAGTCCTGGTTTAATCCTGGTTTAGTCCCGGTTTAGTCCTGGTTTAGTCCCGGTTTAGTCCTGGTTTAGTCCTGGTTTAGTCCCAGTTTAGTCCCAGTTTAGTCCCAGTTTAGTCCTGGTTTAGTCCTCTTTAGTACACATTTCGTTCACATTGAGGTTAGATAACGTTGTTAGTTTTAATGTGAATGACTGAAAAAACAATCAGATGCAAACAAAAAAAAAATTGTGGAAAAATTGTGCCAAACTCTGCAGCGTGAAAACGGTTTAATGTCGGTGAAAACAGAGAATCTCTGAGCCAAAGTTTTGTACAAGTCGACAGAACGTGGTGCAGTTTGTGGAGCGGTGGAGGATTTATCGTGCCCCAGTGAGTGTGTCTGGCTTGTTTGACCTCTGACCTCTGTCCCCCACCTCCCTCTTCTTCTCTTTCTTTGGTCCAAACCCTGCACCACCCCCACCTCCGCCCTCCTCCGCCCTCCTCCGTGTGCCACGTCTCCAAACAGCGCAGTGTGTCCGAGAACTCCCTGGTCGCCATGGACTTTTCCGGACGCACAGGCCGCGTCATCGAGAACCCCGTGGAGGCCCAGAGCGCCGCCCTGGAGGAAGGACAGACCTGGAGGGTAAAGAGTCCTGTGTGTTCACTTATGTTTTAGCAGATCATCCATCGACTGTTTATATAACAGACAGGACAGAGCTAACGTGTTAGCCGCCGCGTCCCAAACAGGAAGTGATCATGAGCGCACTTCCAGCTCCATCCACTCTGGCTCCAATTCACTTTACATTGAAAAACTCTGCTGTCGTTAGTCTTAAATGTTCGTATTAACCCTCTACATGATCCTGGGGTTTTTATTTCACGTCTGTGTCTGTAAATCAACATATGAACATTAATAACAGACACATCAGGTCCTTCTTTCCCCGACGTCGCTCCTGTTAGCGTTAGCAACAGGTTTGATTGACAGTGTTGCTAAGCGCCTGCTCCCTGTTAAACCAGCTAAACCTCGCTCCTGATTGGCTCTGTGGTTGCTATGATACTCGTGGTCAGAATTCCAAATCTGAAACTCGGCTCCAGATTAGCCGCTGTCAGTGTTAGCCTCGATTAGCTTCATTTCGTCACTGCTCCGTCTCTTCTTCTCAGACTGATGTCGTCTGCTGCATGTGTCAAACTTTTATGAACAGTGATGTATTTTTTCTTTTCTCCACAGAAAAGAGGTCAGCGTATGAATGTTTTGGGGAGCTCCAGCCCACTGCACCCGTCCTCTCTGAGCACAGGTACAACCCCACAAGTACACAGGTGGAGGAAGTACTCTTGTTACTTAAGTAAAAATACAGATACAGAGGTGAAAAGTGACTCACGCAAAAGTCAAGTCGACTTTTTCATACGATACTTTATTTAAAATCTAAGTATTTACGCACCTGTTTAACCTGAGGTGAAATACTTTTAAGTTTTACTATTAAAGTACATTTTTTAAGTGTAAATGTGGTGAAAATGATTCAAAACGACACATATTTTGTTCAACAGTAACAACACGAAGCAGTTTCTTCATTTTTCTTGAGAATTTTGTGATTTTAATTTTAGTTTTGCTCAAAGTTGAAGCTCAAACTCTTAAACTTTATTCAGGATTTTTCCACAAACATGGTAAAAATAACTCCTCAGATCAGATGAAAAGTACTCCAGATACTGCTCTAAATGTAGTGAAGGAAAAGTAGAAGTACCCACTATAAAATGTACTTGGATACCTAAAAGTGGACTTAAGTACAGGACTTGACTTCCACCCCTGTAAATAAAAGTGAAATACATGAGGATGAAGTACTAACTGAGGCGTCCTTCAGTCATTCACAGGACGCAGGTTTGGTTTCACGGCCGCATCATGAGAGAAGACGCTCATAAAATGATCCTGCAGCAGGGCCAAGTGGACGGGTGAGGACACCACACGCTGATGTTCTCTCTGCATTTCTCATCATCACTTCTCCTTTTTTGTCAGACTGTTCCTGCTGCGGGACAGCCAGAGTAACCCCAAGGCTTTCGTGCTCACCTTGTGCCACCACCAGAAAATAAAGCACTTCCAAATCCTGCCGGTGAGTCGCACTGAAACGGTGAAATCAGATGTAACGTTTGTCTCTGCAGCTCGGGGTCAAAGTCCCGGGACTTTTCTTTTAGAACTTATGGGGCAGGTCAAGATCGTCTCTGTGGAGCTGCAGTTTAAACATGTAGGACGACGGTTTATTCAGAGTTTGGATCTGTTCATTATAGTTTTAAATGAAAGATTTTTAAAGGAGAAGCTCAGTGAAGGAGAAATCCACTCACAAGGACTAAACCGGGACTAAACCGGGACTGAACGAGGACTGAACCGGGACTGAACCGGGACTGAACCGGGACTGAACCGGGACTGAACCGGGACTGAACCAGGACTAAACCAGGACTAATGTGCCATTTACAGATGTGGAGATAATCTGCAGTATTACTGTATTACTGTATTACTGTATTTTCTGGACTATCTGTGGCTCATAAGTTACATAAGTCACATTTTTGAAGAAATGTATTTTCAAAATCCGAGATGAAGAGCCGACGTTTCATCTTTAACCTCCTCAGACTCTTTCACTTTATTCATTTCTCTTTGTTTTTACTCTTCAGGCCCAATTATTCCAAATAACTAAGAATCATCTTTTTCCATCATGTAGTTTCTGAGAAAAGTGCCGTCCACAGACGTCCGCTCACGGTTTAATCGTTTTTATAGAACATTTGAAGAATGATTTGCTAAAATTATTAAGAAACATCGACATTTGTCCAGAGTAAAAACTAAATAAACAATTGTGCCTCTGGAACAAAGTGTCTCATGTGAAGATCTGCAGACACTAAAAACATTCTGAACATTCTGAGCTCTTAAAAACCTTCTAAATTGAACTTTTTTGGATTGTTGCTGAAACGGATCAAAAGACAAGTTATAATAATCAGAATAAAAGAAGAACAGGCTGAATATCAGTATTTTATTTATATTTGTTCAGCTGAAGCTCAGACAGAACTGACACGTGTCGGTTTGTTCACGTCAGATATTAACAGTTAATCACAAACTAAAGCAGAAAAAACAAGTTTCCTCTGGATCTCAGTCCAAAAACCAAATCCACGAGTTCTTCATCCTCGTGTCTCTTCTTAGTATAAAAGTGTGACTTATAGTCCAGAAACTACAGCACTTCATGAGTTTTTCTGCCTGTTGTCGCTCGTGTCCAGCTCTGACTCGTCTCTTTGTCGTCTCTTTGTCGTCTCTGTCTCGTCTCTGACTTGTCTCTTTGTCGTCTCTGTCGTCTCTGTCTCATCTCTGTCTCAAGTTATCTCTAATCAGAATCTCTGTCTCGTCTCTGTCTGAATCTCTGTCTCGTCTCTGTCGTCTCTGTCTCGTCTCTTTGTCGTCTCTGTCTCGTCTCTGTCTCGTCTCTCGGTCGTCTCTCGTCGTCTCTGTCTCGTCGTCTCTCGTCTCTTTGTCTCGTCTCTGTCTCTCGTCTGTCTCTGGATCTCGTCTCTTTGTCGTCTCTTTGTCGTCTCTCGTCTCTGTCTCATCTCTTCTCTTTGTCTGTCCTCTTTGTCGTCTTTGTCTCTCTCTGTCTCGTCTCTGTCTCGTCTCTGTCTCGTCTCTGTCTCGTCTCTGTCTCGTCTCTTTGTCGTCTCTGTCTCGTCTCTGTCTCGTCTCTTTGTCGTCTCTTTGTCGTCTCTGTCTCGTCTCTGTCTCGTCTCTGTCTCGTCTCTGTCTCGTCTCTCTCGTCTCTTTGTCGTCTCGTCTCGTCTCTGTCTCGTCTCTGTCTCGTCTCTGTCTCGTCTCTGTCTCGTCTCTTTGTCGTCTCTGTCTCGTCTCTGTCTCATCTCTTTGTCGTCTCTGTCTCGTCTCTGTCTCGTCTCTGTCTCGTCTCTGTCTCGTCTCTTTGTCGTCTCTTTGTCGTCTCTGTCTCGTCTCTGTCTCGTCTCTGTCTCGTCTCTGTCTCGTCTCTGACTCGTCTCTTTGTCGTCTCTGTCTCGTCTCTGTCTCGTCTCTGACTCGTCTCTGACTCGTCTCTTTGTCGTCTCTGTCTCGTCTCTGTCTCGTCTCTGACTCGTCTCTGTCTCGTCTCTTTGTCGTCTCTGTCTCGTCTCTGTCTCGTCTCTGTCTCGTCTCTGTCTCGTCTCTGTCTCGTCTCTGTCTCGTCTCTGACTCGTCTCTTTGTCGTCTCTGTCTCGTCTCTGACTCGTCTCTTTGTCGTCTCTGTCTCGTCTCTGTCTCGTCTCTGTCTCGTCTCTGTCTCGTCTCTGACTCGTCACTTTGTCGTCTCTTTGTCGTCTCTTTGTCTCTGTGTCGTCTCTTTGTCGTCTCTTTGTCGTCTCTGTCTCGTCTCTGTCTCGTCTCTGACTCGTCTCTCTTGTCGTCTCTGTCTCGTCTCTGACTCGTCTCTCTGTCTCGTCTCTGTCTCGTCTCTTTGTCGTCTCTTTGTCGTCTCTGTCTCGTCTCTGTCTCGTCTCTTTGTCGTCTCTTTGTCGTCTCTTTGTCGTCTCTTTGTCGTCTCTTTGTCGTCTCTGTCTCGTCTCTGACTCGTCTCTGTCTCGTCTCTGTCTCGTCTCTGTCTCGTCTCTGACTCGTCTCTTTGTCGTCTCTGTCTCGTCTCTGACTCGTCTCTGTCTCGTCTCTGTCTCGTCTCTGTCTCGTCTCTGACTCGTCTCTTTGTCGTCTCTGTCTCGTCTCGTCTCTGACTCGTCTCTGTCTCGTCTCTGTCTCGTCTCTGTCTCGTCTCTGTCTCGTCTCTGTGTCGTCTCTGTCTCGTCTCTGACTCGTCTCTTTGTCGCAGTGTGAAGAGGACGGGCAGATCTTCTTCAGCCTGGACGACGGTTCCACCAAGTTCACAGACCTGATCCACCTGGTGGAGTTCTACCAGCTCAACAGAGGGGTGCTGCCGTGCAAACTCAAACACCCCTGCACCGCCGTGGCCTTGTGACACCTCCTCCGCTCACACACGTCTGTTTTGCACACCTCCCTCGGCTCCTCCCCCCGCCACGCCCCTTTCTCACCGATGCAACATGGCCGACAACACAGAAGAAAGTATAGTCACGTGACACTGCGGCGGTTTGTGGATGTGCGTCGGGAGGATTACGGATCGTTTGAAATGTGCTCCTCAGCTTCTGTGTTGTTCTGACCAAGACTCGAGCGAGCGTTGTGAAAAAAACAAAAACAGAGTCGTACGCTCTGTGATGAAGCTCCACCCACCTTTGTCACCCCTCCCACATCCGCCAGGCCTGATAAGCTGTGGCGCTGTCCTGACCCCTGACCTCTGGAAGCGATTGGTCAGCGGGCGACAGCGCCAGCCCCTTCTTGACTTCCTCATTGATCATCAGGGATGGAACGAGAACCTCTCTGGGTCTTTACATCAAAACTGGGATCCAGGAGTTTTCTGAACCTGTGCAGTCCAGTCTGGATAAGCTGAAACTCCCCTTTGACCTTTGAAATCAACTCCAAAATAAGACGCGATTGTGATCCTCGCTGTGTCCAGGTCCGCACAGCGCCCCCTAGCCCTCAACTTAAACCGAGGAACGCAGAGAGCCAAGTGAAAGTAGCTAAAAGTGTCAGAGGAGCAGCGGCGACGGAACGGAACGAGAGGATTCACGATCACGAGTTCGAGCGATTACTTGATGTCAAACGAATGCTGTTTTTTAAATTACTGTCGATTCAATGCAGAAGTAGTTTTGCACTCCCGAGGCGGACGCAGCAGCTGTTCTCTCAAAATGCCTGCTCTTCGGTTTTATCATCTTCTTCCTCTTCACTCCATCCATCCACCCACCACCTCCCCTCCCTCCGTCCCTCTCTCCCCCCGTCCTTCTGGAAAGCATGTGAATTTCCACCAGCTCTGATTGGATTACGGCGGCGTGGGAGCAGCAGAGACGAGCGAGAGAACGAAAGAGAGACTGAGAGAAAGAGAGAAGCTAACGGTGCAGTGCCTTTTCGAAAAGAAGCTACAAGGAAAAGTGGACGACGACTGCAGACTTGAAAAACGAATCCCCCGCAAACGTTCCCCCGAAATCTCGTACCACTCTTGTCATTCGTTCCATCGACTCGGCTCTCGCAGTGAAAAACGATTGGAGAATGTTTTATTTTTAGTCTGTTCTGAGCTTGCACATGTTCGAGCGAAGCTAACCGACCACTGATCCCCCCGGCGACGAGAGACAAACCGCCACGAGCTTTTACGAGTCTCTGGGGGGATCGATCTGAACTCAAAATGTCGCCTTTGTCATATGTGAAAACCTTTAGTAAGAATTGAAGCTATATTAAAATATACGTATCATGATCTTTTATATAAATCAGTTATATCCGAGAACGTGACGCTGTTTTGTTGCAATATTTGAGAACTTGAAGCGATCGGACGTTTTTGATAATCAGTGAAATATGTTTGAGTTTGAAAACATGCCAAAAGCACGAGCTGTTTCCTTACTGCATATTTTAGTATAGCTTTAGTGCATTGTGTAGGATTTAGTCACAGGTCAGAGGTCAGAGGTCAGAGGTCGTAGGCGTCTCTGTGCGGATCCCGGCGATAGAACCACAGACGTCACCGCAGCTTCAGCTCCACGTGAAGCTCATCGAGGCTCGAGCAGAGACGAGTGTCATAGCGACAAAGAGCCAATCAGGAGCGAGGATGCTGAAGGTAACGCCCCTTCCCGCCCACTCTGCTGGTTTACTTAGCAACGCTGTCAATCAAACCTGTTGCTAAGGCTAGTGAGAGCGACCTCGAGGAAAGAAGGTTCATACGTTGAATCACGGACAAAATGGCGAAATAAAAACCCGGATCATGTCGAGAGTTTACACGATGTGAAAGTTCAGCTTCATCGAGGCTGGAGCAGGTCTAGGAGTGAGTTTGGCGTCGAGTTCCATATTTGGAACCCCGACCGCGAGTATCATAGCAACGTGTCGCTAACGCTCGTCTGATGTGTCTGTTTTTAATGTTCATATGTTACAGACACAGACGTGAAATAAAAAGGATCATGTAGAGGGTTAATACGAACATTTAAGACCAACATGAGTCTGAAGCAGCAGAGACAGAGAGACACGTTTTTTCAATAGAAAGTGAATTGGAGCCAGCAGTGCGTCCATGCTCACTTCCTGTTTGTAACTAGCAGGTTAGCTCTGTCTTGGGCCACGCTGCGTCGTGTCTAAATCCTACACAATGATCGATGAAAATGGAGCGTTATCAAAACCAAACTGGAGTAAAACCGTGGATGTACAATGTAACAGCAGCAAAAACTTTATTTTTTACAATATTCGTGTTTCTCTTAAAGCCATTATGTGTAGCACTTTGAAAGTTTTAACTAAGGGGCGCCCCCTAGTGGAGAAGGCACTTACTGTACGTGGTGCCGCTGAAAATGAGCCAAAAGATTTTTTCATTAGGTAAAACACAAATTTACCGTTTTTTCACTAAACACGACGACAACATCTGGAATCTCAGTCCTACGGCAAAAGTTAGAATTTTATAGAAGAAAAAAAGTTCAAATATGGTTCAGTTTCTCATTATATAAGAAAATCTCAGGTTTCAAAAGGAGTTTATTAAAGAGGCTTTTGTCAGTTCTGCTGGACAAACATCAGCTCAACAAGAACTTTATGAAAAAGTCCAACATTACACAAAACACACCTGGACTTGTGTTTTGTTTGTTGTCTACATCTCCAAAGCTCAAAAGTCTCTGTTGCACCTTGTGATGTCACAGCGTGGGAGTTTTTTTCATGTTAACATCTCCTTTTACCTTTAGTTCAGTAGATCGGCAACTCCAGGGACTGAAATGATCCAAATGATTCTAGTGAAGGTGGAGTTTAAAAACAGAGTGGAGCACTTCCTGTATTACCACATGATGACATCACAAGGTGGAACAGAGTGTTTTCAGTTTGAGAATTGTGTGTTAAACATGTGTAAATGAAACAAAACACAGCTCCAGGTCTGAGTGACGAAAAACAACGTCCCGGGCTGTTTAAAAGCATCATGGGATTAAACTACAAGAAAAATTAGAAATAGTGTCTGTCCGATTCTAATCTCTTGACGTAGGACTGACCCGTCACTGACCCGTCGCCGACCCGTCGTTGACCCGTCACTAACCGTCGTTGACTCGTCGTTGACCCATTCCTGACCTGTCCCTGACCCGTCACTGACCTGTCGCTGTCCGGCCGTGATGACCACAAAACACGAGGCTGGAGTGACTTTATAACGGCTTTGGTCGGGCACCGGTGCTGCTGACCCGTCCACGAAACCCGCAGCGCATCTTCCGTCTTGCTCCCTGCAGTTTGAATGGACTTCGCCAGCGCCTGCAGGCCCCACGTCGCCCCCCTGTGGCCGGGCCACCGTCGCCACACGACTCTCAAGAAGCTACTACCGCCGCCGCCGCCGGTCAAACAACCACACGACTCACCAGCTCCGCACCTCGACCGATCAGGCCTTTACTCTGACAGTCAAGCCAGGGCAGATTCTCCCCAGGGATTGGATAATGCTTGAACTTCCCCGCGCCCTGTGACCTGCCCTTTGACCTGCCCTTTGACCTGCCCTTTGACCCCTGTGTCCAGCCTGTAAGCTATGTCCCTGAGGTGAACAGTGTGTGTGATGATGGCCAGACTGTTATAAACACTCACGATTCAGGAACGCTGGTTATTATCCTCGTCTCTTGTGTTTTTCCAGGTTGTTTTGGTCGACGGAGGTGAGCTGCGGGTTTTTTTTTTTCCAGCGCTGGGCCTGTCACGATAAACAAACTTCGAAGCGACAGTAGCGCAGTTGCGTGTTTGAGCGCTGATGAATCCTGCTCCCACAGACGAGTCGTTGCGTCGTTGCGTCGTTGAGCAAGACACTTCACCCAGGTCGCCCCCTAGTGTTCACACGCACTAGTGTTTGAATGTGTCGCTTTCTTGATGTCAAGCGCGATATAAAAACATGATTATTTACCTTTTAAACATAAACGATCAAACGGAAACAAAATTTACGCCTCTTTTCCACAAAAATGAACCGTTTACACCTTAATTTCCAGCTTGGAACGATGCACCGATCTCGTTTTATCATGACAGGCCTGAACAGCGCTTCGAAAGCAAACCCCAAACCGCAAAACACACCAGAGTTTCTTTTCTATGTGTTAAAGATTCAGTTCAAACCACACCTCCCTCCATTTTATAATCACTGTGCTACAATGCAATCTTCTTTAGACGTGAACGACGAAACCAGTGACTTTTGTTTTCAGAGGATGTGAAGCTATGGGAAGGATGTAGCCCTTAACACTGTACTTAGGTCACAGATCACTATATGGCGTGTTATGCTTTTGCTCATAACTCCATGTAAAAATGAAGAATTTTTAGGTTTTTTTCCTGTATTTGTGTGTACATTGACATATTATTGTGTATTTCTTTGGTTTGCCACAAATGACGTTTTATATAAAAATACCACATTATATACAGTATTAAATTAAGCTGTTTTTTTAAAGAGATCAAACTGGATTTTTGGCGTTTGTCAAATTTCTAAACAATACTTGCACATATATAAGCTGACAGCCTGACTCTCAAAATCCACTTTCTCGCTGTAACCGGTGTCTTACTTTGTTTTGTGAGGAGTCGTGTGCAGGACGCTCTGCACATCTGCACACACGGGTGGAGGAACAGTATGCACACACGGGTGGAGGAACAGTATGCACACACGGGTGGAGGAACAGTATGCACACACGGGTGGAGGAACAGTATGCACACACGGGTGGAGGAACAGTATGCAGTATGGAACAGTATGCACACACGGGTGGAACAGTATGCACAGTAGGAACAGTATGCACACACGGGTGGAGGACAGTACCATAGCACAGGCCCCATGTGGAGTCTCTGACACTTAGAGCGACGTGCGCTGTAGCTGAGACACTAGTTGAGTTTGTATTTTCACACTTCCAGGTGCATACTGTTCTGTTCACTGTTCTGTTCATTCATAAAAAGAGCCTATTTTTGCAGCAGGTGCCTATAACGAGTCCTTATTTCCATCCGTCCACTGCTTTGGCCGTAGTTCCCACTTTGCACAGAAGTCCCATCGACGTCGGGGGCCACAGACCTGACTCGGCGCTGGTGGAGCTGTACTTTGGGTTGATGTCACCATAAGCTCGAGAAAAAATACAATTTCAGGGAAAGAAAGAGTGCAAATGATAACCCTTCATTTAAAAAAGAATTCCCACTGTGCTTTGCTTCATTCTGTTCACATCTGTATGGCTCCTGGATCGACATTGTATCCTGATCAGGTATTTTTGTACAAATAAGGGACTGATATATTATCTGTATTGGAACTTAGAATAAAGGACAAAATTGCTATAAACCAAAATGTTTAAGTTGTGTTTTCTTTCAGTGAGTTCTTATGTGGAAATAAGACGTGATGTAAAGATGAAAAAAGAGAAATTCTGTCTTATAATAGAGAAAAACAGAAGTGCTGCCACCGAAAACTGAAGAGAACAACAAAAAGTAACGGGTTCAGTCTGAGGCGGAAGGTAAAATACAATATTAAAGTCCTGTACTTAAGTAAAAGTATCCACTGTAAAATGTACTCAAGTAAAGTACAAATACCTAAAAAGTCTACTTCAGTACATTTGAGAGCAGTATCTGTACTTTTACTTTTCAGTCCTGATGAGTGAAGTACTTTTCATGTGATCTGAGGAGTTATTTTTACCATGTTCATAAAACATCCTGAATAAAGTTTAAGAGTTTGAGCTTGTACTTCTGTATCTGTACTTTTACTTAAGTAACAAAAGACTACTTCCTCCACCTCGGTTCATTTATTTTTGGCCTAAACAAAGTTCCACACTGGACCTGCTCCTGTTGTTCTCACGTGTCACCACTAGATGTCAGTGTGTTCTTTGATGCTGGAGCAGACAGAACAAAATAGAACTTGAGATAAATACGAAGTTTGGTGCTTCCATCGATGATTCTTTTACGTAGTTTTTTTTTTTTTTTTTACGTGTGAGGAGCCATGTTGGTTTTGACACAAACAGACCATGAGGCTCTGATTGGTTCATCTGCCTGTCAATCACGCTCTCTGAAGTTAAGGACACGCCTCCAGATCCACTCGTCTGTGGAAAGTTTTGTAAAAAAATGTGGTTCTGGCTGGTTATAGTGAGCAGCTTCGGTCTGAACAACAGAGAGAACAGGTGAGTCTGAACAAGGACAGGTGAGGGGGAGGGGCCAGGTGAGGGGAGGGGCCAGGTAAGGGCGGGGGCAAGTGAGGGGGAGAGGGGAGGGGCCAGGTGAGGGGTGAGGGGAGGGGCCAGGTGAGGGGGAGGGCCAGGCGAGGGAGAGGGCCAGGGGCCAGGTGAGGGGGAGGGGCCAGATGAATGGAGGAGGGACACGTCTCACATCTGCCCTCTAGTGGTTAAAAAATAAACCAGCGCCTGCGCCTCCTTCACAGACAGGGGGCAGTGTGTGTGACCAAAACAAAACCAATAAAATGGTAAAAGAATAAAAAACAAAAAGTCAGATGTGTTCAATAGTTTTAATTTCCAAATAAATGACAAAATGAGAATATTTACAAGTGGAAAATATGATCTGTACAAAAATATACATGCAGAGATTAAAAAACATGGAACTTAAACACTGACAAAACAAAATGAACTGAAACTGTTCAGTTTAAGTTCTCTCGTTTGAATGGCATCGGCAGTAATAAATAACGCTTCTGTGAGTCGTCAGATCAGATCAACTTTTGTTTTTGAGTAAGTTTGGTTTTATTTACAATTTTAAGCACGAACAGCGACGCGCTGATGACCAAAGGTGTTTTTAACTCGTGTAAACAGCGAGGTCTTCGTAAAAGTGAAGCCAACACAATCTGTATCAAGTACTATTAAGCTTCAACAACTTTGGTACCAATACTACGCAGGCAAACGGGGCAAACGGGGCAAACGGGGCAAACGGGGCAAACAGAACGTGAGTCTGATGACACTGAAGATCCAGAGGTGACTGTGAGAAAAGCCCGGCCTTGAACTCAGAAAACCAGATGAAATAAACACAAACTACTGTAGCAGTGCTCGCAGTACCAGGTACGTGCTTCTCTATAGATTTATTACAGATACAACAGATGTCTCATAAATAGTTGCATAAAATGTTAAAGCCGCAACATTGCACATGATAAACTGAACATAGACGAGTGCGTTTACAGCGTCTTCTTCTGCCCCGCCCCCACGAGAGGGACACGCCCACCACAAACTGCTCTGAGCGAAGAAGGCATCTGTCTATTTACAGATAAGGCCTGAACTTTTCCAGACTGCTCAACACAAGGTTAGTTCTATTAAAAGCAAATGGCAAATGTCTGTAGTTCTGTTATTAATGTCAAAGCTCCGAGTGCACGAACGTCTCCAGTCTCCAGGATGTGACGAGTCAAAGTAGCACAGCGACTCCTGACATGTTTATTCTTCTGGTCCTGAAAGACTCAGTTTCCTATTGATAGTTTCTATAAGAAAGTTTGTATTTAAGTAAAAAGAGCTCGACAGTTTCATTCTTTCTCCACAGGGAGGCAGCGTTTCTCGCTCTGATGGCGTCACTTTGTTCTAACAGCTCTGAGTCTGTCCAGTGGCATCTGCCTCTTCAAACTGCTCAGTTTTATCTCTTGAAAAATAAATTACTTCATTGAGTCTTTTAGTCCTTTGATTCCTGACGTACAAAATGTGTTAAGTTAGAGTTAAAAGTTAGCGTTAAGAGTTAGCGAGCAGCAGTAGATAAGAGCATGTGTCGCAGGAGAGAACGAGGTTCTCAGGGCCAAACTTTAAATGTAGGTGAGGACTACAGGCCTGAAATGTGTCAGTGAAAAAGATCAGATCAGCATTCATCATCATCATCATCATCATTATTATTATTGAAGGTGTTAAAGTGGGAGACGCACAGGGCCACAGCCTGTGCACTGGACACGTGTGACGTTTGACTCGTGTGTTTGAAACGCTGGGGCCAGAGAAAAGGATCAGAATCTGTGTCAAACTCTGGACTGAAGGCGACTTTGGATAAAGCTGCGGACTCCTCCGATGGGCCGGGCGTCGGTCAGGTGTTTCCTTCTGTCCATGAAGGTGATGAGTCGGGACGTGTCCAGGCAGAACTCTCCCTGGGCCTGGCCCGGCTGGAGCCACGGGTCCTGGAGGCACAGTCCCGCTGGAGGCCTCCTGCCTGGGTCAGTCCTCAGCAGCAGACACACAAAGTCCCGCGCCGCCTGCGTCACGCCCTGGAAGTAGTCTCTGGGGAAGCTGAAGTCCAGTCGACAGATGTTCAGACACGTTTCCTCTGAGCTCTCGTCCAGGAACGGAGACGCGCCGCTCAGCAGCACATAAGTCACCACACCTAGACTCCAGAGGTCAGAGGTCAGAGACACGGGCTCTCCCAGCACCAGCTCTGGGGACGCAAATTCAGGACTGCCCAGCAGGGGGTGGATGTAGTGAGCGCTGTTGAGCTGGATGGCGTCTCCAAAGTCTATGAGTTTGACGACGGGCTGGCCCATGGGGCTGTGGGCCACCAAGATGTTCTCAGGCTGAAAGAAATCACACATTTTATTACTCCATGAACGAGTAACTTCATTTAAATGAATGTAATGTAAATGACTTGCCTTTATGTCCAAATGCACAATCCTACAGTTGTGCAGATAATGTAAAGCTTCTAAAACTCCCCTGAGGTAGGAGGCGACTCTCTCCTCAGTCAGATTCCCACAGCGCACGATGTAGTCCAACAAACGGCCCTGGTCCACTCTGAGACACAAGCACCGTGTGATCAAACAGTAAAAAAACTACAAATATGTCTGCCGTGTGAGGCGCTCACATCTCCAGCACCAGGGCGTAGCTGCTGTGGGATTCGTACGTGTCCATCAGGCTGACGATGTTGGGATGTTGGAGTCTGTGCAGCAGGTTGAGCTCCTGCGTCACTCTGTCCCGTCGCATCAGTTTCTTGTTCACTTGTTTCACTGCAGCAGCACACTTTGTCCCTTTGTGCTCGCAGCGCTTCACCACAGAGAAACGCCCCCTGGTGGATGTGCAGACACGAGACAGTCACTTCTGCTCAAGCATCGTCTTTGTGTTTTTGACATTCTTTTCCTCATTATTTACCTGCCGAGTTCAGACACTTCAGAATAATGAGAGTCAAAGTTCTCCTTCCAGCTCACCCTGACCCCGTCTCTGGACACGGCTGAAGACACAAGAAGAACACGTGAAACGGAGCACACGCCTCAGCTCACACGGTTAGACCCGCTCTTACCCAGGACTCTGAGATTGGCTGTGGACGTTACGGTGCCGAGATCATTCGAGGCGACACAAGTGTAAAGTCCGTCGTCGTCAGAGTCCACGCCGATAATCCGCAGCGTCGCTTCACCTGCATCGCTACGGCAACAGCAAAAACACATCACGCATCACCACAGACGGGATAAAGACGTCACCCACAGCGTTCGGCTCCAAATGAAGCTCATCGAGGCTAGAGCAGGTTTAGTGGTGTCATAGCAACAAAAGAGCCAATCAGGAGCGAGGCTGGTGAAGGTAACGCCCCTTCTACTTAGAAAAAGGACCTGATGTGTCTGTTATTAATGTTCATATGTGATTTACAGACACAGACGTGAAATAAAAACCCCAGGATCATGTGGAGGGTTAATACGAACATTTAAGACCAAAATGAGTCTGACAGCAGCAGGGACAGAGAGAGAGGACAGATTTTAAAAAGACAAAAAATAAACTCAAAATAATGATAATAAAAAAAAAAAACTCAAAATATCTCAAAAGATAAAAAATTAACTCAAATTTAAAAAAAAATAAAATAAAATAAAAAAAAAATAATAAATAAAGACGTAAAAAAACTAAAATAACCCCCAGGATCATGTAGAGGGTTAATACGAACATTTAAGACCGACATGAGTCTGACAGCAGCAGGTACAGAGAGGCGGGCGTTATGTCCATATAAAGTCTATGCTCATCATATACTCTTTGCTCATCAGCTTCTAAAGCTTCTAAACCCTGTCACAATATTAAGAAGTACTGCATCCCGTTTATGAAGTTATTTTCAGTTGCATTACATAGATCCTATAATT
Organism: Periophthalmus modestus; assembly: GCA_019594935.1. Taxonomy (NCBI): domain Eukaryota; kingdom Metazoa; phylum Chordata; class Actinopteri; order Gobiiformes; family Gobiidae; genus Periophthalmus; species Periophthalmus modestus. The sequence goes on from JAIEZT010001318.1 coordinate 32,296,527, forward strand.
AAACTACAGAAAAGGGCAGTAAAAATAATGAATACAGCAGGATTCTGTGATCCTACAAATGAACCGTTTATAAAATCAAATATACTAAACTTTATGGGCATAGTTAAGTTAAAAATGTTGAACAAGGATCATTCCCATCAGCCTCAGTCCTTCTTTAAGTGAAGAAATACTCGCTTTAACTTCAGAGGTTTACTTTGGTTTGAATCTGATAAAATAAGAACTAATGTGACAAAGACGTGTCTGTTTGAGGAGTAAAACTTTGGAACGATCAGTGATGAATTTAAGTGAATTAAAACACTGTATAAATTCAAAAAACTTTAAAACATGAGCTCATTCTCACATTTACATTGTTTATATGAGCCGAGACGTGTTTCAGAGACTGATTTAAGTTAATAAAGTGTTATGTTACTGTATTGTGACGTTGTTCCGTATCAGGACAAACCGCTTCAGCCCAGGCCTTTTAACGTTGTAACTAATGAAGAAAATGTTTCGTTTTGCCGTGTTCTTCCTGTACCTGTAGGCGATGCTGAAGTGTCCGTTGTTGGTCAGGGTGCTCTGATCTGGACCTTTCCAAATGAGAGACGCTCGAGGTCGACCGCAGACTTTACACCTCAGGGTGACGCTCTCCCCGTTATCACAGGTGACGTCGCTCAGCGGGACAAGAAACTCCGGGGGAACTAAACAAAGACGACTTTTAGTAAGTTTAACGAGAGCTGCACGTGTTACAGCGGGAGACTCTTACCGTCGTAGATGTAGTTGGGATTTAGAAGCTGCAATGAAACAGAAGCATCAGAATCATTTTAAAGCCAGGATTTTTTAAGTTAACTAATAACTGGGTTGTTTTTTTACCTTTACAGAGACTTTGTTGGACTTCCTGTAACCGTTTTCCAGCTTTGTTTCCTTTTTGGGATCTTTTTCTTTTTTTTCTGACTTCTTGCGGATGCGTAATGATGTGTGCCAAGAGGAGGATTTTCTACTGACAAAAACACAACACCACAGTTTTACCAAACAGAAAACATCCAGAGCATAAGTCTGAGCATCAGTTTAAACCACAGACTGAGTAAAGAAGTGGACTGAGCGTCACCAGGTCAGCTCTGTCCATTTCTACATCAGTCTCTGGTCTAAAGCGTCTCCCGGTACGTGTGGTGTCTGGCCTCTTACTTGACCGATCCCTCTGGACACTCGGGGGCAGTGGCAGAGGTGTGTCCGAGTACAAATCCAGGAATCCAGCCTTCCGCAGCGGGGCCCTGTTCAGTCGCTGCTCGGAAAACCAGGAACATGTTTTGCTGGTTGCTGGCTAAGATCTGGACCACCTCTCCCTGTGAAACGCTGATCTCATCCTCCTTAACCGCCATGTAGTCCTGGGTCACCAACATTGTGGATACGCTACTGCTGCTGCTACTTTCACTCTGCAAAATACAACGAGGTCACACGTTACGCTCGGCCGATGAGTGCAGACCAACAGTAAGAACGAGTGAAATGTGTGAAGTACTGAAGTCATTACTGATCTTCAGACGGGATCATTTTAATTTTCTAGATTCAGTTGATGAAAGAAACTAAAGAAAAAGATGTGTATTTTCTCTGGCTGCGTCTGACTCCCACACACACGAGAGGCAGTGAGTTGTAAGGGCTCGTTTGTCGGCAGAACCACAAACGTTGGCGTTAGTAGCAGAGAAGTACATTTGAGTGAAATCATGAAGACAGCAGGAGGTGAAGGGCGGCCAAGAGGGAGTCAGGTGTTAGTAAAAGCGTTGTTAGAGATCCAGATAGAGCCTTGACAGAGCTGAACATTAGAGCAGAATCAACCCGAAATCAGTGAAACAGAGCAGACGGCTGCTACAGACGAGTGGAGGAGGAGGAAGGATCAGTAGGGACAGATTAGTAGCACTGGTTCAGCAGACAGGACAGACCGGGCTCAGTGTGTCTGTTAGTTGGACCAGCAGGGGGCAGTAGTCTTACCCCGTTGCTCTGGGTGGACTGGATGGACTGCTCGCTGGCAGAGGAGCATGTACTCATGCGATCAGCCTCCTTGCTGTGGGTGGAGTGTCTGTGGGACTGATTTTGGCTCCCAGATCCAGAACCAGCCTGGACCGGATTTGAATTCTGACGCACTGGAGTCTCTCCCGTTTCCCCAGGGAAGGTGAACGAGCCAGGCCGGCTGGCTGGGGAAGCCGGCATGGAGCTCCAGAAGCCTGGTCCAGACTTGTGACCGGGGCTGGGAGGGGGCCCTATCTGGGCTTCTTTGCCAAAAGCAGGAGTGGCCATGGGTGAGGCCATAGGGGACACGGCCCCGGGACGAACTTTGGCAACGGGCGTAGAGGGCAAGGGCCCCACGGCGGCGCGGGGGAGGGGGGCCGGACTGTTGGCCTGGTCCTCTGAGCTCTGACTAGACCGTTTGCTTTGTGGACTACTCCCTGAAGGGACGAGGGACGAGGGGACGGGGCGGGGGGACACACCTGGATCACAAGTAGGTCAAACTCACACTTCAGTCACATTTTGTTTCAAAGGTAAACGGAGAATCTTTGCACGTTCTTACCTGACATTTTGTGGGGGCTGTCCAGGTCGGTGCCGGCGTGATGGCGGGTGGGCTGAGGTAAACGAGAGGGCTGGGGGATCCTCGATGGGCGTCGGGACCCTCCCAGAGGACCTGAAGGGACAGAGCTAACCTGGGAGTTTGCAGCAGGAGACGAGCTGCCTCCACTCACAGCCCCCGGGTTAGAAGAGCCCACAGCCGCGATGTGGTTCCTCTGGAACTCGATGGGTGACGTGAGAGCTGCTCAAACATTTAGTTACAATGTGGATGTGTTTTATGAGAAGTGATAAAAATGTGTTTTATGAGGAGTGGAAAAGAACAAGTGTGTGTTTAAAACCTACCGTTGAGAAAGTTACGCTGGCTTTCCAGTATCTGACCGATCTGTAAAGTCCAAACCTCTCGCACCCCGGGGTGGGCCGAGTGGAGCACGAACGACTCCGTGACGCCGTTAGAGGAGCGAGACGTCAGAACGAATTTACAGGGATCACCCTCGACGTTCTCCTCGAGGCCCAGACAGCTGATCTGCAGAGAACAACCAGCAAAATCAAGGCTAACACCCGACACTGACTGGTAAAAAAACACTACTTTTTCCCTCTGTCCCTCTGTCTCACTCTCCCTCTGTCCCACTGTCCCCCTGTCCCCTGTCTCCTGTCCCCTGTCCCACCTTGATGCTGTGTTTATAGAGGAATCCTGGCAGAGAAAAGCCCTTCTTTCTGTCCAGTGGCTCGCTGAAAATGACCATCTGCTCAAACAGAAACACTCTCCTCTCCTTCATTCGTCCCGGGACACTGGTCTCGGGGTCAGACACCATGAACGTGTCCTGCAGCAGAAGACGCCCCTGAGCCACGATCTTCCCCTGTGGCCACATCATCACAACAATAAACGTTTAAATGCAGGAAACGACCAGAAAAATCAGATCATAGAGTCACAAAATGTCACCTCGAATCCCTGAAGTCGACCCACGTTCATCATATCGTTACATCGTTTTGGCACAATGCACATGACCTCCACGGCTTTCTGTTCCAAAAAACAAACAAGTTTAACACGATAAAAATGCAACTTGATAAACTCATGGCTTTATAAATGTACCTCCAGCTCCATGGACTCCAGCCCGACCTTCTTCGAGCATTTCAGAAGGTCCTGCAATTAAAAAAAAAAAAAGAAGAAAAATATAAAAATGGTCCCAAGAAACATTTTAAATCTATACAATTTAGCACAAGAGCTCACCTTTAGCAGCAGCTGGTATTTCATGATCCTCTGCACTGGTTTTATGAGCAGGTCCGTGATCTGCAGCCTGTGTCCAAGTCTCTGCTTTAAGTCCTGCACAGAAGAAGAAGAAGGAGAAGAAGAAGAAGAGAAGGAGGAAGGAGAAGAAGAAGAAGAAGAAGGAAGAAGAAGGAGAAGGAGGAGGAGGAGAAGGAGGAGGAGGAAGAAGAGGAGGAGGAGAGAGAAGAAGAAGAAGAAGAAGGAGGAAGAAGGAGGAGAAGAAGAGAAGGAGAAGAAGAAGAAGAAGAAGAAGAAGAAGAAGAAGAAGAGTAAAAACCCAAACGGCCAGAATCCACCAACAAACATCTGATTTAAAACGATCTGTTACCTCAAAATACGTGTCGAGATACTCCGAGACGATGTGCTCCGACTTGGGCTTGTTTTGGCAGTACACCACATACATGTTTAGTCTGCGCTCCTGTTCACAAAGACCAAAGTAATAATATTACGTAATCTGAGTACTTCAAGTGTCATAAGAAGAAGCCGACTGATTAAACACAGACCTGCTTTAGGAAGAGCGGTCCCAGTCTGTCAGGGTCCTCCACACATTTCTCCAGCTCCCCGAGAAAGTAACTGAACAGGAGAGGAAGAGTTTTAGTTTTAGTTTTTCAGTCTGAGAGAAGAACTGAGCCTAAAGGTGCAGGTTTGTGTGTTAAACATGTGAATGAAACAAAAGCAGGTCTGTTTCTCTCGTTTCTCTTACTCTTTGTGCCAGTCGAAAATCTGATGGATGTTTCCAAACACGATTTTGTCTTTTCCCTTCATGTCGTCTGGAACTCCCTCCTCCTTCATCCTGCTCATGTAGCCCTGCAAAAAACAACCGAGCTCAGTGACAGATCAACGTTTCCTGTGGGTGAAGATAACGAACCTCTGCTCTGTCTGAAGCTTTAGTCTGAGCTTCATTTTAAAACAATCTGACCATAAAGAAAAGACTTTACTGAGCTGATTTGTGCATTAGCGAAACAGTTTTCACATTAGTGTCTCACCTTTTTGTTAAAACTCTTAAACGGGACATGAGCTCAGACTGATCACAGACTCATGAAAACCTGCCGTTTAAATCCATTGTGTTTTTTATTGAGTTTTCAGACAATCTTAAAACGTCTTTCGGATAAACAAATGCTCAGCAACATGTTGATGTTAGAATAATCCTATTAAAAGTCCGGATTTTCGGACCTAAAAACCTTCAGCTCTGTGGAACTTGTGTGAGCGAGAGGGGAGAGGGCGAGGCTGCGTCACTGGAGAAGCTTTACTTTTATAAATACATCCAGAAAACCCAGCTGCGCCGTTCGTTCTGTGGGTTTTGGGAGGTTTCTCACACACTTTTCTACAGGTTAAGTCGCTGAAACCTGGCAAACCTGAATCTAGCTTCATTTAAAACAGTGAAATAACGAATATTTGAGACGTTTACAGACAGTCAACAGGCTTTTCCATTCACAGGTGACACATTTCAGTTTGTGGACGAATTAAACAACGTAGAGTCATGTGTTCTGCAGATTTACAGCTTTTCAAACCACAAAACTGATCAACTTACCTCAACAACCAGGCTCAGGTCTCGGACATAATCTCGTTCTGTCTCCACGAGCTCCAGAAGGATGTACCTAAAATAAAGAATAAAAACATGACAAAAACATGGAGGATGCTCTAAACTTGCTCGTTCTTGAGGACATACTGCCGTTTCTTCAGGACGCTGGCTCTGCGATCGTCCAGCTCTTCCATGGGAGACGAGGAGGACAGAAGAGACTGGTCCGACGGGTTACACGACGGGGAGCTGCTGTCGCCCTGCTCCACTGACAGTGAACTCGGCCGGTCCTCCAGAGCCTGAACCGGTAAACTCATGGTAACAAACAAACTGAACCAGATTTGACTGCACTGTGACGTTTTCCCCTCTCACCATTTTGCTTTTGACCAGTTCCTCGATGGCGCTGACGAGCTCGGCAGCGCTGGGCGTCTCTGAGCTGGACGGTCGGACTGAGAGGCGGGAGGCGGCCTGCGCAGGAGGAAACACGACGAGTTTGAGCACTTCAGGTTCAGAGGCAGAGTGTGAGGTTATGTAGTGTGTTTTTTTATTTATTTAAGTGAATTATAAGCTAGATTTTGTACGACTTCAAACTGAGACAAGCACAGAGCATGCTTACATCACCGAGTTAGACCCATGTTCAATATTTCACATTAGTTTTGTAAGGATTTAAATTAATTTTTTTTAACGCAAGCAAATGAAATGCAAGTTAAAGTCCAGAATGTGTTATGGATCATTTATAGAATTTACGAGGTTATGCAAAGTCTCACAGAAAATTCAAAATGAAGATGGACTTTATGACGACTGAATGGAAATATGTGCAAAATGAAAATAAAATAGAGGTGAGAGGTAAAAATAAACTGAAGAGGGTATTTTATGTGAGGATGAGCTGTAGCTACAAAATAAAATGCTAATGGCAGAATGCAGTACAGATGTATGAGTATATATAGTGCAGGAGGCTCTCACCCTTGCTGTGTGTGCTTCAAGACTTTCCCCAATTAGGATTTCTGGGTGAGGTTGTGTGCCCTTCTGGCCTCGCCAGCGTTTAAAGATGCCAATTACTCGCATGGGTAATGAGGTTACGCACACAGGGTAAAAGGGGATGAGGACGAGCGAGGATATGAGGGATCAGGAGTAACAACGGGACTTTTATAAGGTCTTTGGGGGATTACTGTCAATATTTTAGTTAGAATTTATATTAAGTGTCGTGATCTGGTGCTGTTCATCTTATTACTTTTAAGAATCCTTCTGTTATGTTTCTAATGACTAGAACTACACTGAAAACGTTTCCTCAGTGACTTTTTCACAAACAAAAACCCTTTTAAGCTCGAGCTCAGCTCCAGCCAGGGCACTCACATTTTAAAGTTAATTAAATAAATGTTAAATTAGAATCAGCAAAAATAATAACAGATAAAATAAAAGAAACATTAAAACTCATTTCCTAAAACTGTTTCCTGAAGAAGATGCAGCTACTATTTAAAGAAAGAGGAAGAAAAGCATTAAGGAAGTGGCTGGGGAGAGACAGAGGGACGAGCCGCTCAGATGGACAGATATGGAAACTGAGACAAAGCAAAGACAGGACATAAATCAAGATAATGCTACAGAATGAAAAACGATACAACCAGGAAACAAAACAAAAGAGAAACAGAAATTAGTGTCAGTGTCTCGGAGCTGTGGAGACGAGGGCCGTCTCAGACACGTCGCCATGTACCGCTTAAAATGAAGGCAGACTGAAAGAAAACTGTGCCAAGAAAATATGAAAATTGTGCACTTATAAAGTACTGAACATATTCACTGGTCCTTTTACCTTGTCGTCCTGTGGGTCTGGCTGCAGCAGGCTGTGCTGCTGGATGGCCATAGGGGGCGGTAGGGGGACAGCATCAGGGCCCTCCTCCCCTTCTTCTTCACCACAGCTCTGCATCCCGGAAGAACTGGATTTGGACAAAGTGCCACTGGACAGACCCTCGTTACGCACCCTCTGGAATTTACACAGGAAAATGACAAACACACAAACCCCGACGTCCCAAAGAGTCGACTCAAGTCTGAACTCTGACCTCTTCCACCGTCTCGTCCTGTGGCGTGGCTGCGCTCTCGTCTGAGTCTTTCTGAGAGCCGATGGTGATCTCTCCGCTCTTCCTCACGTCTCGGTTCTTCTTGTGTTTCGTGGCGATCTTCTTCACGTGGCCGTCGGCTTTGCCGCTGCTGAGGCGCCGCACGGGGCTCGTGAGCCACTTCCTCAGAGTGTTTCCTGACAGTAAAACAGACTCTAACAAACCTCTGATGGAGTTAACAGTAAAGACTTTTGTGCCGACATGTACCTGGACGCTTCGGCCCCGGTGACGTGTGTGACCCGATGCCGTGGTTTGGCTGAAGCGTGGCGGAGGAGCCGGGCAGGATGGCGTCATTACTGCAGACGGACAGCGTGTCTGTGAAAACAAGTGGAGTTTAAACTGGAGTCACCTCAGTGATGCATCGTCGCTGTGACTCGTGTCTCTGCACCTTTGTGGTTGTAGATTCCCTCCATCTCCATGGAGGACCTGGAGTGGGCGATGCAGAGCGTGGAGCAGGGCACCAGCCCCTCCTGAGCCGGGGAGCGGTCCGTGGTCCTCACCAGGCACCAGTCCGGTTTATCGTGACATCGCTCCAGCACCTCCACCGTCTGCCCCCGTCGCACCGTCAGCTCATTACTGTTACTGGCCATGAACTCGTGGATGACGACGGTGAGCTCACAGCCTCCAGAGAGCTGCCACAGAGAGAGGGTCAGACACAGGAGCCGTCCACACTCACCTGTCGTCCTGTCGGAGTCTCACCTTGTCACTGTCCATGGTGTTTTGAGACGTGCGAGACGCCAGAGAGATGGTGTCGGGCTGACTGCTGCCCTCACCCTGACTGTCCAGGTCCTCCCCGTCCCTTCAGCACAAACAAGAGGCACACTGTCAGCTCCTCTCTCCTCTCTACAGTCAGCTCCTCTCTCCTCTCTGTTCCTCTCTGCTCTCTGCTCCTCACATTTCTACAGTCTGCTCCTCTCTCCTCCCTCCTCCTCCTCCTCCCTCCTCTCTACAGCCTGTACACTCATCCCATTTACTCCTCTCTCCTCTCCTCTCTCTCCTCTCTCCTCCCTCCTCTCTCCAGCCTGTACACTTGTACACTCGTCCCATTTACTCCTCTCTGCTCCTCTCATCTCTACAGTCTGCTCCTCTCTCCTCCCTGCTCCTCCCTCCTCTCTCCAGTCTGTACACTTGTACACTCATCCCATTTACTCCTCTCTGCTCCTCTCTCCTCTCCCCTGCTCCTCCCTCCTCTCTACAGCCTGTACACTCGTACACTCATCCCATTTACTCCTCTCTGCTCCTCTCTCTCCTCTCTCCTCCCCCTCCTCTCTCCAGCCTGTACACTTGTACACTCGTCCCATTTACTCCTCTCTGCTCCTCTCATCTCTACAGTCTGCTCCTCTCCTCCCTGCTCCTCCCTCCTCTCTCCAGTCTGTACACTTGTACACTCCCCCATTTACTTAATCCAGTCCTCTCTGCTCTCTCTGCTCATCTCTGCTCCTCCCTCCTCTCTCCAGCCTCCACTTGCACACTCATCCCATTTACTCCTCTCTGCTCCTCCCTCCTCTCTGCTCCTCTCTCCTCCCTCCTCTCTCCAGCCTGTACACTTGTACACTCGTCCCATTTACTCCTCTCTGCTCCTCTCTGCTCCTCCCTCCTCTCTCCAGCCTCCACTTGTACACTCGTCCCATTTACCTTCGGCCCTTGTGATGTTTGACGGCTGTGGCTTTGGGGATGTGAATAGGCTCCTTTAGCGCCCCCCGCAGGTGGATGGTGCGCTCCTGGATCACCTCCCTGATGTGCTTAATCCAGTCCTGCTTGTTCTCTATGTTAGACGCCTGGAGAAGGTAACAAACGTCATACAGAGATATGGACTTAAACTAAGGATTTTGTTATTTACCTATTTTTTTTTCAACATAAAATATTAAACACAAGTGTAAATCAGAGAAGTTGCTCAGGGCTGTGTTATGGAGTTTGTACTCACCGTGGCGCCATGTTTGGATCCCTGACTTAGCTTTAAATTTGAAATATAAAAGGAAATTTTAAAATATTGATTCAGAATATGCTTAAGACATGACTTTATTTGTAGTGACACACAACAGGGATAAACTGGCTCTACGTTTACACGATTAAATGAACAACAGTATTAGTGTGTCATGAGACGCATTTAAGCACACAGACAAGACTTATCTGGTTAGTTCGGTTGGTCTCAGTTAGAGAGAAGTTTGGATCCATGCTGTTCCAAAAGCTGAACGTTTTTTTAAGTTTCTGTGACATTATAAAGTCACTGAATGTGATTCTTTTTATTTAAAATCCCATTGAACCAATCAGTGTTTCTCCCAGAACATCAGACTCAGCAGCTGGTGCAACATGTGGAACCAGAGCATCCGAAACACCAACGTCCACAGAGAAACACGGCCCCAGTGCAAGAGGGAAGACGGGATGAAGCAGAGAGAGAGGGGGAGGGAGGGAGAGAGAGAGGCAGAGGGAGAGAGAGAGAGAGAGACAGTACAAGAGCAAGAGAGACAGCCAGAGAGAAAGAGTAACAGAGGAGAAACACGGCCCCAGTGCAAGAGGGAAGACGGGATGAAGCAGAGAGAGAGAGGGAGAGAGGGAGAGAGGGAGAGGGAGACAGAGAGAGAGAGAGTGAGAAAGACAGAGAGAGCCAGAGAAACAGAGCAAGAGAAAGAGCTAGAGGGAAAGAGTAACAGGAAAAACACAGCCCCAGAGATGTGCACGTGGGTTATAAAGACAGGATGAAGAAGAGAGAGTTTCACTGAAGAACGGGAAAGAGGAGAGAAATAAAGAAAGAGGAGAAATAAAGAGAGAGAGGGGGAGGGAGATATTGGGTGATAGAGGAAGAGAGAGTGAGAGGGAGAGAGACAAGACAGAGAGTTTCACTGAGAAAAGAGAAAGAGAGAGTTTAACTGAGAGGAAGAACAGAGGAAGAAGGAGCTTAGTGAAAGGATTTTGCAGCTGCTCATGCAGTTAAACAGGCTGAGCTGAAGCCCCTGAAAACAGGTGCAGCAGTGAGAAAAACGAGAGAAAACGAGAGAAAAACGAGAGAAAAAGAGAAACAGAGAGAATCCAAAAGGTTAAACTGAGCGTCACGTCCACATCGACAGCCAAAGAGCCACAGTTTAAAGGCTTCAGTTTAACCCCTGGATTTCCACACTCACGGAGCACTTACCTTCAGAACTATCTTGTTATCGTTTGTGGGAGTTCGTCCGACCCAAAGAGCAAATTTACACGGATCTCCTTCGACGTGTTCTGTCACACCCAGCTCTGACGTCTGCAGGTCAAAGGTCATTGCTGTTATTATACTGCGTTTATCAGCGGACGTGAACAGTGAGAGTCACTTACATAGAGTTTGCTCTTGTAGATGTACTTGCCCCGACCGTTTGAGTCCTTCACCTCTTTACTAAACACCAGAGACATCTCAAACAGGAAGAGGTGTCGCTCGCGGCCTTTTCGGATCAGAGTTTTGGGGTCCCAAACTTGGAAGGAATCCTGGAGTATCAGCTCACCCTGGGAGTCAATGTTCTCGTCAAAACCTGGAAAAAAAACAGTTTGTAGTTCAGTGTTCAGGTCAGTTTAAGGTTATTTCTACAGCACATTTAAAACAACTTGAGCTGAGCAAGATGCTTCACATTAAAGTCAACACAAAACAAATAAAATAAGATGCAAAGGAACAGAACAATAAAACACAGAGACATCCTGTGTAGCTCGTGTGAAATCATTCTGCAAAATGGACTTTTCAGAGCGTTTAACCAGGTTCTAGTCGTTTCTTCTCATTGAGCCTCTTGAAGTTGTATTTGGAGTGATTCATGTTTGAGTTTTTAATCTCTTATTTTCATGAGGCCATTTTGCTGATTTGCCTCCTGCCCACTGCGACACGCCCCCTGCGACACGCCCCCTGTGACACGCCCCCTGCGACACGCCCACTGCGACACGACTTTATTATCACGACGTTTACGGCGACGTCGGCTCCACTGGACACTGCAGGGGATTTGTTTCTTTTCTGAAGTGGTTTTAGATCAATTCTGTGATTTAAATGTGTAAATTATAACAGAATGATCCACAGAGATGAGAACCATAGAGACACAAGCAGGGCTGATTTAAATGCCAGGGAGGACGTACCCTCGAGCATGGACAGGTGCATGGCGTCATTGGCTCTTTTGGGAACGCTGAGCATCACTTCAAGGCCGTCGATAATCTCTCCTTTACCCTCTTCACAGCAGGTCAGCAGCTCCTGAACATGACACAAAAGGGGGAGGAGCTTAGAGACAGAGACAGAAGTGTCATGTGACGGAGGTGATGATGATGGTGGTGGTCAGCACCTTCAGAAGGAGTTGATACTTGGTGATCCTCTGCACAGGTTTGATGAGATAAGAGGAGATGGAGTTGGCGAGTCTGTGCCTCTGTTGAATTTCCTGTGAACAGAAAAAAAATGAAAGAATTAAAAACAAAATCAGCCTGAACCACAGACTGTAAAGAAGTGACTGAGTGTGACCCACAGCTTCAGCTCCAGATGAGGCTCATCGAGGTCAGAGCAGGTACAGCGGAGAATTTGGAGCAGAGTTCAATATTTGGAATTCTGACAGTGAGTATCATAGCGACCAAAGAGCCAATCAGGAGCGAGCTTGTTGAAGGTAACGCCCCTTTCGCCCACACCTCTGGTTTAACGGGAGCATTTTTGGTGAACTTAGATTCAAATTATTTAAAATGGCAATTAATTTAATTATTATACTGTATTTGGCAAATTTTATATTGATAAAAGTAAATTTTCTTGTACTTCTTTGTTTTACCTGTTTTAATTAAACAATTAGACTCCCACATATCCACTATTTTGAAAAGCTTAAACAAAAAAAGCCATATTAACATTTGAAGGCTGCTTATTTTTTTTTAAATCTTTGTGCAACGTAACAGTGGAACCATTTAACCCTTTTTTATATGTCAAATCTGTTTTAACACAACAAGAGGACAGAAGGACCTGATGTGTCTGTTTTTAATGTTCAGATTTACAGACACAGACGTGAAATAAAAACCCCAGGATCATGTAGAGGGTTAATACGAACATTTAAGACCAACATGAGTCTGACAGCAGCAGGGACAGAGAGAAGAGACAGTTTTTTGCAAAACCCCAAAATAAACTAGAAAAAAAAACCCAAAAAACTAAAAAAAAACCCCCATAATAAACTAGAAAAAAACCCCAAAAAACTCAAAAAAAACCAAAACAAACCCAAAATAACTCAAAAAGAAAAATCAACAAAAACTAAAAATAACTCAAAAAAATGAATAAATAAACTCAAAATAACAAAAAAAAAAATTAAAAATGAACTCAGAAAAACTAAACAAAATATATATATATATGTTGATGGAGCGGAAAGTGCGACTTGATCACTTCCTGTTTTTTGGATCAGGACAAAAAAAGCAAAGAAACAACAAGTTTCACTCACGTCAAAGTAGTTCCCAGCATGCTCCAGGATCAGCTGAGTGGAGTCTGGTTTATTCTTGCAGTAGTTCACGTACATCTGGAACTTGTCCGCCTGATAAACAAGATACACGAGATTAACTCGGCAACACAACAAGAGAGCTCCCACAATGCACCGGGGCAGAGTCTGTGGGGATTCAAACACATGTGGGCCGATTCAAACACATTTCCCAGCTCTTTGAGGAAGATACTAGAACGAGAATGATTTACAATTCAGTGTGTGTAAATGTGTGTTCTGTTATTTCTGATCATAAATGTCTTCAGGATCATAAATGTGTGTCCTGTTGTTATTTCTCATAAAGCTTCTTTGTTAGGAAGATAAATGTGTGTCTAGAAAATGTGTGTTCGAGATCATAATTTACATCATTGTGTGTTCTGTTATGTGATCAAATGTGTGTTCTGTTGTTATTTCTGATCATAAATGTGTGTTCTGTTGTTATTTCTGATCATAAATGTGCGTTCTACATTTGTGTTTTTATTCGCAGACTTACTTGTGGTGAAATTCAAACAGGTCCTGCATGTTTCCAAAGATGATGTGCTCCTTATTAACGATGCCTGGAGGAATCTCTTCAACGCCGCTCGTCATCTCCCACAGGTACGTCTGCAAGAGGAGAGCGTTTAGGTCAGATCGAGATCCAGCAGAACACAGTGCACGTTCAAAAAAATCAGGGAAACAGCGAGACCGTGAAAGATAAACCGTGTGAGGGGCAGTGTAATGTGTTGAGAATATTACAAATGTTTTTTATATCGCTGTGGTACCCAGGAAATTCTCCTTTTGCATTTGCAGCTCACATCCTCTGTGTCAAAGGATAAACAGTTAAAATCAGCCTGAACTCGTCAGAAGTGGTTGACACATAGAAGAAGTGACACATGTCAGGCTGCGGTCGCCCGAGGCCAGAGACAATACATGAATTTGGAATCTCACTTATAAATGATCGACCTCATCCCGCCTCCAGAATCAGGGAAATGTCACAGACTCGTCACAGTTGTAAATAGCTGCTACGTCTACAAACCGTGTTATGTCCTAGTGTGTCTTTTATGTCTTACCACAACTTGTCACTATTGTATATGTCACTATGTCTGTCTTCCATTCAATAAATACAAAAATAATAAAAATTGGTAGTGAAGCTGTGAGGAGAGAAGCAGATTGCACAGACTCCACGGGGCGAGTGCAGTGACGACCCAGTAACCCACCCTGACTCCTCCACTTTAATAAAACCTAAAGATTATTTCTGTAGTCCTCATTTCCTCAGGTACCAAAAGAATTAAACATGTCTCCTTTGGATCTGTGACATTAAACGTACAGTATACAGCCACAGACAGATGTATTATTTTAATCTACAAATGTGATATGTGAAGTGGAGAGTTATTTTTGAGTCATCTGCACTCACGTCCATGCACTCCCGCAGGTCCCGCACATACGCCTTCTCCGTCTGGATCAGCTCCGCCATGATGAACCTCAGAACACAGCATCAGCACATCGTTATTCTGTTTAATTCTGGATACATCTGCTTCTTCTGTAAATCCTAAAATGGTTTCAGTTGGAGCTCTTACTCTTTTCGGCGTGCGGACTTGCGTTTCTCCTCGTTCAGCTCATGAGCCGCGTCTCTCAGCTTGACCTCTGACCCCGTAGCAGGTATGTTGTCCAACTGGAGGTCTTTGCTCTACAAGAAGAAGAGAAGAAGTACTCGATTATGTTGCTTAACAGAGAGAGGGGACACAGATTTTCAAAAGACAAAAAAATAAACTAAAAAAAACCGAAAAACTTCAAAAAAAAAAAAAAAAAAAAAAAAAAAATCTAAATAAACTCAAAATTACGACGGCGTATTACTGCCACTTAAAAAGAATAAATTCTGTGGGCGCTACGAGAATAAAGTCGTAGCATTTCGACATTAAAGACGCAATTTTACGAGAATAAAGTCATGATTTTATGAGAATATCGGCTCCTGTGAGTGAGTCGACCAGTGCTTTATGGAGAGTTTGGACTTTGGGGTTTATGCACAGACACTTCAGACAGTTCCTCTTCCACAAAAGTCACAATTTATTCCAAATCCCTACGGTTCCTCTGACGAAACAAACTCAAAACATGAGCAGTGTCGCTTCAAAGTCCTGAGACTGATGATCGTTTGGTGATGGTGGATAAAAGAACACAGTATTTCATTGTGCGTAAAAGCCACGTTTAAAGTTTATACGGACACAAATACTCTCCAAACTCTCCATAACACAACGCACTGGTCTCATTCACCCACAGGAGCAAATGTTCTCAGAAAATTACGACTTTATTCTCATAAAATTATGACTTTTATGTAGAAATGCTACAACTTTATTCTCATAGCGCCTGTAGAATTTTTTTTTTTTTAAGTGGCAGTAATACGCCGTTGTACAAAATAACAAAAAAAAAAAAAAAAAAACAAAAATTCAAAACTCAAAAAAAAAAAAAATAAACTCAAAAACAACAGCAAAAAAAAAACTACTTAAAAAAAAAAACAATCTAAATAAACTCAAAATAACTAAAAAAAAAAACAAAAAAAAAATGAACTCAAAATAACAAATAAATAAAAAAAAACAAAACAACAACACTCAAAATATCTAAAAAACAAAACAAAAGCAAAAACAAAAAAAAACAACAACCTCAAAATAACTTAGAATAACTAAAAAAAAGAACCCCAGGATCATGTAGATGATTAATACGAACATTTAAGACTGACAGCGGCAGGTACAGAGACACAGTTTGTCAGTAGAAAGTGAACCTCTCGTCCCACTTTCCTTTTAAACGTTTCACGGTGCAGACATGAGTGTGTAGATGTTCCAGACTTACGGCTTTGTTGGAGTCGGGGGAGATTCCCAGAGCCTTTTCCAGCAGCGGTACTTGTCCATGCGGAGAGAAAAGTCTCTGTATCTCTTATCCACGGCAGTCACCCATTTTTTGATTTCGGCAGCGTGACTGTGGCCTTTGTCGCAGAAGCCCTCGGCCAACTGGATGAGCAGCTTTACACGCTCTTTAGTTTGCTACAAAAGAGGAAGCATTATGTAAAAACTAGACAAAAATAATCACTAGATTTTAATTCAAAGTGTTTAAAATAGTTTAAAATCACAATACAACAACAAATTATAAAATGAAAAGAGAAGAGGCAGAATAAAACCCTTTCAGTCACATGCAGCTCAGCAGAACCGTTTGAGCCTGGATTTAAACGTCGTTAAAGTCGAGGCCTGTCTCTCAACTTCAGGAAGACTTTTGAAAACACACGGCGAAAAAATGCGAATACAAATCCAATATGGCCGCCTTCCTGTCCGTCATAGGGCAGTGCTTCAGTTTGTTTTTAGGTCTCACCACGCTCTATCACTGTTCCCATTTTTTTGTGTGTATTCCAAAATTTACGAGGCTCCTCTCCCATAGGGGCCCATTTCTAGGTGGCGCCGTTGAGTTGGTGGGCATGGGACGTTGTCGTGATGCCAATTTTATGAAATGTTTCTCGCCGGACCGGTCGATTCCATACCCCCATGTGACACTTTTCGTCGATGTTTATGGGGAGAAAAATCGTTAATAAGCAAAAGAAACCAACGAAGAAACAATGAATCCCAGGTCTGTCGAACACGAACTGCAGGATCAACAGGATTTTTCTATATAAAGCCAGATTATTTTGTTCTTTGCAGAGAAAATGGTTTTATCTAAACCGCAGCCGTTCGCCAACTCAAACGGTGATTATATAAGACGTGTTCTACCTTGGCTGTGATGTGGAACTCCTCGTGCTCCTTCAGCAGCTCCTGCGTGTGGTGGATGCTCGAGCCGGTGGAGGTGTGTGTCGACAGATAAAACTCCCCGGTATCGTGAATCCATTCCAAAGCCTAAACAAACAGCACACAAGATATTTATTTACACTATTGATACTTTGCACTTGTGGGTGTGATGCTAACTGGAGGCGCTGCTTTGTCTGAAGCTGTTACTCAAATGAGACTTTAATCTGAGCTTTGGTTTAACTCTGAACATAAAGATCTGATTTAGTCAGAACTAGAACAGGAGAGCTGCTCTGTGCTGTTAAAAGTCCCTCTGAAATAACATTACAGTCACGAGGCAGCGTTAGCCGACAGTTTTTCAGTGAGATTTTCAACAAAAAGGTGAGAATGAGTAACTCCTGAACAGGACGTGAACGCTCGGACTGATCCTCCGTCTTATTTTAATCCATTTTGTATTTTTCCTCTTTATTGTTGTTTTCAGACGATCTTTAAACTTTTTGGTGTTTTTTGCAAATGTCTGTGTTGAATGAATTCATTTTTATTTTGGTTGTTTGGTTTGCTTTTATTTGCTTTTTTCTTCATTAATTACAACCACAAAAGAACTGGGCTGAAGCTGAAGTTTATGTAAGTCCGTCCTGACACACCTCACAATAAAGTAACATAAAATGTATTTATGTAAATCAGACAGGCCCAAACTGTGACCAGATCAGATATTTAATGTGTCACTGAGGATGTAGCATGAATAAAGCTCTAGAGGTTCAGTCTGACTTGTAATAAACACAGATTTGAAGTATTCCCTGTGTTAGTGACGAGTCTGTGTTTTTTTTTAAATTTAGACATTGTTTTAATTCACTTAAATTCATCACTGATCGTTCCAAAGTTTTACTCCTCAAACAGACACGTCTTTGTCACATTAGTTCTTATTTTATCAGATTCAAACCAAAGTAAACCTCTGAAGTTAAAGCGAGTATTTCTTAACTTAAAGAAGGACTGAGGCTGATGGGAATGATCCTTGTTCAAAAAACTGTCAACATTTTTTACTTAACTATGATCGTAAATTTGAATATATTTGATTTGATAAATAGATCATTAGTCAGATCATTTATTCATTATTCTTACTGCCCTTTTCTGTAGTTTAATTATAGGATCTACGTTTGATTTATAGGTATTTGAAATTTGGGGAAACGCCATGGAAACTGCTGAACATTCCACCATATACATACATGTAGAGCCCCCCAGCGCGATGTCACTGAAGTATCCATGACATCCTTGCTGATATTCTGGATTTTACGGCAGCTGTTAATGTCCACTCACCTGTTTGGCGCTGCGCTCAAACACCACGTACTGCTGGCACTGGTCTAAACGCCTCTTCCTCATCGTCCAGAAGTGGAGGACTCGGTTTTCTCTCTGAAGCAGCTCGTTCAGGATGTTTTTCACCTGTTGCTCTGGAGCTTTGACGTGGCTCAGCATCCCGGGCATGTTGACGCTGTTCCTGTGCATGTACTTCAAGAACACGTCTGCGTTTCTTCTGGCTAAAGTGCACGCCTGGGTGGGGATGACAGACAAGATGGACAAAAATTAGTGTTTCTTTTTTTGAAAAGTGTCTCGGAATAATAAGGCTAATAATAAGATGTGGCTGCCTTCTCCTGCAAACAAAAGAAGAACTGATCATGTCACCAGTGATTCCCATAAATACAGAGTGGCCCAAAAGTCAGTGACACTTTTAAATCTTCAGTAGCTCCTTTAATTCTTAAGTTAAACTCACCAAATTGTAGCAGTAGATAAACTGAACCTTCCCAGATTTTTGTCAATATAAACGGTTATAATTGTTCACTTACACTTGAACTTATCACGACTTAAACTAGGGGAAGTAAAAAATGAACTACTGTTTAAAAATTTTGTTTTTAAGTGTCCACATTTTGTGTTTGTCTCTGAACAGCCTGATCCAACTCACTTTTATAACATTTAAATCATTTCCGGCTCATGTCTCTTATTTGATCCTGATGTCACGTCTGAAGTGGTTTATTGTCTGAGGTTTATTCACAAACACTTTTTCTTTAAGAAGAAATCAGGACGAGTCAGGTCTGTGGAGATCACATACTTGTCGTTCAGTGGATTCAGTGGAGTAGACGGAGCACAGACTGTATAAAGAAGAGGACTAGAGGAGTGTGGCGGCTCGCAGATTAGCCATGTCCATTCATATTTACAGTCTACAGTCTGAACTAAACCATGTTAAACACAGATATAACCTCGCTCGCTTGATTACTACCTTCAGAAACGCTTCCTTCTGCTCCAGGTGTTTGCTGATCATGGGGGTGACGTGGTCCGTCTCAGAGTTGGGTCCCAGTTTGTCGGCTCCTCCGCACCAGTCCTCTTCTCGTTTGTACTCCTGCTCCAGACTCTCCAGCACGCTGCACACCTGCTCTGATGTTTTATAGAACGCCACAGAGGCGTTGACCAGCTTCAGCCTGTCCTCCATCTTCAACATGAGCTGCTGCCAGTGGGACGCCACGCTCTCGGCACAGTCTCTGATCAGGTCCATGTCGTAGTGGTTGGCCTGGAGCAGGGCCTCTGCCTTCTGCTGGACCTGCAGGGCACTCTGGTGGGTTTTCTGCACGAGACACATGACACGTTATTAAAGGTCCAATATATCACACAAAACTCTTTAATCCATGTTCTAAAGCTGTTTCCTCCTCAAAAACAGACCTGGAGTTGTGTTTTATTTCACACATGTTTGAGTCACACTTTATTATTAGTCTGTAACATCAACAAAGCTCAAAATGCTCTGTTCCACCTTGTGATGTCATGAAGTGGTAGTTTTTAAGTGAACAGCTCCATCTATCCATGTTCTTCCTCTTATCTGAGGCTGAGTCGCGGGGGCAGCAGTCTAAACAGGGACTCCCAGACTTCCCTCACCCCAGACATGTCCTTCAGCGCCTCCATCCTCCGTCCTCCAGGCCAGACGAGAGACATAGTCTATAGTGGAGCACTTCCTGTATCACCACATGATGACATCACACAGTGGAACAGAGTGTTTTTTTTTCAGTCTGAGAGAAGAACTCAGCCTAAATCTGCAGGTTTGTGTGTTAAACATGTGAATGAAACAAAACACAGCTCCAGGTCTGATTGTGATGAGAAAACGACATTATAACACAGCTCCTAATACGAGCGCTTTAAAATACGACAGTTGTACATTTAAGCTCTTTCCGTGTTACAAACCTCTATGGCGTGTTGGAATTGTTCGTGTTCTCGCTGCAGTTGTTCGGCTTCTTGTAAAGAACTGGCCGTGATCAAACCGGCGTTGAGCATCGACTCACCGTTACGAATCCAGCCAAGAACCTGGATGACAGACAGACGCAGTTCACACAATGAATATAACAATTTGGTAAGTAGTTAATTTAAACAGTGTCAAGAGAACAAAACAATGCCCAGACATCATCATCATCATCATCATCATCATCATCATCGGTGCCAGTAAAAAGCTTAAAGATGCACAGATCTGGACATTCCATCACAAAATACATTCAAATTCTGTCAACTGGCCGCTCTTAAAACGTTTGTCCAGTTCAGAATTCACTTTTCTTTTAGGACAGAACTGGACTTGTCTGAAAGTGAGAATTTTTTTTTTTTCTGTCTGTCACCAAATCAGATCCAAACTCACAAACAGAAAGTGGGAAAAGATGGATTCTTTATTATAGCTGTGCTTGTGTAATCCCTCAGTGTGATTAAAGCTTTAGAGTAAAGACGTTTTAAATGTTTAATAATGAACTGACATCGTGGTTATTTTAAGGAGACATTGTTATTGATGAAATATTGGTGTCAGAGGTGTTTTATGTAAATTGGCTCTTTAACGTTTCTGATCCTGCTCTGACTGCACATCGAAACAAACCTGGAGCTAAACCAGGCGCAGAGCATCTTTTCTCTTTGGGATTGATGTTCTCTGTGCAATGTCCTTGTTTTAAAAATAAGTAAGTAAATAAATCAATTAAAATAAAATAATAATAAAATAAAATAAATAATGAGTAAGAAATAAATAAAATAATAATACATAAAAATAAAAATTAAGCAATCAAATAAATTAAAATAAAATATTAAAATAGTAAATTATGAGTAATAAATCAGTAATTTAATGATAATAATAATAAATACATAAAATAAATCAAAATCAAATAAATAATAATAAATGACTAATGACTAAGTAAATAATGAGTAATAAATTAGTAAATGTAATAATAATAATGAAATAAAATAAATAAAAAATAAAAAATAAAAATAAAAACAAATCAAATAAATAAATATAAATAAAATAAATAAATGTCTTCACTCTAAAACTTTAGTCCACTTCACAGAATTTAATTTTTGTTTTGCTATATAGCTGTAGTTACAAGTATTCCCCTACAGATGGCGCCAACCACCACAAAGACTGACCTGCTTGACTTCCGCCTGGAGGTGCCTGAGCTGGACACACTGCTCCAGGTGTCTGCGGTGCTGCTCGGCCGCCAGGTCCAACTCCTGCTGCTTCTCGTGAAGAAACTCGAGCAGCTCCTGGACCCGCGTTGCCATGTCAACATCTCGATCGCACAGCAGCTCCACACCTGCAACGCAATTACACAACCAGTCAGAAGAGGCTCCGTTTGACAAAGGCGATGCTATTTCTGCTGCCGTCTCGCAATTACACAGCAAGAGTATGGATTATTATGATTAACAATTTGTTTTATTCCAGTTTGTGATGTAACCTAAATCACCCACGAGGTATTCTGGTCTGTGAGTGGGAGCTTTTTCACAGCTGCTGACCAAAGGTGACAAACGCAAGTGCACAACACCTACATGAGCAACTAGCAAAGCCAGTTCTATGAAAAAAGCGCAGAGTTTCATCAACATATCAGCATAATGGCAACGACAAGTAGATAGAATTGTGTTTTCATTGGGATTCACTGAACAACCTCAAATCGATCTTAAACATGCAGGATGAGAAGTGTGGGTGTGAGTTCTGGAGAAAAAAATATATATAATACAAAATCATATCACACTTTTGTTCAAACTTAAGTGTCAAGTGATCAGGCCATGGTTTGATCACAACCATAACTAAGTGATGTCACCCACAGCGAGGCTAGCAGTTATAGCCGCTAATCTGGAGCCACAGAGCCAACCCAGAGCGAGCCTGTTCAAGCTAACGCAGCTGCCCACTGGTTTAGCAGGGAGCGAGCGCTGAGCAACACTGTTAATCAAACCTGTTGCTAACGATAGCGGGAGTGACCTCAGGGGGAAAAAGGCGCCTGATTTGTCTGTTATTAAGCCTGGAAGTCGCAGTTACAGAGAGAGAGGCGACAGTTTTTCAATAGAAAGTGAGCTGAGGTCAAAGGAGCTGGAAGAGCGCCCATGTTCACTTCCTGTTTGGAGCGGCGCGGGTTCACTATGCTCATTTATATAAACGATCTATGATCACAGCTCTTATAACAGGCCCGACGGGGGGCCAACAGGGAGAATGTGACTTTGTTTGAATAAAGCTTCATAAAACAGAAAGTCTCAACATAAAATGAATCTCAGTCTGCAGTTAGCCGTCAGGACGTGGCCCACTCAATAGGAAAGATCCCTGACGTCACTAAACAAGCACCGATTCATCAAAAATGTCCAATTCAGAGTAAACGGTGAATCCTTTTTATATAGCTCTACCAGATGAGCCACTGTGGCTCACGTAGATGAGGCTGAGGCCACAGACGAGGTTCTGACCAACTAAAGGACAGAGAAATCTCAAGAGGCAACTGAAACACAGAAACGTGCCCATAGAACAGAGACGAGGGGGCGTTTTTACTCTCACACACCTGAGACACTGTCCTGAAGGAGTCAGACGCCGCTGTCTCCTGCAGTAGGAAGACAGCGCCAAAACCTGTTTAAATCAGCTGACTGCACACGTGACCACGAGGAGGGCGCTAGTGAGCAGCCCAAACTGTCAGGTTTTTGTCTGTTAGGCATGATTTTGTCTTCTTCTTCCTCCTCCTTCTTCTCCCCCTCCTTCTTCCTCATCTCCTTCTTCCTCCTCGTTCTTCTTCCTCCTCCTTCTTCATCATCTCCTTCTTCATCTCCATCTCTTTCTTCTTTTTCTTCTTCATTATCTCCTTCTTCTTATTCTTGCTATATGTATATTTTAAATTTTATTACTATTTTATATATTTAGTTTTTTTCTTCTTCGTATATGTCCATCAAAGGGAAAACAGACGGTGTAATCAAACTGTAACTTGTCCTGTAGCTGCAGATCATCTCAACACTTGATTAAAATGTAGGGAAACAAACTAAACCTTGATCTGGAAAAATAACGTCTTAAAGTAAAACCAGAGGAACACGGCCCGTCTGGCGGCGCTCACCTGACGCTTGGACTTCGTTGACGTACTGCAGCAGCTCCTGACCCTGGTGGATGACGTCGAAGGTCAGGTTGTTCATGGTCAGAGCTTTATCGGCGTGATGCTGTAATCTCTGCTCCGCCACGGTCAGGTCCTCTGTGTCGAACTCCGTCAGCTGCCCACTCAGCTCCTCATTCCACGAGTCCAGGTCAGAAATGATCTAGAAACAAGATCAAAACCTGAATGAACATGTGAGAATGAAGATGAGCAGACCACAGTGGGATGAAGGGAACGATGGAGATAGACGGGACGAGGACTGTGATGTTCATTATGTGATGTTTCTATATTAAAAGTCAGATAATACAGTGTTATTATTATGAATGTATCTATAAATCTACAGTATATATGTTGGAAAAAAATGTGCTTCTGCTGAGATTCAGAACAGCACCGTGAAGAAATGATTTTTATTAGTACTTTATGAAGTCTGATAAGCTTTTCTGGGAATGGTAGAGTTGCTTCTCAAAGTTGTATTCGGAGTGATTCAGGTTTGAGTAATAATCTTTAATTGCTTATTTTCAAGACGCCATTTTCACCTCCACTGTGACGTCCACACTTCTCAGTTTTATCTTCTTAATTGGTGACACTCGTAGGATTTGGCAGCGTCGTGTCGTCGTTTTAGCACAAATGTGATGCGTTTGTGGTGACGTCAGCATCGCGGTGGACTCGTTTCTTTCATTAAGTTGTTTTAGATGAATTTTGCCGATTTAAAATGTCCAAATTGTAACATAACGATCCCTAGATTAAAACTATAATATCGCAGACACAAGCTCAATAGGTTTTCTTTAAGGCTAATAACATGATTCAAACAGGAACTGTATGTGTCACACTAAGGATGAGACGATAAACAATAACTTCATTTATTGTGGTAAAATTGGTGGACAATAATTGTTCGTTGGACATTTTATATAATCGCCAACAAAGATAAAGGGGAGGACAAAGAGGTCTGCTGCCCGAGGCCCCAGGGACTTAGGGGGCCCAGAATCGGACCCTTCTGTTCATTTTTATAAGTGCGAGGATTCTTTCCACGGGGCCCCCAAATTTCTGTCAGTGGCCCTGCTCATCCAGAATATTCTCCACTAGATCACTACGATCTAGTGGAGAATATTCTGTATTCTCTATAGACGTTGTTTAAACATGGGACTTATCTCTAACATAAAAATGATAATTATTCTTAAAAGTGAGTCATTCTATCGCACTCACGTCTATCGCATCTCGCTCAAAGATCCGCAGCTGTAGGAAGAGCTCGAGTTTGATCTTGCGTTCCTGAAACAGCTCCTCCATCTGGGCTTGGGCCTCATCCAGCTGCTGCAGCACGGACTCGATGTGGTGGATGGAGCTGTTGTGTGGAGTCTTGTTGCTGGAAATGGCAGAGTCCCTGGTGAACACGCAAACACACAAACACACAAACACACAAAAACACAATGAGCCAACAGAAGCAGACGGCGCGAGGGGATTCAACAGCCCCAAAAGTAAACTACTGCTGAGCAAAAGAGATGGGTAATATTGACAAAAAGTAATCTTCATTTTTTTTTGTTGTTGTTTTAGTTTTGTTTATTCTGTATTTGTTAGGGACTGTGTACAAATTCATTAATCTCACAAAAGAAAAACATTATTTGTACTGGATTTAGCTACTGCTGCTTTCCATCTGCAGACCCTGGACAGGTGAACACCACAGAGTAAAGAAGTGACTGAGTGAGTGAGACGTCACCACAGCTTCAGCTCCAAATGAAGCGGAGGTTCTGGAGCAGTTACAGCCGTATCATAGCAACCAAAGAGCCAATCCAGAGTGACGTTAAAGAAGGTAACACCCTGTTCTTCCCACACCGCTGGTTTGGCAGAGGACAGATGCTTAAAGCTGAGTCTGACGGGTCGTATACTTGACAATCTATTTATTTTACTTGACAGCAATAATAAGAATAATGATAATAAATCAGATCAATAAAGAGCTTTTTTTTGGACACTCAGGGACCCGGTAACACAGCTGCCCTGGGACAGACTGATGGAAGTGACACGGCCAATCTGTGCCATCGCCCCCTCCAACCACCAACACACACACACCACTTTCACACCAAGCCATGTGGGTCAAGTGTCTTGCTTAAGGACACAACTGCAGTCCCCACTGTGGCACCTGGAATTCCCCGCAGACTCCCATCCAAGAGCTGACCACGCCGGGCCCTGATTAACTTCTGATGACACGACCACTGAGGTGTTAGACGACTGTATCTGCATCCACTGAATCCACATTTACTCTGGTAAAACACACGCAACAAGGACTTTATCTGGAATATCTTAATCTGGAATATATTTATGTGGAATATCTTTATGTTGAATTTCTTTATGTGGAGCTGGAAATAGACTTGGGCAGAATGTGCAGAGAAATGATGGGATGGGTCCTATAGGCTCATAATGAAGTGTGAGTGTGAGAGACTCTGATGTATCGATGTGACAGCTGCACACATGCATGAAGAACACACACAGACACAGTGACAAACATACACACACACACACACACACACACAGACAAACAGACACGCACACACACAGAGACACACAAACACACACAGAGACACACACACTGACACCTCTTTTATCAATTTTCTACCTAATCTTCTCTATACTTTGGCACTGTGTGGTCAGCAAAGTAAGAATTTCTTTACTGTAAGTATGACAATAAAAGGTGTGAATCCTTGAATCTTAACGCACACAAACACACACACACACACACAGTGACACGAACACACACAGACGCACACACACGACACAGACACAGACACACACACAGCAGAGTTTACAGCAGGCAAAACGTGACAGAGCAGAATTATAACATTTGATGGATCCTGACTCTCACTTGATTCATCTGTGAAAGATGAGCACACACACACACACACACACACAGACACACACAGACACAGACACACATACACACACACACACACACACACAGACACACACAGACACAGACACACACACACACACACACACAGACACACACAGAGGCACACAGACACACACAGACGCACAGACACACACAGAGGCACACAGACGCACACAGACACACACAGCCCACACAGACGCACACAGACACACATACACACACACACACACACAGACACACATACACACACACAGACACACACACACACACACACACACACAGACACACACAACACACACACACACAGATACACACACACACAGACACACACACACAGACACACACACAGACACAGACACAGACGCACACACAGACACAGACACACACACAGACGCACACAGACACACACACAGACACAGACACACACACAGACGCACACACAGACACAGACACACACACAGACGCACACAGACACACACAGACACACACACAGACACACACACAGACACAGACACACACACACACACAGACACAGACACACACAGACACACAGACACACACACACGCACACAGACGCACACAGACACACACAGATACACACGCACACAGACGCACACAGACACACACACACAGACACACACAGACACACAGACACACACACAGACACACAGACACACACACACACACACACACACAGACACACACACACACACACACACACACACACACACACACACACACACAGACACACACACACACACACACACAGACACACACACACACAGACGCACACACACACACACACACACACACAGAAAAGGTGAGCAGAGAGTTTGCTCCCAGGGACACTGTGGTGTTGCTTATAAAAGTCTTATATAAGATGCATTATGGGCCCTTCACTCCAGAGACACAGATGAACAGAGAAAAGTGGGTAGATGATAATGAAGAGGTTCTGTGAGCTTCTAATTAGGACTATTTAACTGTTTTGTCCTGGGGCTGATCTCCAGAGCCCCACTGCCCACAGAACAATGATGTAGATGAATAATAATATGCATTTTGTTTGCACTGAATAGTTTCCATCACTGTCTTTTTTAATGCACATTTTAAAGATTTGCACAAGTAACAGGAGAAAACGCACAGATAAAAGTTTCTTCTCTCGCTTCAGGTGGGTTTTGATCTAAGCTCATAACTGTTAAAGCACATTTTGGAAGGTGGAAACAGACTTAAACTCATGAAGCGAATATAAAACCCACGTGACTGTCGGACTGCACACCTGCACCGGACCAGACTGAACCAAGGCAGAATAATCCCATCATGCAGCTGGGTAGTGGCTCCAAATCCTCAAAGAAACACAACGAAACATCACTGCACCAGGCAGAGCAGAGAGTGAGCTTAACACATCCCGACGTGAAGATGGGAACAGTGGTTTAGACCCGGTTTAGACCCGGTTTAGTCCCGGTTTAGTCCCGGTTTAGTCCTGGTTTAGTCCTGGTTTAGTCCTGGTTTAGTCCTGGTTTAGTCCTGGTTTAGTCCTGATTTAGTCCCGGTTTAGTCCTGATTTAGTCCCGATTTAGACCTGGTTTAGTCCAGGTTTGTTTCTTCATAATAATGGGTCGTATCCTTGAACAACACCTGTGTCCTACAGCTTCAGTCTGACTCACACTGAAGCAGGCTCCTTATCTCCTGTTTTTATTATCTGCACAAGTGTCACGCTAAAAACAAACGATGCAGGGAAACTAATAACGTGCCCAGAGACCCATCTGCGCTCTAATCTTCATTAATAAAGTAACTCGGGAAAGTTTATAAGTGTTTTTCATTTTCAGTGCAGTACTTAAAGACTGAGGCAGCAGGCGTTAGCAAACAAATCTATTAGCATTATTACAGACGAAACGAAACGAAAAGTGCTACCTGCAAACAAGAGCAGAAATAACAGCGAAAGTGCGTTTCTAGCAAAGACAAATCAGTTTTTGTTTCTCCTCGAGTGATGCAGAAAAGAGGGAGCCACTGTCTGTGTAAATGTTCATGTACGGCAGCTTGCACGGAGCGCCCTCTGTAGGATTAGTGGTGTCATGACGCAGCAGACAGACAGCCTTCGTAAACAGGTAAACAACACCCCCGTATGATCAGTCGTGTTTGTCATGCACTTTTCTGATGCAAATTCATGGAAATATGCAAATTTAACGTGTGAAAACCACAGACTGTGTAAAGACGTGGACGATAAGTGAGTGTCACCCACAGCTTCAGCTCCAAGTGAAGCTCATCGAGGCTGGAGCAGGTGTAGCGGACAATTTGAAGCCGAGTTCCATATCAGGAATTCTTATCACGAGTATCATAGCAACCAGAGAGCCAATCCAGAGCCAGGATGTTGAAGGTAACGCCCCTTCCTGACCACATCACTGGATTAACAGGGAGCGAGCGGTTAGCAACGCTGTCAATCAAACCTGTTGCTAACGCTAACAGGAGCGACGTCGGGAAAGAAGGACCTGATGTGTCTGTTATTAATGTTCATATGTTGAACGTGAAATAAAACAAAAAAAAAGACAACAAAACCTCAAAATTACAAAAAACAGAAGAAAATAAACAAAAAATAAATAAATAAACTCAAAATAACTAAAAGAATGTAAAAAAAACCCTCAAAATAATGCAAAAAAATAAACTCAAAATACGTCAAAAAATGAAGAAAAAAAAACAAAAAAAATTAATACATAGACCAAAAGGAAAAAAAAAAAAAAAAAAAAAAAAAAAAAAAAAGAGAAAACCTAAAAATAACTAAAAAACAACAACCCCAGGATCATGTTGAGGGTTAATTTGAACATTTAAGACCAGAATGAGTCTGACGTTAGGTCCGCGGCGCTAGCAGGTTAGCTCCATTTATATAAACGTCTATGATGAAAACGCAGTTATTGACTCCATTCGAAACTATTAGTAAACACACAATTAAAAACTATTTGCAGATGTTGAAACTAACAACAGAAGAATCCGACAGGTGATGTAATACTATGCAAACGCTAACTGGAGGCACTGAGGCGTTTGAGAATGTTTCTTTGGCAGCTGTAGTCTCATGAGGTGTGAGGTACCTGAGTTGCTGGATGAGGTCCTCTCCTTCCTTGATGACGTTGACGGTGACCTGCAGTGTGGTCTGCTGCTGTTGGCCGAAGCGTTTGATGAGGTCCTGCACAGCCTCCACGGACTCGGCGTAAACATCGTCCAAAAGCTCCTTCTGCAGCTCCTCCAGCCACGTCCACAAACTAAAAACAACGGAATTCAAATGTTGATCAATTTAAAGGTCCTGGAGTTGTGTTTGTTTCATTCACATGTTTGAGTAACTCTTTATTATTCGTCTGTCTAAAGCTCAAAATGCTCTGTTCCATCTCGTGATGTCAT
Organism: Periophthalmus modestus; assembly: GCA_019594935.1. Taxonomy (NCBI): domain Eukaryota; kingdom Metazoa; phylum Chordata; class Actinopteri; order Gobiiformes; family Gobiidae; genus Periophthalmus; species Periophthalmus modestus. The sequence continues at coordinate 32,325,779 of JAIEZT010001318.1, forward strand.
GAAGCTGGAGTTTTAATAATATGAGACTTTTAACGAAAAGTTCTGTCTGAATAAACCCGCCAAGTTTGTATAAACCATAAAGATCTGAGATTTTGTATTTAGCTTTAGTTGACACCTTTTGTTGTTCAAATAAATCACCAGACGAACTTTGGCCCTGGTTTAGTCCTGGTTTAGTCCTGGTTTAGTCCTGGTTTATACCTGTTTAAGTCTTGGTTTAGACCTGGTTTAGTCCTGGTTTAGTCCTGGTTTAGTCCTGGTTTAGACCTGGTTTAGTCCTGGTTTAGTCCTGGTTTAGTCCTGGTTTAGTCCTGGTTTAGTCCTGGTTTAGTCCTGGTTTAGACCTGTTTAAGTCTTGGTTTAGTCCTGGTTTAGACCTGGTTTAGACCTGTTTAAGTCTTGGTTTAGACCTGGTTTAGACCTGGTTTAGTCCTGGTTTAGACCTGGTTTAGTCCTGTTTAAGTCTTGGTTTAGTCCTGGTTCATCATTACCGTGACAGACCTACATCTGTCCCATTTTACTTCAGTTAACACATTTTTATGTTCACATTCAGTTGAGCTTTGAGGTAAAATATTAAACTACAAAAACCAAAGCTCCAGAATAACCGCTCCACACTCTCCCTCTCCACCCGCCCGTTGTTTTAAGAGCACTCACACACACACCCACATCCACACTGACATCCACTTGTGTGTTACATCAGCCTGCTGCCTACCTCTTTGACGTGCGTGTGGAAGGCGACAGACATATCCAACAGGACTTTGCGTTGCTCTACACGACGAACAAAGTCTTGGATGCGGTCCTCGAGTTGGTGGGCGGCTTGGTAGATCTCTTCTGGGTCGCACTCTCCCGTCTGGGCCAGCTGCTCGGCCGCCTCCAACAGCTTGTCAGCATTGGTGTACGTGTTCTGCAGAAATGGGGGTTAGCATAATAATACAACAATACAATAACAAAGAGATTACCAATATATGAGAGATTTTCCAAAATGGAGCGAGCAAAAATTCAGCCTGGAAGATCTAACTGCCTCACAGTCTACCTGCTCCTCAGCCTTCATCACCTCACTCCAATGACGACTCCTCGCTGCTCCTCCACTTCGTCCATCAGCGCCAACCTCCCTCTCCCCAACCACCTCCAGAGTCCAGACTCCAGGGGGAAAACATCTCCAAAACGTTATCAAACTTCCAACGTCCTTCATCGCAAAGTCTTCTGCCGGGGTTTGAGCGTTTGGACCTGGTTTGGACCTGGTTTGGACCTGGTTTGGACCTGGTTTGGACCTGGTTTGGACCTAGTTTGGACCTAGTTTGGACCTAGTTTGGACCTAGTTTGGACCTAGTTTGGACCTAGTTTGGACCTAGTTTGGACCTAGTTTGGACCTAGTTTGGACCTAGTTTGGACCTGGTTTGGACCTGGTTTGGACCTGGTTTGGACCTGGTTTGGACCTAGTTTGGACCTAGTTTGGACTTATTTGGACCTAGTTTGGACCTAGTTGGACCCTAGTGTGGACCTAGTTTGGACCTAGTTTAGACCTAGTTTAGACCTGGTTTGGACCTGTTTGGACCTGGTTTGGACCTGGTCAGTCTTGGGTTAGACCTGAATTAGATCTAGTTTGGACCTGGTTCTTCTCCCAGGGCCTGAGCTCCAAAAAACTCATTCATTAAATCTTACCAATACTTGTCTCTGTGAGTCTCTCCAGGCTGAAAACACTGAGGCCCATTTTGTAAGTGAAAAAGTGAATGAAAGAAGAGCAGTATTGTTTTTCTGCACATACATTACCCTGTGACTGCTGTTTTTTCTTTCAGCAAACATTTCACACACTATATTTATAAAATCAGAATTTGAATGAGCGCTGTGTGGATTTGGTCGGATGGCAGCTGTGAGTGTTATTTTTAGTTGCAGTTCACTTAAATCAGAGGTGCCCAATCACAAAGGTAGTACGAGTGGATCGAAGACATTCTCCCCAGAAAACAGACGCCAAATGCGGCAAAACAAAATCAAGTTATCATCGAGTTAGCTCCAAATGATCTAAACTTAAGAAGGGTCTAAAATGAGTGCGGGAGTCGGACGAGGTAAGAAGCCAAAAACCTACCACTTTCATACAGAATAAGGGGAGGACGACTGTTTTTCAGTGTCATATTCAAAGTGCCAGTGTCCCAACCGTCGCTATTCCAAAGAAAGAATGTGGAGAATGTCGCACTGTTTACAAAAGCTACGACAAAAGTATCTCAACATGAGGAAATGTGCCACTTCCTTCACTACTTTATACGGCTCCATTATTTATACGAGTCAGACTTTTCCCACATGAAGTTTATTAAGTCCAAACACTGTTCCACCTTGACTGATGGTCGCCTCTGTGTTCACATGAACAAACAGAAGAACTTTGGCCCTGGTTTAGTCCTGGTTTAGACCTGGTTTAAACCTGGTTTAGACCTGGTTTAGTCCTGGTTTAGTCCTGGTTTAGTCCTGGTTTAGTCCTGGTTTAGTCCTGGTTTAGTCCTGGTTTAGTCCTGATTCAGACCTGGTTCAGACCTGGTTTAGTCCTGGTTTAGTCCTGGTTTGGACCCGCTACCCTCCGGACTATGGATCCCTGACTGATTCCATTCAGTACCATGACAAAAATGTAAGTTTCCTTGTTCAGTATAAAAATGTAATACATTTAACATTTTTATTGTAGGTGGTAGATGTTTTTGAGATTTTATGTGTAGATACATTCCATGCTGAAAAAGTGTGGACACCTCTGACTTAAATGATATAAATAAAGGTTAAACACATAAAACAAACCTGTGCCACTTCCTCAAAGTCCTCATGGCGTTTCTGCAGGGCTCTGGCTCGATGCAGAGACTTCCCCACACCTGTGTGTTTGCTGAGGAAGGCCTCTCCGTGGTTCTCTATCCAGTCCAGCACCTGGCACAGACAAATCACCATCACATACCAACCAGCAGAGGGCGCCTGGCAGAGCGACTATGTAAGAGCAATATGTTCCAGCCAAAGCATTCTGAGAGGTGTCGCACCGATGCTTTATTTTCACACCGCTCACTGTGCCCTTGCCATAAATGAATAAACAGCATCTGCATGGACATATGACCCAGTTCGGCTGTTGCCATGGCAGTCGTTGCCGCGGAGACGCACTCAAAAGAGATACTCATCGTTCTTCTGGACATTCTGATCTGGTATTATCGTGTTTCATATTTGATTCCGAGCACACATTTGGCCACTTACAGCGTTTAGCAAGCACCATGATGGATGACAACAAAGATCTGGCGAATAGCTCAAGGGAATTTTGAGAGGAAACGAGGCTGTTGCTAAGATAAAACCCCTTTATTAGGAGCACGATCCTTCTAGCCAAAGACCTACCCTATTATTTTCAAATTACTGTCAACCCCATTCAACTCGGTAAAACTGCCTCTTAAGTTACATCCTCTAAACATTGCAAAAAGCAGATGTCGCCTCGTTCGGTCAGACATTTTCAAAAGCTAAAATCTGCTAGCATCAAGGCAAAAATCACGTTTATTACATACGGGCTGAGATCTTAAAGGTTTTATATTACGCAAAATTGAGTCTTTTGAGCGTTTAGCCATGTTAGAACGCTGTCAAATCATGAAAAACACGTGGAGTTGTCTTTTGTTTCATTCACACATGTTTAGCTACACCTCCAAACCTCAGAATGCTCTGTTCCACCTTGTGATGTCAGAGAGTAAGAAGGTGCTTTAACCTGCTGCACGTCCTGCTGGAACACGCAGAGCTGCAGACGCTGATGGAGCCGGACTTTCCGGTGCTGCCAGATGTTCTCCAGTTGTCTCTGATGGTGTAGAACCTCGTGAATTATGTCCAGAACATGGTGCACCGCTTTGGAGTAGTTGGCTGATGCCGTCAGAGAGTCGGCACTGCCCGGGGTCAAAGGTCGCTGTAGTTTGTCCAGGAGGGCTTTCCCGTCCTGACTCACCTGTAGGAAATGGTCACGTGTTAAATAGTCACATTTTTATATTCTCTCAAAGCGCTGTACATGAAGAAGCCGCTCACACAGTCAGACTCTGGTGCACACAGACACTGGGGGTGACGTGGGTGAAGTGTCTTGCTCAAGGACACACTGACAGCATTCATCTGTGGAAGCTGGAGTCGCACCGTCAGTGTGAGACTCAGTGGACAAACTCTACCGGCTGAGCTACTGTCGCCCTTTTCATGTAATATATATTTTAGGAGTAACAGTAGCGGAGTTGTTGAAGGTTGAAGGTGCGATTTACAATTCCCCTGGATGAATGCTGTCGTTGTGTCCTCGGGCAAGACGCTTACACCCGCTGTGTCTGTGTGCACTGGTGAAGGTGTCAACCCCGAGTGGTTCTCTTGACGCTTCGAGTCACTTGAAGGTGGAAAAACGTTATATAAAAATGTGACTATTCACCATGAAATATGAAATAAGTTGTGCACTGAAATATAAAGTTTTACAGCTAATTTGCTGTGGTTGGTTTGGTCTGTGGCATCAAGCATTTTAATCAGATTCTTTTCATTCATTTGAGACAAAGGATTCCTTCCCGATTTGAGGAAATTGCCATAGCAACAGTTCTTCCTCTGTTACAGCAATAACACAATTCAACACAAATATTATCTCGTCTGAAAGAGGAAAAGTCCTGTCGGAAACTTCAAATCAGAAGAAATCACTTTACTGCAGTTCATGGATAGATTTTCTGAGTAGATCCCATAGACTGAGCGTATAAATGAACACGATTAACCCGCCGCGTTCAAAACAGGAAGAATTCTGCTTCTGGCTCCATCGACTCTGGCTCCAATTCACTTTTTAGTTATTTTGAGTTTTGTTTTGGGTTTTTTAGTTTATTTTCTTCATTTTTTGAGTTATTTTGAGTTTTTGTTGTTTTTTTTTGTTATTTTGAGTCAGTTTTTACTGATACTCACGGTCGTAATTCCAAATATGAAACTCGGCTCCAAATTATTACTACACCTGCTCCAGCCTCGATGAGCTTCATCTGACTGAAGCCGGACGCTGTGGGGGACGTCACACTCACTCAGTCACGTCTTTATACAGTCGATGTTTAAACTAAACTAAATTAACTTATTTATTAGAAAACTACAGCACTTTAAATGACTGGAAGCACTTTAGCCACATACGCACTTTACAAACCAGCACTTTAGACATTTGGAGTGTGAATTCTGTGTGATCTGTGGAGTTGTTTGTTTGTTGTTTGTCTCTTGTCCCGTTTTAGATGTTGAGGGACTGAGAATGAAAATGATCTGTGCAGCGACTTCAGCACATTTACTGGTGTTTATTAATGTGCGTTGTCCCTTTTCAATAAATAAACGTTTGGGACTCAACATTTATCGTTTGTACAATTTATTTGCAATAATGAGGAAATTATTTCTGTTGTAATACGAAAAGATTTGAGCCACAGGAAGTTGAAAAAGTCACGTCTACGGTTAAATATCACTTCATTCTGCTGTTCACCTGTTGCTTTTTAATTATACAGTTTACACATTTGTTTACGGAGAGTTTCAATATAATTTTTTATTGCAAATTTTCATGCTAGTCCACTTCTTTATACAGTCTATGGTGGATCCTATTCGCCAATATCCTGGGACCATTTAAATGTTTTTATACAATATCAGAAAAAAGATATTTGACACAGTAAACCGTGTCAAATACCAAGTTTGCATTTTAAACTTGACAGAACGACTCGTTTAAAATCCCTCGTAAAGCTTCAGGTTGATGTGAAAAGTTACCTCGGAGTACGCCGTGGTGATGTGCTCGTACAGGCCCTGGTGATGGTGGATGGCGTCTTCCAAGTCCTGGAGCTCTGACGGTAAGTCCACCTCGCCGCACGCTTTACACCACGAGTCCACGTTACCCATGTACTGCAAAAACAAACACGACAGCCATGAAGAGCACACTCTCTCACGTTCATTTAAAGAGCTTCACCGCTGACGTAGCACCACACAGAGGTGGTGTTTACACGTCTTTATGTTAAGAGTCACACGACAGTCAGACAGTGAGGACAAGACTCCACCTGGGGGCAGTGTCAAAGTTTTAAAAAAGTTTATTACGCTATTGTCTGATGTATGTTATAATGTTGTTTCCTCGTCACAAACAGACCTGCAGTTGTGTTTTGTTTCAGAGGAGGTAACAATGTTCTAACATGGCTGCACCCTCACAAGAGTCCATTTAATACAAGACCTTTAAACACTCACAAATATCATTATATAAAGGTTCAGAGCTGCTATTTTCCATTTTCAGCTCAATGACTATTAGCCTGGGGAAACTTCCGAGAACAACATCCACCTCCCATCGAAACAAACATATCAAAGATTTATTAACTCAGCACATGCACAGAAGCTCGTGTTCGAGAGAAAAATCCAGGAAAATGCTCTTTTGAGTCTCACAAACATGAATGCTGTTCTTGTGACTAACAGACGAGGTCGAGGAAGTCATACCACCCTCCGGACCTCAGGGACTAAACCAAGAGCAGACCAGGACTAAACGAGGGCTAAATGAGGGCTAAACGAGGGCTAAATCAGTGCTAAACCAGGGCAAAACGAGGACTAAACCAGAGCAAAACGAGGGCTAAATGAGGGCTAAACGAGGGCTAAATCAGTGCTAAACCAGGGCTAAACGAGGACTAAACGAGGGCTAAACCAGGACTAAACGAGGGCTAAATGAGGGCTAAACCAGGGCTAAATGAGGGCTAAACCAGGGCTAAACCAGGACTAAACGAGGGCAAAACGAGGGCTAAACCAGAGCAAAACGAGGGCTAAACCAGGGCTAAACCAGGACTAAACCAGGGCTAAACCAGGGCTAAACCAGGGCTAAACGAGGGCTAAACCAGGGCTAAACCAGGGCAAAACGAGGGCTAAACCAGGGCAAAACGAGGGCTAAACCAGGGCTAAACCAGGGCTAAACCAGGGCAAAACCAGCGCAAAACCAGGGCTAAACCAGGGCTAAACCAGGGCTAAACCAGGGCTAAACCAGGGCTAAACCAGGGCTAAACCAGGACTAAACCAGGGCTAAACCAGGAAATGGGAAATCATGGGGATTTTTCAGTGATTCAGACCCACTCCCCCAATATAATGAGCTCACCCCAGACTAACACTGCATCCTTCTGTTCTGCATATTATGTAAATATATGTTAATGTGCTCTGTTTGTTAGCTGGTATAAATTTAATCAAAGCAAATGGGCACTTTTTAACTCTGAAAGACTGATTCATTTAAATTTTAAAAGGTCTTTTCCCCAGTGCGTCGCTCAGTTTAAATCAGTGCCATTGTGCTTGTGCCTCTATAGTTATAATCTGTGACACTCGTGGATTGTTCCGTTATAATTTGCACATTTTAAATCACTCCAAATACAGCTTCACATGGTTAAAAGCTGTGAAACGTCCATATGCGTCCCTGTAATTCGTGGAGCTGCTTTACCTTGTCGCACTTCTGGTGAAAAGTAGCTGACATCTCCAGTAAAGTGCTTCGTTCGTCCAGGGCGGCGGCGAAGGCCTTCCACTCCTGCTCCAGCTGACCGGAGATCTGCTTTATCTGCTGAGACGCGTAGTGCCCCGACTCCAGCAGCCGGTTCCCCACTGACATGATGCGGTTGATGTTGACATAGACATTCTGCAGAAGAGACAGAACAGACAGTGTTTGGAGGGAAAACAATCACAGAAATATAGTCTCATAGTCTTGGTAGAGGCCTCACTTTTGAAAATATATTTTGGTAAACTCAAAATATGAAGAGAAAAAAAAATACCGTATTTTCCGGACGACAGGGTGAACCTGATTAAAAGCCTCATGCTTTAATTTTAGAAAGAAAAACTTGTACAAGCCGCACTGGATTTTAAGCCGCAGGTTCCCACATAGTAATATGAAAAATTAGCTCAAAAACGTTCATTACAGTGGTGCCTCACTACAGCGCTTCACATTTCACACTTTTACAGTGTATGCAGGTGCATGTTCTGCGTCCTGATTGGCTAAAGGAGGTGCCGTGTTCTGCGTCCTGATTGGCTAAAGGAGGTGTCGTGTTCTGCGTCCTGATTGGTTAAAGGAGGTGCCGTGTTCTGCGTCCTGATTGGCTAAAGGAGGTGCCGTGTTCTGCCTCCGACTCGCGTTGTGGACGCTCTGGACGTCCACGAGAGACTTTACATGTGAAACTACATAAAGGAGGAAAATAACATCAGGACGACAGCAGAATAAGTTTGAACAAGGAGCAAAAAGGGCTGTGACCTGCGGATGGATCTGCTTTAGTTTGTGGATCAGTGACTCAGGAAAAAGAACATTACGAGACATTACAGCGGCGCCAGGACGAAGAGGCGGAGTCAGAGGGACTGAGAAATACACCTGCAGCAAAACATATAGAATAATTGTAAAAAAATGTAGTTTTCTACTTCATGGATTTCGTTTATACAAACCCCCGAGATAAACCAGACACTGTCTCTTCTCTCTGTAAGAAACGAGTCTCTGACAGAGCGACAGACACGTCAGGAGCAACATCCTTTCACTTTTATGTCGACTGTTGCTGGGCAAAATGTTTTTAGCGCCACGGAGGAAAAAAAATGTATAAGCCGCACTGCACCATAAGCTGCAGCGGTTAAAGTTTAGGAAAAAGTAGCGGCTTGTAGTCCAGAAAATACGGTACATGTGAAGTAACTGCAGAGATGTCTTTATAAAATGAACCACACAAGCTCAGAGTAAAAGACTGTTTGGTTTCATGTGTTCAAACTCAAACATCCACACACATCACGCTCAGATCTACAGTTTCATAACGGTTATGTAAGACCAGCAGCGGCTACAAAACAGCATCAGTTAATATCTACGGGTTGAGCTGCTGCTTCTATGTGAAAGTACAAACACGCAGCTCCAAACAAACAGCCAGAGGTGAACTCCACTGTGTGATTATGCAGAGCAGGGCACACGTGTGATGCTCCGAGTGGGTGGAGCGCTCCTCCTCCTGCGGTTCATCTCTCGGTTTGATGTGGTCTTACCATGCAGTTCATGGCGAAGTGGTTGTGCTGGGTCTGCAGCTCCGCGGCGTGAGGGTGGTTGTTCCCGATCTCTGTGTAACCGGCCAGAAACAAGCCCTTATTGTGCAGGATCCAGTCAAACATCTGCAACAAAACACAAGACTTTAATAAAGGGGAGTGAAATATGCAGGATGAACCGATACCAATACTGTGTGCAGAAGAATCGAAATATTGATATATGGTATAGTTTCATTTAATGATTCAGTATCGATATCGTGGGCTGCTGTATCGACGTACTGTGTCAAGAGGGTTTTTTTTGGATATTTTAAGCAAGGCAAGTTTATTTGTACAGCTCAGTTCGTACACAGGGTCATTCAGAGAGCTTCACACAATAAAAAAGTTATTAAAATCACAAATTATTCTGTCATAGCGCTATTGTGTGGTTTATTTAGAGGAAAGAAACGTTTATGCAGAAAATTTGACATTTGACTCACTGTTTCGATGATTAAAACAGGTTTATTTCATATTAACTTTGGTTTAACTTTTCAGTCGTGTTTTAGTCGATCTCAGAGCCGTTAAACATGTCTCTGTGTAAATGTGGAGTATAAACTGTGGAGGAATAAAACTGACTGATATAATGTAATGTCCCATGTGTTTTTCTAGTTGGTGAAATGCACAAAACAAAATTCACTTTGTTCTGTTCATTCATCTTTAATAAATGGAACATAAATAAAAAAAATAATAATAATAATAATTTTTTTCTGAAATCCGTTGAGTTCCCGAAAGCCTTTATTTTTCACTGAATCGTATCGAATCGATTTGAAATATATCAAATCAACAGTGCACAGTATTAGAGTATATATCGTATCGGCAGCTTCTTAATGATACTAGCCCAAACCGATACTTGTACTGAGAATCAGGGCAGAGATCGTAAAATGAGCTGGAGTATCGGTATCGGTTCTGTGACAGTGGTTAAACCGATATCCTGGTTGTGCCTTTAGTTGTGATAAAGAGGATTTACAGGCCGTGTCATAAAGTTTGAACTTTAAATCACATAAATCTGTTGAGTCGTTATGTGAAAACAGGACGACGGGTAAATAACAGTTACATCACACGTCTGAGCTCGTGTGTAAAAAGTTAAAAGTGTTTTAATAAAAATAATAATAACGATATTATTGAAGCTGATTTATGCCACTGACGCAACAAACCAAGAGCAGATTTAAATCCACAAAAACTATTCAAAATCTACAATATTATTAAAATAAACAAGCTGGAATAAATAAACAGCAGAATGAAACACGTCTGTGATGGTAAATGATCATCAAGGAACTGAGGGATCAATGATGTTTTTTTAGGTCGAGAGCAGGATTTGAACCAGTAACCTTCAGATCAGAGAAAACACTCAACCAGCTGAGATACTGAGTCGTACAAGTTATTTACTCAACTTTTTACGGCTCATATAGTCAAAAAATACCCAGAAAAAGTCCAAATGTTAATATATATTGACCCCAAAATCATAGTGTTGATACTGTTCCAGCTTCAGTCGATATCGTGATTAACTTTAGAGTCTCATCGATGATTTTTATGACGTATCAGTCCCACTTCAGCACGATGGAAACTCAATACAGCCCTTCATTTTTACAACACGCACACGGACGACCCTCAATCCCTCGGTTTAAACGCAGCTGTCGTACTTCCGGGTTGGACGGTGAGAAATGGAGCGGCTCCGTTAAGCTCCTCCCTCTCTGGCTCCCCCTAGAGATTCACTCGTGGCCGCGGTGTCCTAGCAACAAGCCCCTACACGACTGCGGCGTATGGAGGACGGCAGCTCCCCGCTCTCCTGCTGCAGTGTGAGACTTTACTCAAACCAGCATCTCCTTGGACCTGTCTCTCTACGTTTAGTGTCGCAGTCGTCATTCCCAGAGCTGCTGAGGGCGACGGGCTGAGAGAAAGTGCCAGGTTCATGCATTAAATCAGCCCGACTCTGCCTCCGTCTCTGTGTTATAATCTACGACATCTGTGGATCTTTATGTTATAATTTACACCACAATATTCATCTGAAACCACTTCAGAAAAGAAACAGTTCAAGTTAGAAAACTGTGGTGTCCAGAGGAGCCGACGTCGCTGTAAAAGTCGTCACAACAAAGCGCCGCATGCTGTCAGCGCCCCCTATGGACAGCTGCACGTCACAGCACCGAGCAGCGAATTTTCTAACAAACTCGTGTCAAAATTACGATGCAACGCTACTGAATCCTACGAGTATCACCGATAAAAGTGGAATTAAAACTGAAATAAAACTGGAGAAGGAGGTGCGTATGTCACAGTGGGCGTGTCCCGGACAATACACAAATGTAATTCTGTTGTTTCCCATCATGCAGCAGTGACCATGAGTCACACTAAGGGAGGATAACAGTCTGTTCTGGTCATTTTGGTTAAGGCCACATTTCTCTCTCTGAGGAACGTGTGACCCCCATGAAGAGAGGGGTAAAAAACACTCACGCTGTTTTTAAAATGTCTGAATGTGTGACCCTCAGTCTGGGATAAAACTCAGTCTCTGTTAGATTCTGCTCTAAACTCTTACGACTCGACTCACTTCACTTGGTTTAAATGTTGCTGGACGCTGCCTTTAACACGACTGTTTTGCTGTTTTGGTTTGCGACAGTAAAAATCTACAGAACGATCCTCCGCGGATGTTCTTAATGTAACAGAAACGACACAGAGGTGAAAACAGGAGCAGATCCACAAAACGGCGTCGAAAATAAACGATTAAAGATGAATCAGTCCAAATACAACTTCAGACGCTCAAAGAAGAAGAAGAAACGACGAGAACAGGGTTAAAGAAAAGACCAGTTTGGAGAAAAGGTTTAAATCATTTAGAGGTTCTCACCGATGAAATAATGAATTAGTATGAAACATTTAATATCTGTAATATATTTAAGACAAAGAGGGAGTGAACTTTTAAACTCTCCCAGTTCCAGAAGATACTGTATCATGAGCCGAAGTGTGAATATTAGAATCATCATGTTTAAGAATAAAAATAATAAATACAACTGTGCAGAGTTTAAGTTTAGATATTCAACTCTAAACAACTTAAAGTCAAAGTACGAACATTTTTCTATCTTTTTATCACATTTTTATTCCTTACACGACCAGGCAAAAGTCTGGACAAACCCTCAGTCAGTGTGTTTTTTATTTTACTACTTTCTACATTTTATTTAACACAGAAGAAATCACAAATATGAAATAACATATACGGAAGAAAAAAGAAAAACTTTTCGACAAAGCAAAGGGGGAGACTGAGGATTTGAATAAAAGGAGGAACAGAGAAGGAAAGAAGAGAGAAAGAGGAGAGGAGGAGAGAAAGAGGAGAGGAGGAGAGAAAGAGGAGAGGAGAGAGAAAGAGGAGAGGAGAGAGAAAGAGGAGAGGAGAGAGAAAGGGGAGGAGGGGAAACAGAAGGAGGAGAGAGATAGGGGAGAGAGCGAGGAGGAGAGAGAGAGAGAGAGAAGAGGAGAGGGAGGAGGGAGAGGAGGGGGGTAGGATAAGAGAGACAGAGGAGAGAATGAGAGAAAGGAGGAGGAGAGGAGGGGGGGGAGAATAAGAGAGATAGAGGAGAGAGCGAGGAGGAGAGAGAGAGAAGAGGAGAAAGGGAGGAGAAGAGAGGTAGGATAAGAGATAGAGGAGAGAATGAGAGGAAAAGAGGAGGAGAGAAGGAGGAGGACAAGGAGAGAGGGAAAGGAGAAGAGGGGAGACAGAGGAGAGCGGGAGGTGGAGAGGGGGAGGAGGAAAGAGAGAGAAGAGGAGAAAGGGAGGAGGAGAGGGGGAGAGGGAGGATAAGAGAGACAGAGGAGTGAATGAGAGAAAGGATGAGGAGAGAAGGAGGAGAAGGAGAGAGGAAAAGGAGATGAGAGAGGGAGGAGGAGAGAATAGAGGAGAGAACGAGAGAAAGCAGGAGAGGAGGAAGAGAAAAGGAGAAGAAAAAGTTTTAATCCCAGCTCTCGTGATTGTCTCTGTAAAACACAAAAACTGAAATTCTTAAAATACCCGAGTCTGAAAGAGTCATTCACTTTTTCTTACTCAGTCTCTGTATATCTGTGTCGTCTGTGTGTAATTAAAATGCAGGAAGTGGTAAAAGAAAGCCCCGCCCACAGAGCGATGACACGCGCCGGAGTCCCGCACTGACCTTCTCCGCGTCCTGCTCGAAGAGCCGCAGCTGGAAGCACTGGTCCAGCTGGAGTTTGCGGATGTGCCAGGTGTTATGGAGCTGCTGCCGGGTGGAGTGCAGCTTGTCCAGGAGCTGCGTGATCCGCGGGACGAGACCTTGGACGTCTGTGTTACACCCCCCGCCGCCGCCGCCTCCTCCTCCGCCGCCGCCGCCACCGCCCCCCGCGCTCCCGTTACGGCTGGGGAAGGACTCGGCGCTCTGGATACGCTGGAGTAACCTGGAAAGACACAGGCAGGTTTAAAGCGTCCATTTATGTCGTTTCCTCATCACAAACAGACCTGGAGCTGGCCAAGTTCTTCTCTCAAACTGAAAACACTCTATTCCACCTTGTGATGTCATCGTGTGGTGATACAGGAAGTGCTCCACTGTGTTTTTAAACTCCACACACCTTAATTTCTAGAATCATTTGGATAATTTCAGCTCTGGAGTTGCCGATCTACTGAACTAAAGTTAAAATGAGCCCTTAACTTGAAAACTACCACTTGATGACATCACAAGGTGGAACAGAGCGTTTTGAGCTTTGCAGATGTGACAGACTCATAATAAAGTGACTCAAACATGTGAATGAAACAAACACGACTCCAGGTCTGTTTTTAGGAGGAAACAGGATTATAAAATGACTTAAAGCTACAAGGTAAGTTCTGTGTAATATAAGACCTTTAAGTAGAATCCGTTGCCATGGCGATGCTTTAGTTTTTATTTTAATTTTAAATCAATCTTATTTTATAGAGGCTTTTACAGCCGTCGAGATGAACAAAGAGCTTTTCCAATAAAACCAAGACAATATAAAAACATGACAAAGATTAAACGATGAAATAAAACACATTGTGCAAAGTGTCAGTGTGTTAAAGACACGTCTGAGGAGGAGAGAGGAGGAGAGAGGAGGAGAGGAGGAGAGAGGAGGAGAAGAGGAGAGGAGAGAGGAGAGAGGAGGAGAAAGGGAGGAGGGGAGGAGAGAGGAGGAGAGGAGAGAGAGGAGAGAGGAGAGAGGAGGAGAGCAGGAGAGGAGGAGAGAGCAGAGAGGAGGAGAGAGGAGAGAGGAGGAGAGAGGAGAGAGGAGGAGAGATGAGGAGAGAGGAGAGAGAGGAGGAGGAGAGAGGAAGAGAGGAGGAGAGAGGAGGAGAGGAGAGAGGAGGAGAGAGAGGGCTCCTCCGGTGGGACCCCAAGGCGTCTCACACAAACTTAAAACATGCTCCGTCGAATAAAATCTATCTAAAAACATCAATGTCACTACAAATTATAGAGTGTAATGACGTGACACTTCCAGATGGGGGCAGCAACCAGATTTCTCCATTGTTAACATTGTGCTGCCATGAAATATGCAAAAGGTAAAAGACTGAACGTGATCATTTCTATTAGTGTCAAAGAGCCAATCCAGAGCGAGGATGTTGAAGGTAACGCCCCTTTCCGCCAGCCACCGCTGGTTTAGCTTAGCAACGCTGTCAATCAAACCTGTTGCTAACGCTAACAGGAGCGACGTCGGGGAAAGAAGGACCTGATGTGTCTGTTATTAATGTTCATATGTTGATTTACAGACACAGACGTGACATAAAAACCCCAGGATCATGTTGAGGGTTAATACGAACATTTAAGACCAAAACGCCGAGTGTGACCCAGCTCACTTCCTGTTTGGAACGCGGTGGCTAGCAGGTTAGCCATGTCCGTTTGTATCTACAGTCAATGCAGTGACTAGACCCAAGAACTCACTGTATTACATCACAAATCTGCATTTTAACACTTTCATTTCAGCTGCGTCCTTCTGAAATAAACATGTTTGGCGTGTAAAATGTGGTGATGTCATCTCGAAACCGTCGCCGTCGCTCTCACCGTTGGCCCTCGGTGTCCAGCTCTTCTATGGGGGCCTTTATGACTTTCTTCTTGAGCGCCGCATGCTCCTCTATCATTTTACGAGCCCCGTCGAGGTCTTGGGGGAAGTCTTTCCTGGACACCGTTTCGTACATCTCCTCGAGCCGGGCCAGCATCTGGGTGGCGTGACCGGAAAACTCCTCGAAAGCCACGCGCACCTGAACGTGGCGTGGAGAAAAAACAGAGGTTAAAACAGAGCAGAGGCTTGTGGGAGTTTGATCGTGTGGTTTGAGCGACGGGGCAGGAGTCGGTCGGTTTTACCTCGATCCACTCTTCATGGTTGTAGTCCAGGCTGCCGTCGAAGTCTGAGGTCAACTGGGAGGGGTCAACCACCTTGGTCAGACCCTCCAGTGACACCATTGTGGTCTAGGGAAGAAAGTGAAGCGGATTTATATCGAGTCTGAGAAACAGAAATGTGAAGTACGTCGACTTTAAACCTGCAGAGTCACTTTTTCACTCGGCCCCTCGTTTTGTAACAGGCGACGAGTTTAAGGAGGGAGAGAGAGAAGGAAAAGAGAAAAAGAGAGGGAATGGAGAGGAGAGGGAGGGAGAGAGAAGGAAAAGAGAAAGGGAGGAGGAGAGAGAGGGGAAGAAGAAGGAGTAAAGAAAAGATGAGGGAGAAAGAGAGGAGAGAGAGAGGAGGAAAGAGAGAGGAGAAAGAGAAGGAAAGGAGAAAAAGAGCGTGAATGGACAAAGAGGGAGAGGGAGGGAGGAGAGAAGGAGAGAGAGAGGGAAAGGAGGAGGAGAGTGAGAGCAGGAGAGAAAAGGACAGAGCAAAGGAGGAGAAGAAAGGGAAAGGAGAGGAAGGGAGAGGGAGGGAGCGAGGAGTGAAGGAGAGAGGAGGTGAGAGATGAGGGAGAGAGAAGGAAATGAAGAAAAGAGAGGGAATGGAGAAAGGGGGAGAGTAAGGGAGGAGAGAGAGGAGAGGGAGGAAAAGGAAAGGAGAGGGAGTAAAGGAAAGGAGGAGGAGAGTGAGAGTGGGAGAGAAAAAGACAGAGCGAAGGAGAAGAAAGGGAGGGAGAGGGAGGGAGGGGGAGGGAGAGAGAGAGAGAGAAGGAGAAAGAAAGGGAGGAGGAGGAGAGAGATGAGGGAGAAACAGCAGGAGAGAAGGAGAGAGGGAAAAGAGAGGGAGTAAAGGAAAGGAGAGGGAGTGAGGGAAAGGAGGAGGAGAGAGCGTGAGAGAAAAAGGACAGAGCAAAGGAGGAGAAGAAAGGGAAAGGGAAGGGAGGGGGAGGGAGGAGAGGGAGGGAGGGGGAGAGGAGGAGGAGAGAGATGAGGGGAAGAGAAGAGAGATGAGGGAGAAAGAGAAGGGAAGGAGAAAACGTGAATGGAGAAAGGGGAGAGGGAGGGAGGAGAGAGAGAGAGAAAGAGGGAAAGGAGGAGGAGTAAGGGAAAGGAGGAGAGAGATGATGAGAGAGGGAGGAGGGAAGGAGGAGAGAAAAGAGAGAGAGAGAGAGGAGTGGAGTGGACAGAGGGAAGGAGGAGAAGAAAGGGAGAGGAGAGCAAGGGAGAGGGAGGGAGAAAGAGGGATGGAGAGGAGAGGGAGGAGGAGAGAGATAAGGGAGAGAAAGAGAGATGGAAGAGAAAAGGTAGAGAAAAACTTTTAATCCAAGATCTCATGATTGTCTCAGTTTAGGGAAAAGAGGAAGAGAGAGAGGGAGAGAGAGGAGAGGAGAGATGGAGAGAGGAGAGTGAGAGGAAGAGGAGAGAGAAAGAGGAGATAGAGAGACGGAGTCATGAGGGAGGAGGAGAGAGTGAGGAGGAGAGATGGAGAGAGGGAGTGGGAGGAAGAGGGAGAGAGAAAGAGGAGAGAGAGAGACGGAGTGGGAGGGAGGAGGAGAGAGTGAGGAGGAGAGATGGAGAGAGGGAGAGGGAGGGAGGAGGAGAGAGTGAGGAGGAGAGATGGAGAGAGGGAGTGGGAGGGAGGAGGAGAGAGTGAGGAGGAGAGGGGGAAAGGAGGAGATTACAGAAGTTTAAATCCCAGATCTCAGTTTGTCTCGGTTTAAAAACTGTCGCACTAAATAAAATGAAAAAAAGCTTTTGATTTTTTCACTTCCAAAAATGTCACAGATTTGAAGAACATGAAAAACTGGAGCCGCTGCAGCTTTAATAATGTGAGATAAACATTTATAATCCACCTGTTTTTAATGTTTTAAATGAACCTGAGCAGAGACGTGTTTGGATTTGTCTCACTGGGTTTTTCCTGTTTAAATAAAGATGAATAAAAATGACTTTAAATACTGACAGAATGGACCTGAAGCACTGACTCTTACAGATTCTCACACTTCTAATATCTTTATAACAACAAAACACATCCCAGTGTCATTATTCGAGCTCCTCTTAAAACAATAATGGCGTGTTCCAGTTTAATCTTCACAAATCCAGTGAGGAAATGCCTCTCGTTTGCTTTCAGAGCCTGTATTTGTGCTACGCCTCCTCCGCACGACTCCCCCACACACACGGACATGGATGAAGACACAACCGGAGCCAGAGCTTTGTTCAGGTCAAACAACACGGAGTTCTACCGCGATCCTCGGGTGAAAAACGCTCTCCTCTCGTGAGCTGGGGGCAGGTCCACGTTCTTTTGTTTGGTGTAATTGATTAGGGCTTGAATGTGTCCCCTCTCTCTGTACCTGCTGCTGTCAGACTTGTATTAACCCTCTACATGATCTTAGGTTCCAATTTTTTTGGTTATTTTTAGGTTTTTTTTTTAGTAATTGAGTTTTTTTTTTGTTTTTTCTTTTAGTTATTTTGAGTTTATTACTTTTTTTCTGAGTTATTTTTTTGTTTATTTGAGTTAGTATATATATATATATATATATATATATATATATATATCATATTTATTTTTTTTTTTTTTTTTCAATTAATTAATTTATTTATTTTTTTGAGTTACTTTTCAAGTTACTTTTTATTTTTTGAGTTCATTTCAAACATTTTTTTTTAGTTATTTTGAGTTTATTTTTTTCATTGATTTATTTATTTATTTTTAGTTATTTTGAGTTTTTGTTGTGTCCCCTCTCTCTGTCCCTGCTGCTGTCAGACTCATGTTGGTCTTAAATGTTCGTATTAACCCTCTACATGATCCTGGGGTTTTTATTTCACTTCTGTGTCTGTAAATCAACATATGAACATTAATAACAGACACATCAGGTCCTTCTGTCCCCGACGTCGCTCCTGTTAGCGTTAGCAACAGGTTTGATTGACAGCGTTGCTAAGTGGAAGGGGCGTCACCTTCAACAGCCTCGCTCCTGATTGGCTCTTTCGTTGCTATGATACTTGCGATCGGAATTACAAATATAAAACTCTGCTCCAAATTCACCGCGTAACTGCTCGAGCCTCGATGAGCTTCATGTGTCTGGAGCTGAAGCTGTGGCTGACGTCACACTCACTTAGTCACTTCTTTATACAGTCTGTGGTTTAGACAGGAATGAATTGAGAAAGTACAATATTGGAGAACATGGCGACGCTTTGCAAGCACAGATTATCTTATTGATTTCAAACAGGCTGCAGCGCAAACCAATAACATCATATGAATCAATACTAGGAGACAACTGGGCCAATAACAGGTCACAATAAGGTATTATAAACACTCCAAAGAACATAAACATATAAAATGCATCCTGGAGGTACTGTAGACACATGTTCAAGTAAAGCAGTATTATCACAGCGTTCAGCTCCAAGTGAACCTCATCGAGGCTAACAGTTATAGCGGCTAATTTAGAGCAGAGATCTATATTTCATATTCCGAACACGAGTGTCATAGCAACCAAAGAGCCAATCCAGAGCGAAGATGTTGAAGGTAACGCCCCTTTTCACTCGCATCACTGGTTTAGCAGGGAGCGGACGCTTAGCAAAGCTGTCAATCAAACCTGTTGCTAACGCTAACAGGAGCGACGTCGGGGACAGAAGGACCTGATGTGTCTGTTATTAATGTTCATATGTTGATTTACAGACACAGACGTGAAATAAAAAAGGATCATGTAGAGGGTTAATACGAACATTTAAGACCAACATGAGTCTGACAGCAGCAGGGACAGAGAGAGAGAGACATGGTTTAACAAAAAACAAAATATAGACTAAAAAAAAAAAAAAAAAAACAAAACAAAAAACCTCCCAAAAAAAACAAAACAAAAACCAAACAAATCAAAATAACTCGACAAAAAATAAACTCAAAATAACAAAAAAAATGAAAAAATAAACTCAAAACAACTAAAGCAAATTTTTGAAATGAACTCAGAATAAAAAAAAATATAAAAAAAATAAATAAAACAAATAAATAAATAAGCTCAAAATAAAACAAACAAAAAAATCCCTCAAAATTACAAAAAAAAAAAAAAAGAACCTAGCATCATGTAGAGGGTTAACACGAACATTTAAGACCAAAATGAGCAGCAGCAGTTACAGAGAGAGACAGACAGTTTTTCAATAGAAAGTGAATTAGAGCCAGAGTCGATGGAGCTAGAAGTGCACATGATCACTTCCTGTTTGGAACGTGGCAGCTAGCGGGTTAGTTAGGTCCATTTACATAAACAGTCTACGAGTATTCCTCAATCGTTTGTTTCAAGAGAAAGAAACGCACTGAACGTTAGCTAACATTGCTAATACTTGTTGCTAAAGCTGTGAAACACATGTAAACCATTTCAAAGTGAAGTGAAGCGGAGTAAACGTGAGGATAAATGTGATTATCGAGGCCAGCGGGCACACACTGACCGACACTGGACCTGATCGATGACGCAGTGGCCTGACTGTTGGATAATTGTACCCAGCTCCACCACATCTGGCTATTTTTCCAATCAAATAATCAATGTGTCATCGGCCTGAAGGTTTTTAGAGCTGTCTCCTCACCAGCTGCTGTTTGGAGGGAAAATATTTACCATCATGAGCAGCTCCCCAAAGCACATTACACAACCAGGGTTCACGGAGGCATCGGAGGAGACGGAGCTGTTAAAAGTCACACGCGAGCGGAGAACGAGCACAGGGCTAATCAAAGAGCAGTATTAACGACTCGCTCCGTTCAGACAAATGCCTCCCCACTGGGTTCAGCTCCGTCTCATCCGTCTCACGCTCAGCCTCATTAATGCCACACGTAGAGCCGTCACGGTCACACGCTTTCGAGTGACGCTGAGGTAAAGGCAGACGATAAACTGTAATAATGAAATCAAACCTACAGTAGAATCATCCAGAAAAACTGTTCTAAATGTGGAGTAGTGTTAAAGAACAACTACTGTGTTAGTGTCTGGTCTATAGCTCCAACTTACACATTTAAATCACAATATTCACCTAAAACGACTTAATAAAAGAGATAAATCCACTGACATCCAAACTTAGAAAACTACAGTGTCCAGTGCAGCTGACGTCACCGTAAATGTCATGATAATAAAGAGTCGTGTAGCTGTAGCGCCCCCTATGGACAGAGCATGTCACAGCAGCACATTTTTTTACATTTGGACCAAAATGACGATGCGACACTGCAGAATCGAAGAGTATCAACGATTAAGAAAATAAAACTGGAGAAGGAAGAGCAGACGAGAGAGGAGACGAGAGAGGAGACGAGAGAGGAGAGAAGAGAGGAGACGAGAGAGGAGACGAGAGAGGAGAGAAGAGAGGAGACGAGAGAGGAGACGAGAGAGAGAGAGAGAAGAGAGGAGACGAGAGAGGAGACGATAGAGGAGAGAGGAGAGGAGAGAGGAGACGAGAGAGGAGACGAGAGAGGAGAGAGGAGACGAGAGAGGAGACGAGAGAGGAGAGAGGAGACGAGAATGAGGAGACGAGAGAGGAGACGGGAGGAGGCGAGAGTGAGCAACAGTGGGCGTGTCACAGTGGGCGTGTCACAGTGGGCGTGTCACAGTGGGAGTGTCACAGTGGGCGTGTCACAGTGGGCGTGTCACAGTGGGCGTGTCACAGTGGGCGTGTCACAGTGGGCGTGTCACAGTGGGCGTGTACTGGTGGAGGTTAAACGGGGGTAAATCAGCAAAATGGCGTCTTGAAAATAGTCGATTAAAGATTTACTCAAACATGTATCACTCCAAAAACAACTTCAAGAGGCTCAATGAGGAAAAAAACAACTAGAACATGATTAAACGCTCTGAAAACTCAAATTTGCAGAATAGTCCTGCTTTAAATATTGCAAAGCTGCCGTATATAAACAACAGAACGCAACACTTACACAACGACTTTCTCATTTTCGTTCATAATCCGAACTTCAGCAGCTCAAATCTTATTAAACTGCAGGAAAAATAACCAAATATTTCCCTAGTACAACGAAAACATGCACATCCCCAAAAATCCTGTTCAATGTTTCATTTGCTGAAGAAAAACTCGATATGGTGATTATCGTGACAGGAATAATCACATGGAATCTACATCTGAGCCATGTGACGCAACGCACTGAAACGAAGCGAATAATAATGACGTGTTTGACAGAAAGTCATTTTAAACTTCTGTTCTGCCGTCTCTGCTGAGGGGCCAGTTTTACCAGGAGCACAAACGCCAACAATATTCTGGAGTCAGCAGTAAACGCAAAACGTAATGATGGTCTTAAATCCCATCTCGTCTGACGGACAGCTGGCTCGTAGCACGCTCTCCGACAGGGACAGGAGCGTGAAGGAATGTGTTCATGACAGGAAAAAACACGCTCATAAGTCATATTAGAGTCGTTAAATTAAAATACAGAACAATACGAACAACACATCACTGCACAGGTCCATTTAAAACATTAAAAACAGGAGCAGGTGGATTATAAATGTTGGTCTCACATAATTAAAGCTGCAGTGGTGTCGATTTATCCACTTTTACATGACAATTTAATTCAAGTTTATTTCTGTAGCACATTTAGAACAACTGAGCTGAACCAAAGAGCTGCACATTAAAGTCAGCACAAAACAAACAGATAAAACACGGGAAAAGAACAAGAAAACACTAAATATCCTGTGGAGTAAGTGTTAAATACCAGGGAGAAGAGCTGGAGAACTTCAAATGTCTGACATGTTTGGGAAGTAAAAGAACCAAAAGATTTTTCCCTATTTCAGTTCAAGTGCGAACAGTTTTTAGACGGAGACAATATGAGATCTGGGATTCTAAGTTCTTCTCCACCTCTTCTCTTCGTCCTCTCTCTCCTCCTCCTTCCCACTCCGTCTCTCCTCCTCTCTATTCCCAGTTTTTAGACGGAGTCAATATGAGATCTGGGATTCAAAGTTCTTCACCTCTCCGCTTCTCCCTCTCTCCTTCATCTCTCTTCTCCTCCCTTCCACTCCGTCTCTCCTCCTCTTCCTCCCTCCCTCTCTCCTCTCTGCTCTACAGATAAAAACTGGACAATAACCATGAAATCCTGTATTACTGTTTTTCTCTACCTCTTCTCTTCCCCCACTCTCCTCTTCTCGCTCCCTCTCTCCTCCTCTTTCTCTCACATCTCTCTCCTCTTCCCTTTCCCTCCCTCTCTCCTCCTCCTTCTCTCACTCCCTCCTCTCCTCCCTTTCTCTCACATCTCTCTCTCTCCCTCCCTTCCCTCCCTCCCTCTCCTCTCTCCTTCACAGACCCTCATCTCATCTCTCCCTCCTCTTTCTCACACATCTCTCTCCTCCTCCCTTTCCCTCCCTCTCTCCTCTTTATTGTTTAGACACAGACCATCATGAGATCTTGGATTTAAAGTTCCTGTATCAAAGTTAAATAAACGGGCGACATATTGAGTCAATCTGCCGCCGTCGCCCCATAAATACATTTAATAAATACATTTAATAAATACATTTAATAAATACATTTATACAGTGTTGTTCTCTTCTGACAGATGCGATGGCTGAACTATTTTTCCATGAAGTGATGGTTTTAAACTCATCACCTGTCGTGAAACGAAGGGCTGAGTGAAAGAGTGAATCTACAGGTTTAAAGTCTGAACTCTGCATCTTTATCATTTCTACATAATCCAGCACAGACAAAACTGTTGCTTGAGCAATTTCTTTTCTGCGATTAAACAGTTGCATAATTCCATGATATACATTTTAAAGTTTGAAGGTTTTGTCAGCAATAGCAGCTCAACCAAACCAAGAGTGTGCTTACCTCAAATTCAAACTTAGAGCTTCCAAAGTTGGTCTTCTGCTTCTGCCAGAAGTTGTCCGGTTTGATGATGAGAGCGACGTGGATGCAGGACGGGAATGACTCCTGTAAGATCTTCAGAAGCGGTTTAATGCTGTCCCATTTGGATCCTCGCATATCAACGATGACCGTGAACCCATGTTTACACACGTCCTCGCTGGAGCAGGGGGACGGCGGCGCACGAGCGGGAGGCGGCGGTAGTAGAAGAGGAGGAGATGAGGGATTGAGCCATGGGAGATTGAAGTGAATATAATCCGGGTAAAGAGAGACAGATGACAGGCGTGGGAAAGGATGACAGAGGGATGGAGAGGAAGAAAAACAAGAGAACAACAACAAACCGTGAGATGACGCAGTTCTATATGGTGACCAGCCTACGCACTACAGCCACAGCACACACCCGCCCACGCTCTCCCCCCACACCCACACAGACCTGCAACTTATGTCAGATTACACAGAAAACATCCTCAGCACATTTTGTGCTTCAGCAGCTTCATGTCCCTGTGGCACAGAGAGCTGCTTTACATCATTATAACACACAGGGGTCACAGCAGCTACTGCACACACATCATATCCACCTCTACATGCAAAACAAATCAGAAAATGTCAAGATTTTTTAGGAAAATAATCTAAATTTCAGATGTTTTCCAGTTTGCACAATATGTTCCATCTACCACTCACGAGATACTATTAATAAACACCCGGTGCAGGAGTAAGGTGTGCTTTAAAACGCCTTGTAGCGTTTTAAGATCTGTCAGTGAGCGCTCCCTTCTGCAAAGCCACAGATGGCGAAAGATAACGGCACGCGCTAAGTGGAGCAGATGGAGAGATATGAAGCGGAGGGCGCGGATGGAGGCGAGCGTTACCTGCTGCCTGTCGACTGGTTCCCATCGGTTCTCCCCCGATTCTCCCCGGCTCCTCGCCGCTCGGCTCCGGCTCTAGCTACTCTGCCTGTGCTACTGCGACACTTTTTTGTTTTGCTTCCACGCACTCTCTCGCTGCTCCATCTCGCACACACCTCCCCACACATGCGCTCTCTAATCCCCTCCTCCCTCCTCCCTCCATCCTCCATCGCTCCTCTCCCTGTCATCTGCTCATTTGTTTACATCATCATTTTTAGGCTTTGCTGTGCGTATTTGCTCGCTCTGCTTCTACGTATAATGATGCTCTAATGATTTTAATAGCAGTAGCGTTTGAAAATGCTCTTTAAAGATATTCCACTCTCTTCTTCTTCTTCTTCTCACATGTTCTCTCCAGCGCTCACGTGTTGCGGCTGGTGTGTGGCTATGAAGTGTGCATGCAGATACTGAGAATATAGGAAAAAAAGAGAAAAAACCTGGGGATCCCGGCGAGGTATGCAATCAGCCGTCTCAAATCCTCCTGTCGTATTCTGTCGTGATTACTACGAGATGGAAACGTTAACACCGGACCCCCACGTCTGTCTCTGCCCCCTGGAGGAACACAGAAAGAATACAGAAATAAAAATAATGCCAGCGCTAACGTCTATACGGCTCATGATATTAGCTCTGCGAGGGTGGAATACTAAAGCCAGAGAGCGGACTCCGCACATGAGTGAGTGATAGACTTGATAAATGAGAGATGGTGAGCGCGCTGAGTCAGATGCCCTTCCAAACACATTTACAGTCGCTCCATCTGCTAAAAAGTCTGCACCAATAAAAGCTTTTTACTCATAAAAAACATGACAGTGGTGCTTAGACAGACATGGAGAGAATTTATGACACAAGGCCAGTCGAGAACATCATGGACCTGGTCATTTGTTTTGTACTGACTGGACAAATATATCAATGATTTATAGGTGATAAATATCAGTAAAATACCAGTGTAATTTAACAGTATAGAAGTCATTATCGCTGCAGCGAGCTCACTGTCAGCGTCACCACTTCCTGTCCAACTGTATCTCTGAGGTTTTTACAGAGTCACGTTAAAATGAATAAATATTTAAAGATGAGGCAGTGGACAGGGAGCTGCAGGAGGGTCAGAGGTCAGGGGTCAGAGGTTAGAGGGTCACACAGTGGACAGGGAGCAGCAGGTGGATGCCAACATGTTAAACACAAATAAAATACTTCACCAGAGACACTTCTGTGTTTAGAAAGAGACATGTTTGTGCCTCAATGCTAATGCTAATGCTAGTGCTAATTTTGGGGCATGATAAATATTAAAACAACACCACAAACTGAAATATTCTACATATAAAAATAATATTTGGTTAGTCTTTATTTAAATTAATTTGCATTGTAATATATTGGTTATTTTATGTTTTCTGATTTTAATAAAAGTGACTGTTTGTTTGAGACACAGAGGCTAATGTTTGGAATAATTGTGATTTCAGCTGTGAGACAAAAAATAAATTATAATTTTTCCCACACTGAAGCTGCTCTACTACAGTATTCACCGGGAACAGAGGCGTGTAAAGTTTATATTTTTAGACCCTGTTTGTTTTAATCGTCTGTGTAAAGAAGTGAGTGAGACGTCACCACAGCGTTCGGCTCCAAGTGAAGCTCATCGAGGCTAAAGCAGGTGCAGCGGTGAATTTGGAGCAGAGTTACATATTTGTACTTCCGACCGTGAGTCTCATAGCAACAAAAGAGCCAATCCAGAGCGAGGACGTTGAAGGTAACGCCCCTTTCTTTAGCAAAGCTGTCACTCAAACCTGTTGCTAACGCTAAGGAGCGACGTCGGGGAAAGAAGGACCTGATGTGTCTGTTATTAATGTTCATATGTTGATTTACAGACACAAAAGTGAAATAAAAACCCCAGGATCATGTAGAGGGTTAAAACGAACATTTAAGACCAACATGAGTCTGACAGCAGCAGGGACAGAGAGAGAGAGACATGGTTTAACAAAAGACAAAAAATAAACTCAAAATAACAAAAAACAAAAAAACAACCTCCAAATAAACTAAAAAAAACCCTCAAAACAACAACAAAAAAAACTAAACTCAAAATAACTTTAAAAAAAACAACCCTCAAAATAACTAAAAAAAATAAATAAAAAAAATAACTCAAAACATAAAAAAATAACCTAAAATAACAAATCTAAATAAACTCAAAATATCTAAAAAAAAAAAAAAATAAAAAAAAAAAAAAAATAAAACAAAAAAACTTCAAAATAACAAATAAAAACCAAACAAAAAAGAACAGCTCAAAATATCTAAAAAAAAAAACAACAACAACAAAAATACACACACACACACAAAAAAAAAATCAACAACCTCAAAACTTGTCATGTAGAGGGTTAATATGAACATTTGAGACCAAAATGAGTCTGACAGCAGCAGGTACAGAGAGAGACACAGTTTTTCAATAGAAAGTGAACTGGAGACAGAAGTGCACCATGATCACTTCCTGTTTGGAGCGTGGTGGCAGGTTAGCTCTGTGCATTTATATAAATGATGAAGGCGGTGTGTTCTCCTCACTGTGGGCTCTGTGGGCTCTTCTCATGTTGAATAATTGAATCTACAATTGCCCAAAGTGAATGTGTGTCTGTCAGTGAATGTCTCCATATCACCCCCGCTTCTAAACGACGCCTGTCCGACGCACAGAGGAGCGCTGTGACGCCGCGTGCTCCAACATCTGCTGCAACTAAGCCTTAAAACTGTGCTTTGGAGGGGAAAAGTTTCACATTTTTAATTAGTCCTGTCACGATAACACATTCTGAAGTCTGATCTATCGCTGAAATAAACGATAATATTGAGACTGATTTTATGCGACTGACACAAAAACCCTGAACCAGATGAACCCCAAAAAAGTATTAAAAAAACACACTGTAGTTGTTCTGTACTTCATTTGTATCTATAATGAGACATAGAAGTTAGAACAATATTCTGTTGGTCGACATATTGAGCCGATATTTGCCCTTTTTTTTGCACTTTTTCACGTATGAGCAACTGGACTAAATCAGAATAAATCTCCAGCACAGGCCAGTATTTTGTTTTGGCCGATCTACTGCCTAAAGAACAAACATAAAGGTTTATATTAACACTTAAATGCAAAAAGATAACTGCACAAGACGTGAAGTTTAAGTAAAATAATCAAAATCAAACCCACAAATCTGCAAAAAAAATATCTGCAGAGCTGTTCGGTCGACGGTTGCTCTGGAATCTAAATAATATCAGTATCGGACATGAAAAAAAAAACATCTGAAATAAATAAATAACTGAAATAAATAAATAACTGAATAAAATTAATTAATTAAAATTGAAAAAAATAAATAAAATAAATAAATAAATAATAAAATAAATACATACAAATTGAATAAAATACATAAAAAATTTACTAAAATAAATAAATAAAATCAGTGGCCTACAGGCTTGTATACTAATTTAACTGGACTAGACAATGATTTTTTTCAGCATCACACTGACCTTGAATGTTTAATGAAATTATCATTAATGAAATTATCACCAAAAATAATTGTTCCATCGATCAAATATTGAACAGTAAGACGATACAGTGATTATCATGACTGGCCTATTTATAATTGCAAAAAAAAAAAAAAAAAAAATGTAAACAGTCTGTGTGTTAAGTTTGTGCCAAATCCCAGCAGCAGGCAGCAGAGAGCATCATGTTTGAAAAGGCTGGAGACGATAATGACTGAACAAACAGTGAGTCACTGGTATCAATCCACGCATCATGTTATTCTCATCATAACAAAGAGCCGTGAGGAGACTGTACTTTGTTTGCACCGTCAAATCATGACCTTAACCACTTAACAGGAAAATATAGGCCTGTTTATAAGTGTTTTTTAAGTAGTGGACTCCTTAATATTTAAAAACACACACAAACACTATCATTTATGTATTTTTACCCATTTCAGAGAAGCTACAATTATAGGGCTGTGGAGAACTAAAGAAATAAAGACGAGGAATGTCACGATAAACTACAAAAAACTATAATAAATCTACAATATTGTTAAAACTCATGAGCTGCAATAAATAAAACAGCAGAATGAAACACTTTAGTCGTTAGTTTGAGTCTGGAATGAGACAGACAAGTTATTAATTCAAACTTTTACGGCTTAAATCTGATCATAGCCAAAAAAATAACCACAAATTTCCCAGTAGTGCAAAGAAAAAGTACAAATGATAATACTGACCCCAAAAAAGATTATTGTGGCAGATTTAGTAAAGACGTGAACTGGGAATAGACTAAAAGATGTGGCATTCTCTCAAAATGATCAGGATCTCACATAAAAACTAATGTTGGGTGTCGTTAAGATTTTGCCGATACGATACAGAGGGCACAATACGATACCTTGATACAGAACTTTTTTGATATATTTCAGATCAATCCGATACGATTCAGTGAAAAACATAGGCTTTCGTGACCCTTAATGATCAAAGATGAATGAACATGAATGTACGTGGATGTGGCTAACTAGAAGCACATATCAGACTACTACTACAAACGTGATCATCCAATCAGATCTGTTTATTACAGTGACACGTGTGAAACAAAGGAGCTCATTGGCTGCCTATGATTTAGAAATAAAATCTAAATTATCTCACTGATTTAGCAGAAATCCATCATGTTTTTCAGCTCCCTGTAATTTTTTTCCCTTTATTTTTTCCAGAACTAATGGACCACGCTTGTCCCTGATTGGCTAATCCACCTGTCAATCACGCTCACGACTGACCAGACTCACATGTTCATAAAGTACTAAAGACGTCCGTGTTCTGGATCCCAACAAAAGCGACTTCCAAAACTCCAGCTAAAGACTCCACTTCCTCCTTCCTGCTGTGGTCCATTTAAATCATTATAATCCAAATAAAATAAGCAGTAAGTCAGTCTAATAAAAACTGGTCGAATAAGACACCATCAGCTGATTAAACCAGCCAACTGAAGGACTCCAGCTCGAGGCAACTGTCAAAAAACCTCCCCAAAGCCGTCAAATCCCCAAAATGTCTGCTGCAGCGTTTCACTTCTTTTTTTTCTGTAGCCTGCATAATATTTTTTGACATTACTAATCAAATCTGCAAATGTTTCCCCGAGTTTAAGACTAGACTGAAACCCACCTCTTCTCCCTGGTGTTTAACACGAGCTACACAGGATATCTTAGTGTTTTAATGTTTTATTGTTCTTTGCCTGTGTGTCTGTTTTTGTTGACTTCTGTGTGAAGCATTTTGGTTCATTTAAGTTAAGTTTAAGTGTTTTAAAGACGGTTAGATCAGGCAAAATTGACTCTTGTGAGATTTAAGCCATGTTACAAAGTTGTTCTATCAAAAACAGACCTGGAGTCATGTTTGTTTCATTCACATGTTTGAGTCACACTTTACTATGAGTCTGTCACATCTCCAAAGCTCAAAATGCTCTGTTCCACCTTGTGATGTCATCAAGTGGTAGTTTTCATGTTAACACCTCCTTTTACCTTTAGTTCAGTTGTAGATTGGCAATTCCAGGACTGAAATGATCCAAATGAAGCTGAATATTCCGGATGAGCAGGGCCGTCAACTAAAATTTGGGGGCCCGGGACATGACGTCTCACGTGGGCCCCGTCTAATACAAATTAATAGGAGGAGAGTCCAAGTCGACAAGTGGACAAGTCGTTTTATTTCTGCACATTCAGATGATATAACAGCGAGTATCTTTGTTGGGGATTATTGTGATTATATAAAATGTCCCACGAACGATTATTGTCGACCATTTTTATCACGATAAACGACATAACTGTCGATCGTAAGTGGTAGTTTTCAGGTTCACAGCTCTTTTTACCTTTAGTTAAGTTGTAGATTGGCAACTCCAGGAGCTGAAATGATCCAAATGATTCTAGAAATGAAGATGTGTGGAGTTTAAAAACACAGTGGAGCACTTCCTGTATCACCACACGATGACATCACAAGGTGGAACAGAGTGTTTTCAGTTTGAGAGAAGAACACAGCCTAAACACGCAGATTTTGTGTGAATTAAACAAAAAACGGTTCTGTTTGTGATGAGGAAACAACATTATAACATAGATCTGAAACACGAGCCCTTTAAACACGACCCAAACTCAACCTCTCATTGAAAAAAAAAAACGCTTGTGCTCACACGTGTTGAGCTGCACACAGGCAGACTCCACACAGCTCACAGTGAGTGCGTTGGGTTGCTTTGCGCCCGTGGGCTCGACCCGGCTGCTAACAGAGAAATGAAGCGCTCACGTGGCTCAGGGTAACACGAGTGCGCCGACGAGCCTGGACAATTTGTTAAGACGCAACAATCGGGAATAATAGGCTTAAGCTTCCTTCATTTCAGCGCTCCCCCTGGTTAATGTTTAAAGCCAATTACAATAGCAGTATGGGGCGTATACGAGCGCGAGGTATATGAAGTCGTCACCATGGCAACGGCGCACAGGCCCTCCCCTCCCCGCGCTCCTGTTGGTTTGTGTCATGGTCGTCCTTATTGTGGCGTTTCTGCTCGTGCCCTTCGCTGGAAAAGCATCTATGTTTGTCTATCGAGGGGAAAAAACGCACTTTGACCCTAGATATTTGAACATGAAAGATTAAAGTGTATTTATTTGTGGAAATAAACTGTTTTGCTAATAAGGAAGAGATTCAGCAAACGAAAACGTAATTACCAGCACAGACTTAATCAGCGTCGAGATTCATTCATTTCTAATCATCACTAATGTGCAGGGATCGTTTTAAATCAGGAGGTTTGCAGCTGCACCACAGACTCGTCCCTCGTCATATCACAGTTCACCTTTCCTGGCCTCGCTGTATCGCAGATTTTTTTGTTCAGCTTTGAGTATGAATGAGCATTGTGTTCTGCGTCCTGATTGGCTGAGGGACTGTAGACCATTGTGTTCTGCGTCCTGATTGGCTGAGGGACTGTAGACCATTGTCCATCAGTCTCCTCCGTGTCTCCTGTACAGTACAGAATGTGTCAGACAAATTTACATAAATGTTGGATCAGTGTGACTCTGAAGTGCTGTATGTTTGCAAGTTTTCTCCCCGACAAAACCCACAATGTCGATGAAACGTTCTGCACCGACAAAGGCACCGACGAAGGTTTGAACTTTGTGTTTAAACAAGAGAGAAATGTGAGAAAATGTTAATGCCTGTGTGAGAAAAGTGTATAAAGTGTGTGGTGAGGGGGTTTACAGACTAGAAACATAGAATAATGTAAAAAAAATAAAGCTGATACTTTATGGATTTCATCTATTGTGAGTTATTTTTAGAATGTGACCCCCGAGATAAACCAGGGACCAGTGTTTATATAAATGGACAGAGCTAACATGCTAGCCACAGCGTTCTAAACAGGAAGTGATCATGGACGCGCTTCTCGCTCCATCGACTCTGGCTCCAATTCACTTTCTATTGAAAAACTGTGTCTCTCTCTGTCCCTGCTGCTGTCAGACTCATGTTGGTCTTAAATGTTCGTATTAACCCTCTACATGATCCTGGGGTTTTTATTTCACGTCTGTGTCTGTAAATAACAACATATGAACATTAATAACAGACACATCAGGTCCTTCTTTCCTCGACGTCGCCCCCTGGAGCTGAAGCTGTGGGTGACGTCACACTCACTCAGGCCACTTCTTTACACCGTCTCTGAGCTGTACATAAACCTGTAACTTTCCGTGTATCTTACCTGATAAAAAGGCCACTTTTTCTTTCAGGATGGGAAGAACCTCCATGGCTCTCATCTGTTCATTCCTTTTGAAACCTGCAGGAGAAAGAAAAAGAAATCTAGTGAATTTTGAATTAAAAGAAATGTAAACCTTTTTGTGGCCCTGAAAACCAGATTATTTGGGATTGAAGAGATTTTCTCCTCTCATAATCTGCAGATCTGGATTTTTCCAACACCAAGGATTGATGTCGTTACAAATCTCTTGCTTGTGTGGTGCGTGAAAACTCATTAAGGTCATTTTACACACACACAAACACACACGCACGCACACACTTAAGCTGGGAGCGAGTACAAAGGCTGTGGTCAGAGAAAGTGGTGGTCAGACAAAGGGAAAGCAGAGGAAACAAAAGCCTGTTGTGGCGTTTGAAATATTCAGTCTCACAGCCCAATTCACTCCACTGCTACAGACACGAGATTCACATCCAAACCAGTGTTTTTTACTCCATTAAATCAGAACTATTCTGCAAAATGGACTTTCCAGAGTTTTTAACCACGGTCTAGTTGTTTCTGCTCATTGTCCATCTCGAAGTTGTTTTTGGAGTGATTCATGTTTGAGTAATCTTTAATCCATTATTTTCAAGACGCCATTTTGCTGATCAGTCTCTGTTTTCACCTCCACCTGCACTTTGCTCTGTACTTTTACTCTTATTTTATTGTTTATTTGAATAAAACTGAAACAGAAAACAGAAGGATTTTTTAAACAAATTTCAAAAAGCTGTGGATTTAACTGTGATTTTTTTTTTTAATTGGTGAAACTCGTAGGATTCGGCAGCGTCGCTTCGTCATTTTGGTACAAATGAAAAAAAATAAGGGCTGTTCTAGTGTGATGCACAGCTGCCCATAGGGGGCGCTTTATTGTGAAGACACTGGACATCGCAGCTTTCTAACATGGAAGTCTTTTTTATAAAGGCGTTTTAGATGAATTTAGTTAGTTATAACATAATGATGGATGGGTGACGTAGATTAGAACACAAAAGGGCTGATTTAAAGCTTTAATTGAACAACAAGTAATTTTGAGTTTTTACAATTTTGGCCAAAGATAATATTAGTTTAAGGTGATTGTA
Source organism: Periophthalmus modestus (assembly GCA_019594935.1). Taxonomy (NCBI): domain Eukaryota; kingdom Metazoa; phylum Chordata; class Actinopteri; order Gobiiformes; family Gobiidae; genus Periophthalmus; species Periophthalmus modestus. Next base: position 32,358,588 of record JAIEZT010001318.1, read on the forward strand.
TCATGTCACTTTTTGAGGGTTTTGTTTTATGGTTTGGTTTCAATTTTATCGCCTGCATTTCCTTCACCAATATTCAAAATGTGTTATTGTTAGAGATAAATAGCGCCAATATTTGAGCTTTTTAGCAAAGTGCTATAGCCTCAAGTCTCCAGCACAGGATGTTTTGTTTTAGTCAATTTGTTGCCTAGAACTTCCACACAAAGCTGTATTTTAACACTTCAGTACAAAGAAATAACTGCACTCACGTGATACACAGCTCAGTCAAATATATCGTCCCACAAATATCGGCAGCGCTCAATGGCAATCAGTTGCTAAAAACCCCAATCAATCTCTCAATCGATCTCTAGTAGGGGTGGGAAAATAAACAATAAAATCGTGTATCGTTATAAAAAGCGTCAACAATAATCGTTTGTGGGACATTTTATATGATCGTGATAATTGCCAACAAAGACAATCTGTTATATCACCTTAATGTGCAGAAAAAACAAAAATGACTTATCCACAGGGGCCCAGAAGTGGATCCTCTTCCTATTAATTTGTATTACAGGGGGCCCATGTGAGGCGTATTACCCCGGGTCCCCGAATTTCAGCCGACGGCCCTGCTCATCCATAATATTCTCTGGTAAAAGTGATAATTATTCATATCCGTAACAACTTTAATCATTATTGTGATGTAATATAATGATTTTGGCCATGATAATCAACACAAAATTTAAATATCTCCCCACGCTTCGCTAAACCAAAAATAAACTCCAGAATCGTTCCATCTCTCGTGAAACTCTGATCTGATTCCTGACGGTTCACGTGTTTACACTGCCACAGGTTTCATAATGCATTCCTGGGAAAATTCCTTTGGCTTTATCTGCTCACGAAGGTCCTCTACATACCGGTTTATCTAAAAAAAAAAAAAGTAGGCAGAAGAAGTAGATTGGCAGAAGCACTGGAGTCACAAGGCAACGCTAACCTGATTCTGAAAGTGTCGCCCAATAAAAGTCAGAGCAGATCCCACGGGTGCCACGGTGATGCCAGCGTCTGTCACCAGTGGATGAATGGCTGTCAGAGAAACTTTTCCTGATGTGATTAAAGCCTTGAACTGATACTTTACAGCTGAGGTCGTCAACATTCCCTCGGGGTGAGACGCTAACTGTAGGCTCTGCTCTGTCTGAAGCGCCGTTACTCAAGTTAGACTTTAATCTGAGCTTCGTTTAAACAAAATCTGACCAAAAAGAACAGAAGAGGTGAGCTAATACGTCGTCAACATTTATACTAAGGTCAGTGAGAGCTTCAATGGCTAACTATCATCAACATCAACGTTCCCTGCAGGGGTGATGCTAACCGTAGGCACTGCTCTGTCTGAAGCTTTAGTCTGAGCTTTATTTTTAAACAATCTGACCTTAAAGAACTCAGGTGAGCTGATTTGTGCTGTTAAACACGTCCCTCTCACATAACATTACAGTCACAAGCTAGCTAGCATTAGCCAACAGTTTTTCAGTTAGCCACTCTCACGTTTTAGTTGAAAATCAAACTCTTAAACTGGACCATGAACACTCGGATTGATCACAAGCTCCTGAAAAAGTGCCGTTTAAACCTATTTTGTTTGTTTTTTTCTTGAGTTTTCACATCTTAAAACATTTTTGGCAGTTATCACAAATCTGTGCATTGTGTAACCACGGTAACTGATGAAGATGCCGCCATAGACATACATGTACAACCCCGGCGTGCCATCACTGCAAAGACTCTCACAGCTTGAATACACAGTGGAACAGACGGGCTCAGGTGTTCTGAAGGCCCCACAGACGTGCAGTTAGTCACGATGATGACACACCTGTGAGTACGGCGTCCACCTGCCCTCGAGTTTTGGGAAAGCGAAGGGAAAGTGTAACGGAGAACCCGCGGGATGACATAATGAACTTGAAATCGACAGAAGTGATGAGCCAAACGAGTCCACACATGTGCCGAGCTCAGAGAGTCACTGTGAGTCACTTTCATAGACTGTTTATGTAAATGGACGTAGCTAACCTGCTAGCCGCCACGTTCTAAACAGGAGGTGATCATGTGCTCGCTTCCAGCTCTGTCGACTCTGGCTCCAATTCACTTTCTATTGAAAAAACCCTCTGTGTCTCTCTCTCTCTGTACCTGCTGCTGTCAGACTCATTTTGCTCTTAAATGTTCGTATTAACCCTCTACATGATCCTGGGGTTTTATTATGTCTGTAAATCAAGGTATTAAAGTACCCATTTAAAAAGTAAAGTATTTCATGCAGATTTTGAGTCTTATAACGCTTCAAATGTAGTGATTTTGATACTTTTACTTGTCAGTCCTGTTAAAAAATGTACAGATACTGCTCTCAAATATACTGAAGTAAAAGTAAAAATTATCCACTGTAAAATGTATTTAAGTAAAGCACAGATACCTAAAATTTACACTTGCGCACAGTACTTCACTACTTTTACTTTGTTTCCACCACTGCAACAAACCAAGTCTTAATAAAAAGCTGCTAACAACCTCCGACTCAATGCGATCTGTTCATAAGACAAATGAAACGGGGAAGGATGCGCAGGACCCTGAATGCCGAGGTCTCGAAACCCGCCTGAGCAGGTTATAAATCTATTCAGTAATTGTGTGTCAAGTTTTGCAGCTAAATGCTTCTGGTTCTTCCTTTGGCCCACTCCTCCGTGTCACAAACTCCATTGTTGTTTAGTTGGGGTGGTGCCTACAAATTATTACATAACAACAGCGTGTACTCAGCTTGGCACTGTGTAGAAGCGATGCAAACCGCACATACTTGTAGTGCCATGTACACCCATCTCAGCCATCTTTGTTCACAGCATGCCTTCATATTTATACGTGTATGCTAATGAGGCGCTAATTAGCCTTTCTACTCGAGCTAATGAATGAAAATCTGGACTTGTATCTATTTTTACTCCCCTCCTCTCATTTGCAGACGTCCCTCAGGGGGTGGCAAAAACAAATTGGCTTGATCGAGTACATTTCCCCGCGTGCCCCTGTAGAGAGCGAGCTGTAGTTCTTTATAGATGGAGCATGAGAACAGCGCTGCGTGGAAAGAACGGTTTGTCCAACTATTTCTATTAACCACACCAACGAGAGCGCAAAGAGAGAATGTGCTCAACAACTGTACTTCAGACACCGACCGGGCTCTGCGTTATACATTTACATTACATCTAAATGGGACTTCCATCTGTGACCAAAGGCCTCCATGTTAAATACTGTTCATACCAAACTCTGATGTGTGACCAGTCGATCTGGTAACACACAGGGAGAGATGATACTGGTGTTCGCAAAAAGTCTGAGCTAACACGACAAAGGAGCTAACATGACAACGGCACCAACATGGCAAAGGCGCTAACACCACAACTGTGCCAACACGTCAAAGGTGATAACACAAAAACAGCGCTAACACGACAACAAAGCTAACACGATAACGGAGCTAACTCGACGACGGACCTAACTCGACGACGGACCTAACTCGACGACGGACCTAACTCGACGACGGACCTAACTCGACCACTGCACTAACACGACAAAGGAGCTAACACGACAATGGAGCTAACACGACAACGGAGCTAACACGACAATGGCGCTAACTCCATAACAGCGCTTTCATGTACTCGTCATAATTAGCCGTGTGCTCCCAGGTTAAGGTCGTTTTACAGGCCTCGCTGATGTTTTTATCCTCGCTCTGTGAAAAGTCAAAGTAAGTAAGTCAAACTCAGCACAGCTCATCAGGTCCATTACACATTTGGCTCTGACACTTTAGTCTCAAAATCTCTTATTCTTGCAGATGTTCTTTAGAAAGACTTTAACTGCAGTTACTTTTGCTCTTGTATTGTATCAGCTGTAGTCCACTTTTTCACACTATGGGGTATCACTCTGGCACTGGTATCAGCGAGTATCATAGACAGTATATTTAAATGCATAGCTAGCGCGCTAATCGCCGTGTTCCAAACAGGAAGTGACCATGGGCGCGCTTTTGGCTTCATCAACTTTGGTCTTAAATGTTCGTATTAACCTGCTCTACTTGATCTTCGGGTTTTATTTTGTTATTTTGTCCATAAATCAAGATATAAACATTAATAACAGACAAATCAGACGCCTTCTTTCCCCGAGGATGCTCCCGTTAGCATTAGCAACAGGTTTGATTGACAGCATTGCTAAGCGCCTGCTCCCTGCTAAACCCGCAGTGCTCCGGATTGGCTCTCAGTCCACTTTTTTATACAGTCTAGTGAGTAAACTAAGGCCAAGTATCGGTACTGTATTTAAAAAATGGAATTGGTTCACCACTGAGGAATGAAACAACACCAGTCATCCATCAGGTACGTCGTCTGATATTAACACTTTGGACTTGTCTTCATATTGTGACAGTTTAATAAATACACCAGCACATTCCTGTTCTCAGTGTCCTCGTCTTACTCTGAAGAAGAAAAAACAAACACATGATATTGTGTGACTATCCATTATTTCAAAATGGATGCTCACTTAACCAAACCCATAATTAAGAAGTTTGAAGTGACCCGTTTAGCGAAACTCAAAGCCCAGACATTTGACAGAGCCTACGTTTACAGATAATTGGTGAACACACACACAGCCAGAGATAGTTTTATATTTCCTTACTGCTAAACTTTTGCTTTGGAGAATATTTTCAGCTGTGTTATATTCGCTCATAAGCACTGCGTATAACTTTAGACACTCGCACCTCTTTCGCAGGGCTCTGGGATTGGTGAAAGTGGCACAGCGGCTAAATATAGAACGGGCCAGTCACACCCACACACCAGAGCGAGACAGTTTTATAGCTGAATGATGCTGGGGAAATATTATACAACTTTAACCCAACTTGACTTCCCATTCAGTTTAACTCGGTTTAAACCATAGACTGTTTATATAAGTGGACATAGCTAAGCCGCTAGCCGCCGTTTTCCAAATAGGAAAAGCGTGAGTGCGCTTCCGGCTTCATTGACTCTGGCTCCAATTTACTTTCTATTGAAAATCTGTCGCCTCTGTTTTCAACTGCTGCTGTCAGACTCGTCATTTTGATCTTAAAATGTTCATAATAACCCGCTTCTACATGGTCCTCCTGTTTTTATTCCACTATTGTGTCTGTAAAGTATGAACATAAATACAGTGGTCCTCGTTTATAATAACCCGCAACAGTCGAAACCGGTGAAGTATCAGCTTTATTTTTTACATTATTCTCTATGTTTCTTGTAAAACCCCTCACCACACACTTTATACACTTTTCTCACACAGACATTAACATTTTCTCACAATTCTCTCTTGTTTAAACACAAAGTTCAAACCTTCGTCGGTGCCTTTGTCGGTGCAGAACGTTTCATCGACAGTGGGTTTTGTCGGGGAGAAAACTTGCAAACATACAGCACTTCAGAGTCACACTGATCACATTTATGTAAATTTGTCTGACACATTCTGTACTGTACAGGAGACACGGAGGAGACTGATGGACAATGGTCTACAGTCCCTCAGCCAATCAGGACGCAGAACACAATGGTCTACAGTCCCTCAGCCAATCAGGACGCAGAACACAATGGTCTACAGTCCCTCAGCCAATCAGGACGCAGAACACAATGCATGTTCATACGATGTAAAAAATAATGTAAAACTGCACTTTAAAAATCCACGAAACAGCGAGACCACGAAAGGTGAACTGTGATATGATGAGGGACACTGTAACAGACAAATCAGGCGCCTTCTTTCCCTGAGGTTTGACTGACAACGTTGCTAAGCACCCACATCACTGGTTTAGCAGGAAAGGGAGTTACCTTCAACAGCCTCGCTCCGGATTGGCTCTTCAGTTGCTATGATACTCCTGGTCAGAACTCCAAATATGGAATTCTACTCCAAATTCACCGTTTTACGAGCTTCATGTGACTGGAGCCGAAGCTGTGGTGACGTCACTCACTTAGTCCACTTCTTTATCACGTCTAAACAAAAAGACTCGAACACAGAAGTTGTCCTGTAAAGCGAAGGAGGGCGGAGCCTGTCTGAGCGCTTCCGCCATTTACAACTGGTCACCCCACAAGAAATGAAGCAGTATCCATAGATTGTCGCTTAATAAAATAAGCAAAAACATGCGTTGCCACCGTTTGCTACTGATGGAGTGATGGGGTAATGTGCTGAAGGAATCCCAATCCACTGCGGGCACATTCGCAGCATCTGAGGCTAATCCCGGGATTCCTGAGGGGAGATATTCCAATCCAGCAGACAACCAAAACCTCCTGCTTGGTGCCAAATGGAAAAGCTGGAGCAAACATTTCCAAACGCAAACAGAGCATGCCAGTGTACGCTCGCAGAGCCGGGCGAGCCAGGGCCAAAATGAGTCTCGCGTTTGGTTTTAGGTGAGCTGATAATCTGCACTAGCATTTGAGAGGCAGGTTTTAGGGGGGTAATCCACAAAGAAGAGAGGAGGAGCAATCATTATAATACACCCAGAATGCATTTATACAGAAACGCCTTCCCAACTGCTGCAGAAATGCCACTTCATGCACAGCGTTTTGGTTTTATCAGCTGTTTTTGCTCTAGTTTCACATCATACACGATCCAATCCATACCAGTTATTTAAAACATATGATCCCTGAAAGCGCCGATCTCCTCATGGCTTCAACCTAGCAACTTCCAAGCGCTAATTAGATTTAACCTCCTACTCGTAAAACAGAGGCATTAATCGTGTTCAGTTGAGCCGCAACACTATTAATAAAAGAGAGAACAGGGAGAGCGGACTATAACAAACGAGCGTGTTCAACTTGTTATCCAAAAATAAAGGTGTTGGGAGACGCTCGAGGCTGCGGCACGGTCCCAAGAAAGTCTAAGAAAAAACTGGAAATCAGACCCAAGAAGTGTCGGCAAAGCTTGGACAGCCATTTTGAATCTTAACGATTAGCAGAACAGATTAATGCACATTTTAAACAAGAGCATTTGACAGAAGCAGCGCTAACTCAAACACAAAGACCGTTTTCTTCATTATTATGCATATTTTGGCAGGTGGGACTTGTACTCAGGTGCAATTTTTAAGTGAAATGTTTTTTTTTCTTCATTATTATGCATTTTTTGGCAGGTGCGACTTATACTCCAGTGCGACTTATACTCCGGAAAACATGGTAAGTTTTTTTTCCATGCTTTATTATGGTTAAATAAGGTGTAGTCATTATAAAATGTTACCATGTTCTCATACACACAGAGTAAACCTCCGCTGAAGGCCAGAAAGTGCAAAGAGGGACCACTCCACCCGCATCTGCATCATAAACTGTTTGGACCCGACCACAGAACAGTCGGAGTGTTGTAGGTCAGTGCTGTTAGCGGCTGTGTGGGTTTGAGAATGTGTCAGCGCTGGGAGGTGCAGGGGCCTCCAGAGGTCAAGTGGGCATTAAACATGGCTCTGACTACAAAGCAGTTTACTCGACAACAGCGCTCCACAACTGGCCCAGAGAGAGGGTGACAAATATGGGCCAGGCGCGGGACGTGAGACGGGGAATGTGACAGCCGCTTACAGCCGGACAGATGGACAGTGTGGCCCAATCAGACGAGGGAACAGCGGCGTACCTTCTGATTAACAACTATATCACAAGTTGCTGACAGTTTAAAAATTTTATTGATATGAATAATTTATGATTTAATAATATTATGACTAGGCTCTGTATTTAAACAACTGTTACAGAACTGTACTTTGTTATAAGTCAGAACTGGTGCTCATGTATCTATTATGTATTTCAAGACAAGTTTATTTATAAAGACACTGTGAATGTGAAAATCAACACAAACATAATAAAAACAACAAATAATCACAAATAATAATCATAAATTTAACATTAAAAACTATTCACTCTGACAAGTTTATGTATAATTGGTCCACAAAGTAATTCAAAGTGCTTTAAAGACAAGAAAGACATTAAAATCAACACAAACATTAAAAACATACATAATCACAAATAATCATCTTAAATTTAACATTAAAAACTTTTTAGGCTTAATAAATACTTAGAGAACATCACTTTTTCTGGCTCTGTGGACAGTGGCGTTTAGCAGCCTCAGTGTTAGCATCACTACTTCGTGTCCGGTTCTGTGTCTATGACGTTTTTGTGAAGTTAAAATTAATAAATATACTTACTGTCCAATTGTATCTCTGAGGTTTTTACTAAAATTAATAAATATTTAAAGATAAGACGATGGACAGTGACTTGAGGGACATGTTTGTGGATAGAAAGGCAGGTGTGTCAATGCTAATGCTAAAGCTAATTTGAATTCATAAAAACATTAAAATAATAAAGATTGAATCTTTCTTTTGTATTTGTTTGGGACCATGTTCAAATTCATTAATCTTACAAAAGAAAATGATGATTTGTACCAGGTTTAGCTGCTGCTGCCTTCCATGTGCAGGTGAACACACTTTTTTTCATTACAATTACATCATTACTCTCAGTTTGACATTAGCAGTAAAACAATAAAATGTCCCATGTCCAGTACACGATGTTTCCTACTGTCCAAATACATAAAAATCATTATGTGCAGGTTTGAAAACAGAACAGTACAAAATAAAGAGACACATTTGATTATCTAAAACGTACTTTTAAATATTTTTACTAAAAATTTTCAAAACTGAATAGAACAATGATCCAGAAGAGATCACCATGGAGAAGTAGGGTCTGTTCTGGACATTGTGGTGATGTAATATCAAGTCTCACGTTTACATAAAATGACCCACAAACCATTATGACCAACCCTTTTTCTCGCAGTATTGCTGTTTATCGTCCCATCGCTGAACAGAACACACATACGGCCCGACGAGTGATTACTGCCCCGCTACACAGACATAATCTCATAATGGTCGCTCGGCAGCTGACCCTGGACATGTCGCTTCCAAACCAGCTGTTGTGGGTCAATAGAAACCCGAGCCGGTGACAGGCGCATCATCCCGGCAGAGAGGCGGACTTCCCACATTCACGGCGTGCCTCGGATTCCTTCCAGGGGATGTGGGGGGAACGGCAGGAATTCCTCGAGGATGAGAAGGTGGCCAGGAATAGAGTGTGATCCACGAGCCACTGGCCTACATCCTGAGGCACGCTTACAGCTAGGACACTGAGCCGTTATATTTATTATGAATAGTTTATATGAAGCGTGTTGGGATATTTTGAATGGACAGTTATGCTAGCTAAACGACACAAATGCTAACACTTTAATAAACACAAAACTTCCTGAAGAGAGAAGCTGCTGCTGCTGTGTTGTATGAGTTCATCTAATATTTATAGAACAGCGGCTCTCGAACTCCGCTTAGAGCACGCTGAAGGGATTGTATCGACTCGGCTGGCCAGGGAACACCTGGAAGTCGGACTGGAGGAGCTGGAGGAAGCGTCTGGGGTGAGGGAAGTGTGGGAGTCCCTGCTTAGGCTGCTGCCCCCGTGAAAAGTGGAAGAAAATAGATGGATGGCTCTTAAATATGTAATTCTTTGATGCATTATGGGGAAAACGGCTGTGGATTAGGTTATGTCTTTGTGTTTAACCCCTTGGAAAAAAAAACAAAAAAAAACTGCTAACGTTTATTTACATCTTGATTTTACACGTAGCATCAAAATGTGAATTATTAGCTGTTTGGGTTCAACTGATACATGCGTTTTTATCTGCAATAGAACTAAGAAGCGTCTTTCCAGTGCCTCATTTCTGCTCACACATCCAGACCTCAAATAGCAGGGTAGACCAAACGCAACACTGGGGCCAGGGTTACACAGCAGGAGAGATGTGCAGGGGAGGGCGGACAGGCCCGAGAGTAAGAGAAGACTGCCTTACTTGTACAAACCAATGCTTTTTTTGTCTTTTATAACGACTGGATCAATTTCCCACTGTGAAAAGGGCACAGTCTTGGCACCGAATGTGAAAAACGCTCTTGCTTGCAGTTCATGGAGTTTGCTGTTGTAACACTATCTCATATTAGTGCCCAAAGACGCCATCTAGAGGCAAACCAGGGAGCACGTCTCAGCAGAATGGCATTATTAGAGCTGCAAACATGGATCGGGATAATTACAACTAGTCTAAAATATTCATGTTCCTATGTTGATAATCATAGTTATACTAGTTGGACTTTACCAGCTGTAAAACATATGAAAACGGGGGTTTAACCACAAAGATGGTGGCATTTTCAAATCAAAAATGGCAAAATAATTAAACAATTTCAAATTTTCATCAATAATAAACTCTATAGTTATAATCTCTGACACTCGTGGATCATTATGTTACAATTTACACATTTAAAAATCACAATATTCATCTAAAACGACTTAATAAAAGAGACAAATCCACTGACTTCCACGTTAGAAAACTGGGTGTCCATTTTGAGCTGAAGTCGCCGTAAACGTCATCGCAACAGCGGCGCCCCCTATGGACAGCTGTACGTCACACTATCAAGCAGCAGACTATTTTTTTTTTTTACATTTGCACCAAAATGACGACGCGACGCTGCTGAATCCTACGACTATCAAAGATTAAGAAAATAAAAGGAAGTTAGAAGTGGGCGTGCAGTGGACGTCACAGTGGGCGTGTCACAGTGGAGGTGAAGACGAGCTGATCTGCAAAATGGCGTCTTGAAATTAAAGATTACTCAAACATGAATCACTCAAATCTAACTACGAGACGGTCAATGAGAAAAAAACAACTAGAACATGGTTAAAAACTCTAAAAAGTCCATATTTCTTGTGTTCTTGGTGTAGAATAGACTCAGTTACAGCAGCTCAGAGAAGATATGTTGGTATCCCTGTTCTCGAAAGCTCTCCTCAGCACATCTGTCATGGACCAAAGGCATTAAAGCTATTACATAACAGCAGGCTGACCCCCTCCTCCGTGTCCGACCAGAGCTGAGAAAGAGGCCAGCAGATGGACAGTATCCCCCAGTGTCTTATAACTAAGTGAGAGCGGGCAAAGTCAGCCGGTGCTAAAGGTCTTTCTACTGACAGTATCATCGACCAAAGCCAAAAATGACTCCATATAACTGCAGTCATGTTGTTTAGCCGTGTTCCTCCTCCTGCTCCAGAGCTCGAGCTGCCTCCATAAAGGCCCCAAGGCTCGGAGCAACCTGCCAACTCACTGTCCTCATTTGTTACGAAGCAGTGAAGACTTGGGATTTTTAACGACAATACGGAGAGAGGGGAAAACTTGTAATGCCGTGATTGGAAATAGCGTTTTCATAAAAATAGAATCCCACAAATGACACTTTTCCATGTAATTTTAAACTCATTGCATCGTATAGTGGCTTGTAAAGTAAGCTCCGCTAGTAAAACAGTTTGTACAATTTGTTTTGAGCGTTAGGATTAAATAGGCGATTTGACATGCAAGACCAGAATTATGTTAGCGGTATTCTCACTACGCTCATTACAGCACATTTTTGTAGAGCGGTTTTCCAAATTCAAGTCTCTCAAAGCTCTTTACATCAAGGAAACGCTCACACGTTCACAAACACATTCAAACACCAGCGTACAGACACTGGACCGCTCTACCAGTGATGTTTCAAGTCAAGAAGTCAAGGGATTTGAACCGACAACCTTCAGATAAGTGGGCAAACACGCTACCAACTGAGCTCCCACCTCTCATTCACAACATGTAGGCGACCCAAAACCCGCATAAAGACGTGGACTAAGGGAGCGTTCGGTTGTACCCACATGAAGCTAATCGAGGCTAGCAGTTATAGCAGCTAATCTGCAGTGAGTGCCCATATTTGGAAATCCAAGCGCAAAACAAAGAGCCAATCAGGAGCGAGGCTGTTGAAGGTACGCTCAAACGCTTAGCAACGCTTAGCACCGCTGTCAATCAAACTTCCTGTGGTGATAAAGTGCAGCATAAAAACACGAATAAGTACAAATAAGGGCATGCATGAAGTTAAAAGAGATATGCTTAAAAATACAATAAAATAAAATACTTAGAGGTAGAAAGAATATATTGATGTTTAAGAGCTCTTCACGGGTGTAAGAGCACGCCGACTCACGATATACACACAAAAACAAACACCACACAGCGCAGCAAATCACCAGGGCGACTGTACGTGCCGCCATCTTGGAAACAAACATTTAATACGAACATTTACGATCAAAATGACGAGTCTGACAGCAGTAGTTACAGAGAGAGGGGACACGGATTTTCAATGTAAAGTGAATTGCAACCAGGGCTCGCTTCACATTTAGAACTTAGCAGCTAGCGCGTTAGCCATGTCCAGCTATATATACAGTCTATGAGGCTACCACGCTAATCATCACGCTGCTGCTATGGACCAATCAAAGAGAAGTGGTGACAAAACTGCTTTAAACGTACGAGAAACGACAGGAACATAACTTCTGTAAATGTACAGGGCCCAAAAGTCACTGACAGTAAAAAAAAAAAAATCATAACTCTTTTGTTTCTAAATATTTTTTCGTGTATTTTCTCAGAGCATTTAGAACGACTCTTCCCACATTAATCTGAGCAAATCCAGCACCGAGGATCGAACCCTCATTGTACAGTGGTACTTTGAGTCACATGGGTCAAATTCACAAACCCAGCGGTGTTACCGTCCACATTTTAATACCAGAGATGCCCCAAGAGTAAATGCCTTTAAAGGAATAATAAGTGTTTTTCACAGACAGGGGGCAGTATGTGATCTCCACAGACCTGACTCGTCCTGATTTCTTCTTAAAGAAAAGGTGTTTGTGAATAAACCTCAGACAATAAACCACTTCAGACGTGACATCAGGATCAAATAAGAGCCAGATTAGGTTATTTTTACTTCCACTAGTTTAAGTCGTGATAAGTTCAAGTTTAAGTGAACAATTATAACCGTTTATATTGACAAAAATCTGGGAAGGTTCAGTTTATCTACTGCTAAAATTTGGTGAGTTTAACTTAAGAATTAAAGGAGCTACTGAAGATTTAAAAGTGTCAGTGACTTTTGGGCCACTGTGTGTATCATTACCATCACAAAACGTGCCAGTGAGTGTGTTACCTGCTGTCTGACTCGATACATCTCCTTTAGGCTCTTTAGGGAGGAATCCGTCTGGAAAACACAGGAAGGACACACTGGTTAGAGTCATTACCGTAACGCTGAACTACACAGGTCAAGTTTAGGCTCAGATTGTGATGTTATAATGGTAAAGTAACACAAAACTCTGCAGCTAAATGAAACGTGTGGTGTGTATAAATACAGTTATCCACCTGACCAGCGTTACAGCGAACAGTCAGTGATTTTCAACACACACCTGGAGCTTTATTTATACTTATCCAGAACCAAACCACAGATCAGCTTTAAAACAGTCGACGTCAGAAAACAGGGAAAGACTCGAGTCACTCGCTCATCTGTTACACACACACACACACACACGCCCTGATGAGACAACAACCAGAGAACAGAGACGTGTGTGTCTCTGTGTGTGTGTCTCTGTCTCTCTGTGTGTATCTGTATCTGTGTGTGTCTCTGTGTCTCTGTCTCTCTGTGTGTGTCTGTCTCTCTGTGTGTATCTGTATCTGTGTGTGTGTGTCTCTGTGTGTGTCTGTGTGTGTGAGGATGTGTGTATCTGTATCTGTGTGTGGTCAGTGTCATGTGCTGTCACACACACAGAGGTTGGACTCAGGTCTGAGTCACTCACACTGTGACCACACACAGCAGAGTGTGAGTCAGAACAGTCCTGTGTCTGATACGAGAAAAAAACTCAAACAAAACAGGATTAAACAGGCTGAAGTTTCATTGTGTGCTCCTCGTTCACTCAAACCAAAACAGTGTGTGGTGCAGACTGTGAAATACACTTAGAATATGAGACGTCACGATTGGGAAGTCATTAAAAGACCAGGGTAACGTTACACAAAAAGCCCCCGCTCCAAGGGCAGAAAAGCCAGAGACACTTTAAACATAACTTTGGTACCGACTACAGAGAAATGTGCATGTGTAGATTCCACTGGTGCAACGTAACGAGGTAAAAGTAGTAAAATACTGCACTTAGGCCTGTCTCCATAACACATTTTGAAGTCTGACATATCACTGGAGTAAATATAGACAATAAATGATGATACTGGAACTAATTTATGCCACTGACACAAAACCCACGAGCAGATTTACACCACAAAAACGATTATAAATCTACAATATTGTTAAAAATAATGAGCTGCGATAAAAAAAAAACAGTGGAATAAAACACTTGAGTCGTTAGTTTGAGTCAGACGAGTTATTCAAACTTTTACGGCTTCCCTGGGTCTTCCCTGGGGCCTCCTCCCGGTGGGACATGCCCAGAACACCTCCCCAGGGAGGTGTCCAGGAGGCATCCTGAGCAGATGCCCGAGCCTCAGCTGCTCCCCTCCATGTGGAGGAGCAGCGGCTCTACTCCGAGCTCCTCCTGTGTGACCGAGCTCCTCACTCTATCTCTCAGGGAGCAGCCAGCCACCCTGCGGAGGAAACTCATTTCAGACGCTTGTATCTGTGATCTTGTCCTTTCGGTCATGACCCAGAGTCATGACCACAGATGAGGTGAACGTAGATTGAGGTAAATCGAGAGATTTGCCTTTTGACTCAGCTCCTTCTTCACCACAACAGACGATACAGTGACTGCATCACTGCAGACGCTGCACTGACCCGCCTGTCAATCTCACGCTTCATCCGCCCCTCACTCGAGAACAAGACCCCGAGATACTTGAACTCCTCCACTTGGGGCAAAGACTCTCCACCCACCTGGAGAGGGCAAACCACCTTTTTCCGGTCGAGAACCATGGTCTCAGATTTGGAGGAGCTGATTCTCTTCTCAGCCTCTTCACACTCGGCTCAAACCGCCCCAGTGCTGCAGGTCCTAGCTCAATGAAGCATCAGGACAACATCATCCACAAACAGCAGAGATGAGATCCTGAGGTTCATGAACCAGACCCCTCCCCCCACGCTGGAGGGACGATGTCTCTCTGACCTGAGAACACCTCGGGGTCCCACCGGAGGAGCTGGAGGACGTGTCTGGGGTGAGGGAAGTCTGGGAGTCCCTGTTTAGAGCTGCCCCCACAACCCGGCCCCGGATAAGAGGAAGAAAATGGATGGACGGACTTTTATGGTTTAAATCTGATCGTACAGACAAAAATATTCCCAAATTTCCCAGTAATGCAAAGAAAAAGTACACAAGATAAATACTGACCCCAAAAAATGCTGTTTCGTCCAAGATAAACTGAACGATAAGTACAAATTTTAGGTCAGGTTATTCAACTTAAGTACTGTTTTTTTGGACTATAAGTCGCACTTATTCTCAGATACGATTCACAGGGGAAATACATGTTTTTTTCTTCATTATTATGCATTGTTTGTTTAGCTGGTGCGACTTATACTCCGGAAAATATGGTACATTTTACTGTGGATACTACTTCTTCATCTGAGAGCAGTATCTTTACTTTCTACTCCACTACATTTTCAACCTGGACTGAAAAGTAAAAGTGTTTTAATTAAAGTCTGAGACCTGCTGAAAAGGCTGAGGATTTATTTTTAACACATTTGTAGTTTGAGCAAAACCAAAATATACAAATGTGTGAAATACTTTTACATTTTACTCTTAAAGTACATTTTAGAGTTGATTTTTTTCATGTGACTTTACTTTTACTTGAGTATTTTTTTGTAACATGTTCAGAATTTGAGCTAAAAAAACAAACAAATAAAAACAGAAAAAAACGATTGATTCAGTTGTAAAATTCAGCAAAATTCCGCTCAAATCTTTACCACATTTGCAGCTTTATAAGACTCTAAATCCACGCAACATACTTTAAAAATGTACTTAAAGAGTAAAAAGTTAAACAGGTGCTTTAATACTTTTACTTAAGTCGATTTTTCACGTGATAATATTGTGTAATAGTGAATTTTGTCGGGTTTTCCATGAGACGACAATCTGGCTGCTAAACTAGGCGAACCTACCAAACAGCTTACGCAAACACAAATACAGAGGCATAAAACACAAGAGCAAACATGTCGTTAAAGTCGGAGCGGGTTAGGATCCAGTGATCGGTGACGGAGGTGGAGACGGGCTTCAGGGAATTCTGCTCCTACCTGGGAAAACTTCACACAGACTGGGATGATAAACAAACAAAGTGGACGAGGACGGAGCGAGACGCAGACCAAACGCTCACATACTTCACATATTTGTAATGCCAAAGGCGCTCGCTTAAGCTACGATACTCCAGACGACAGTAGTGGTTTTCCAGCATCTTATCACAATCTAAACATTAGGACTTGAAGCTGAGAGCGAAGTCAAACACGCCGCAACAAAAGGAGCCATTACACACGCACAAAAAGATCATTAACACACAATACACAGAACATAGTCCGAAGTGCGACAAGTGGCTCCCCGGAGACGCTGTGAAAGTTTTGTCCAACCGACCAGAAACGGGCACATTCTGAGCCAAATTTGTTAACAGCTCTTTGGGACTTTCTGTCTGCATCTCCAAAGCTCAGAATGCTCAGTTCCACCATGTGATGTCATAAATTGGTAGTTTTTGACAGCTCCTTTTACCGTTTGGATCATTTCAGCCGTGGCATTTCTAGTCTCTACTGAACAAATGATTCTAGTGAAGGTGTGTGGAGTTTAAAAACACAATGGAGCACTTCCTGTATCACCACATGATGACATCACAAGGTGGAACAAAGTGTGAGAAGTTGTTTCTTGGAGATGCTGTTCAAATCTTTCAGTTTATCCAACCACAGAAATGCGCAGATTCTGAGCCAGCTTTGTAAAGAGCTCTTTGGGACTGGCCTACCACAAGGATGTCAGCCAGGTCATTAGCATAAACGCAGCGCTAACTGTTAAATGTCACTGAGGAAATTATGACGCTTGAAGTATAAATGAAGTCATAAAATATCTTAAAAGGTCCTGTATCACACAAAACTGACTCGTGTGAGCTTTAAACCATGTTCTAATGCTGTTACCTCCTCAAAAACAGACCTGGAGTTGTGTTTTGTTCCACCTTGTGATGTCACGAAGTGGTAGTTTGAGTTAACAGCTACGTTTCACTTTTAGTTCAGTAGTAGATTGGCAATTCCAGTATCTACTTTTTAATTTGTCATTCAAAATTCATAAAAATTAGTCCTATTTTTTCTTATTTCTAGTTTGTCATTAGTTGATTTGGACTTTTTTCCTATTTTTTGGTTTATATTTAGTGGAATATTCTGCTTGTTTTGCTCCAAATCTGGGTTTTGTTTCGGGTTTTTTCTACATCTTTAAAACTAAGGATCATCAAAGAAGAATCAGGAAGTAAAAAAAAAAACACTGAACTCTTTCTTTTTTTCCTGTGTCCTTGAGAAACATGTTTTGGTCGACTTCATAACATAGCAACCACAATACTGACCCAAAACGGTTTAATGAAACCACTGACTTCCTGTCCAAAATTGCAGAACTGATAATCCGCCTTTTCATAGTGGATTTCACCATGGCAACCAGCAAATTTTAATGTTTTTATTTTTGAAAAGTGGCGACATGGACATAATAGACCGTTTATATAAAAGGACATAGCTAACCTGCTAGCCGCCGCATCCTGCCCCCATCAACTGGCTCCAATTCAGTTTCTATTGAAAATCTGTCCCCTCTCTCTGGGTTTTAAATGTTCATACTAACCTGCTCTACATGATCCTAGGTTCTTTTTTATGTTATTTTGAGTTTTAGTTTTGTTTTTTTTGTTTGTTTGGGGGTTTTTTTTTTTGTTTTGTTTATTTATTCATTTTTTAATAGTTTTTTTTTAAGTTATTCTGAGTTCATTTTTATTTTTTTATTTTGAGTTTATTTATTCATTTTTTTTTATATATTTTTTTTTCTTTTTTGAGTTCATTTCAATTTTTTTTGTTATTTTGAGTTTTTGGGGTTTTTTTTTAGTTATTTTGAGTTTGTTTTTTTGTTTGTTTTTTTGAGATTTTTGTTTTTTTCTAGTTTATTTTTTTGAAAAACTGTCTCCGTCTCTGCTGCTTCAGACTCATTTTGGTCTTAAATGTTTGTATTAACCCTCTACATGATCCTGGGGTTTGTCTGTAAATCAAGAAATGAACATTAATAACAGACACATCAGGTCCTTCTTTCCCCGACGTCGCTCCAGGTACCATTAGCAACGCTGTCAATCAAACCTGTTGCTAAGCGCCCGCTCCCTGCTAAACTAACGGGATCAGCCTCACTCCTGATTGGCTCTTTGGTTGCTATGACACTCACTCCATTTTATGAAACTCTGCTCCAAATTCTCCTCTACACCTGCTCCAGCCTCGACGAGCTTGATTTGACGTGAGCCGAACGCTGTGGGTGACGTCACACTGATTTATCGTCCACTTCTTAATACTTTATCTAAGGTGTAAATGTACCACTCTGGGTCTTATTTTTAATTTTTTTTTTTCCAAATATTGTAAACTAAGTTCCATGATGTGGGTGGCGATGATAATGGGCAGGTTCATACTGAAAACAAACATTTTCTCAGCACTCAAGCCTCAAACGCAGGACAATGGCAAACTTCCCCAAACAAGCATGAGCCTAAATACAACTTTGTGTAAGCTAATGATGAGTGAACACAGTTATTCCATGGTTAAACGCTCATAAAATAAAATTACGTCTCTTTAACGCATCCACACCCTTCTACACAGTTTCACACATCAGTACTGTGTCCGCCAGCCTCCAACAGACAGTTTTTTGTCATTTCCGACCCTACGTCAACACAAGAGCACGAGACCACCCTTCACTTGGGCCCCTGCCTCGTCTTCTCCGAGAGACTCATGGTTTGACTCACAGGTTCAAAAGGAAGCGACCTTTACGCACTCAAATACCGATTGTCTGGCTCACGTTGACAAAACGCAGTGAGCTGTGTCCAGAGAGTGTGGTCTCAGGAGTAGATCTGGGACGAAACTGAACTTTTGTGTCAAAATAATAATTGCGATTAACGATGATATTACGATAATGATTAAAGTTGTTGACAGGTTAAAATTGTTATGTTTATTAGCAATTATGATTTTAACGTTATGAATGAGTTCCATGTATAAAAACAGGTCATATAAATCGATCTAGTGGAGAACATTATGAAAAAGCAGGGCCGTTCACAGAAATTTGGAGGCTTGGGGCAAGAGGCCTCACATGGGGCCCCCTCTTATTTAAATAAACAGGAAAAGGATCCAATTCTGGGCACCTACGAAGACAACAGAGACATTTGCCCCCATCCCGTCTGGATAAGTAGTTTTTTTGCACATTCTGGTGACTAGGGATGAGACGATAAACAATAATCATGATAAAAAGGGTCGAGAATAATTGTTCGACAATCGCTAACAAAGATAATTCTCATTGTATCACCAGATGTGCAGAAAAAAAGCTACTTAATCACAGGGGCGTCGACAGTGGCCTTAGGGGGCCCAGAATTGTGAGGCTTCTTGTTCTAAATTTCTGTCGAGGGCCCTGATTATCCATGAAGTTCTCTAGTTGTTTTCACTGTTAATAAAGTATAAGTTCAGTTTACACATTATTCAAAAGATTTAAATGATAATTATTCATATCCATAACATTCTTAATTTTGATATCGTCATGTAATCGTTAATCGCAATTATTTTGGCCATGTTTACTGGTGACATCCCATCCCTACTTAGGAGCTTGTGGTATTTTTATTATTTTTCTTATTATATATGCTCTGAGGGTTTAGACAAGACGGCACTGAACAGTTGGCATTACCTGGAGATTAAGGAGGTTTCTGCTGATACTTGGCAACCGGTCAGGACAGAGGAACAGTGGGTATCAGTAAATGTTTGTAGTAGTAATAAGGTGGAGCTCATTACTGTGGCATCCAGAGCCAGGATTTTTAAGAAAAGTGTCTTTGTTCAACTTTTAATTAGTAAGTTTACAAGTCTCTCCATGGGCCAGCACCAAAGTAGATCTCCCAAAGTACATGTTAGTGCCATATGAACCATCTCACACCCTGAGGACTAAACCGGGGCTAAACCGGGGCTAAACCGGGACTAAACCGGGACTAAAGCGGGACTAAAGCGGGACTAAAGCGGGACTAAAGCGGGACTAAAGCGGGACTAAAGCGGGACTAAAGCGGGACTAAAGCGGGACTAAACCGGGACTAAAGCGGGACTAAACCGGGACTAAACCGGGACGAAGCATGGGGAATCAGTGTGTTACATAGCTGCTTAGCACAGGGCTGGTTAGCACAGGGCTGGTTAGCATGGGGCTGGTTAGCATGGGGCTGGTTAGGACATAGCTGGTAAGCATGGGGCTGGTTACCATGGGGCTGGCTAGCATGGGGCTGGTTAGCACATAACTGGTAAGCATGGGGCTGATTAGCATGGGGCTGGCTAGCATGGGGCTGGCTAGCATGGGGCTGGTTACCACGGGGCTGGTTAGCATGGGGCTGGTTAGCATGGGGCTGGTTACCACGGGGCTGGTTACCACGGGGCTAGTTACCACGGGGCTGGTTACCACGGGGCTAGTTACCACGGGGCTAGTTACCACGGGGCTGGTTAGCTGGTTAGAAAGGACTTTTTACTTGTATTTGTTGTTTACATCATAACCAAACCAATCATTTTACATCAGTATGACCTCGGTTTAAGACGTTAACATGAAACTAATCTTCGGAATGACAACAACAACAGCGAAAACAAAAAGTTATCACAGATGATCTCTTGACCTGAAGGAGACATTCTTGTGTGATGCCGTCACAGGCCCCAAAGTCCTCAGCTTAACTACTTATTAACAACGGCATTAGACACAAACACTTCCTGTTTGGCAAGAGCCTGCTCATATTACAATAACACAACCATCAACTGCACACTTAATTAAAGCCTAATCACGGAATCTTCCCACAAAAGTTCAAATTGAGGGCGCCACATACTTGGAACGGTTTCAATGG
This sequence comes from Periophthalmus modestus, assembly GCA_019594935.1. Classification (NCBI taxonomy): domain Eukaryota; kingdom Metazoa; phylum Chordata; class Actinopteri; order Gobiiformes; family Gobiidae; genus Periophthalmus; species Periophthalmus modestus. Next base: position 32,379,441 of record JAIEZT010001318.1, read on the forward strand.
AGTCATAGTGTACCATTGATACACGATAATACCAAGTGTGTTTTCTTTTTGACAGCTGCCGTGGCCACAGAGCTCTGCCTATTCAAGAATAATGATCCGAGATTTTGTGTTTGTGTTGTTAACGTGACGCTTTTGTATGGACACTTGGTTGCTATGGCGAGAAGTTGATGGAAGGTTCTATTCGTTAGTAAAGGTCTGTTTTTGGAGATTAGCTCTAGTATGTTGAGACTGCTGCTCTTCTTTTAGCGTGGGTTACGGCTGATGGTAGCTGAAGTTTTCTTACACCAGAACACTACAATACATGTAAATTTTCTGTTCGTAGGTGACATTTTGAGGACTTTTGACCATTGAAAAGCTGGATTATTTAGTTTGGATTTCTCTTGTCACTCGTTTTGGCTAACAGTTTGATGCTAGTAGTTTGTAAACAGCTAAATGTACAGAAAGTATGAAAAAGTACATGAAAAAGTAAAGTCGTCTACATCAGGGTCAAAATTCAGAACATTTAACCGTTTTTTTAGAGTCCTTCCTCGCCATAGACTGTGTAAAGAGTGAGTGAGTGTGACGTCACCCACAGCGTTCGGCTCTAGTCAAATGAAGCTAATCGAGGCTGGAGCAGTTACAGCGGCAGTTATTCCGACCGCGAGTATCATAGCAACCAAAGAGCCAATGAAGGAAACGTTGCCAAGCGCTCGCTCCCTGCCAAACTAGCAGCGTGGGCGCTTAGCAACGCTGTCCATCAAACCTGTTGCTAACGCTAGCAGGCGCGACCTCGGGGAAAGAAGACGCCGGCTTTGTCTGTTATTAATGTTCATATCTCGATTCACGGACATAATGGCGAAATAAAACCAGCAGGATCATGTAGAGGGGTAATACGAACATTTAAGACCAAAATGAGTCTGACAGCAGCAGGTTCAGAGAGAGACACAGTTTAAAAAAAACAAAAAAAAAACTAAAATAAACTAGAAAATAAATAAATAAATTTTAAAAAGAGTTAAAAAAAAAATTGAAACTAAAAAAAATAAAATAAAAAAATCTACAAAAACTCAAAATAACTCAAAAAAAATGAAAAAATAAACTAAAAATAACTAAAAGAAAATTTTAAATGAGCTCAGAATAACTCAAAAAATAAAAAATAATAAAAAAAAATGAATACATAAACTCAAAAAAAAAAAAAAAAGATCTCAGAATAACAAAAAAATATATTTAAAAAAATGAATAAATAAACTATATAACAAAAAAAAAAACAAAAAACAAACAACTCAAAATAACTAAAAAAAAAAAAAAACCAGGATCATGTAGAGGGTTAATCTGAACATTTAAGACCAAAATGAGTCTGACAGCAGCAGGTACAGAGAGAGGAGACAGTTTTTCAATAGAAAGTGAATTGGAGCCAGAGTCGATGGAGCTGGAGATGTTGGGACGTTTGCTCGAGATAAAACGTTGGGGTCAGACATGGAGAAAGTGAACATACGAGGGAGGGCTGCGGTGAGATGGCAGATTTTGATTCACTTGGGACCAAGACGAGAGGACAATGGTGGTTGTCCTAGTTCAGATCCTTCTTTCTGCTTAAAATAGGAACACAATGGGAACTCTTTCACTCCAAAGCATCTGCCAAGCTTTTATTTACAGGTAAAAGCTTAACCAGGCAGTCAAACAGGCAGTTTCTTCAGTCTTTAGTATTAATATTATACATCTTTAAGGACATAGACAGTGCATAGGGTCCATAAAAAAAAAAAAAAAAAAACACAATATAAATATATATATACTGCATATTGTTAAAAAGGAACCGATATTATGCAAAAACAGACAAATAGAAGCGATATTATCCAGATATATTCCAGATTTTGGAGGTAAACTTCACGGATCCAACCTCAGGACAAACCAAAGCATAAAAAAGTAGAAAAAGTTCATAAGTCTACACATGAAACTGTCCTGCATGTGGAGGTGCAGCAGCACAAGAGCGTACACCACAGTTAGCAAACTTCAGGCACTACTTTCAGCGGCACTGAATTACTGTAGGTCACTATGAGCCTCTGCAAACTCGACGTTTTGTAGATCCACCATAGTTTTTCGTTGTCATAATCATCTTTCCTTTTGTAGAACTGTTGCATTTCATGATTCTGGTCCAGCTGCGGTGAGTAGTAGTGATGGCGTTTATATCTCTTCTAGATGGTCACATTTTTATAGAGCATTTTTCCTCTTTAAGGCTCAGAGCACGTTACATCAAGGAACCAGTAAACAGACACTGGGGGCGAGGTGGGTTAAGTGTCCTGCCCAAGAACACAACGACAGCATTCATCTGTGGGAGCTGGAATCACACCGCCAACCTTCAAATCAGAGGACAAACGCTCTACCAACTGAGCCACTGTCGCCTAGCTCATTGTTGTTTTCACTTATGACCAAGTACAGCACTAGAACAGTTGTTTAAATATGGAACCTAATCATAAAATTAAAAATAATTCAAATTCATAACATTTTACAATATCGTCCCGTGCCAACTGAATAAACTCGCTCACAGCTCTTATCTCTGTATAAGAAAGTGTAATGTCTTGTCAGTTCTAGAGAGTTACCCAAGTCTGAATGAACCTACCTCCTGTCTTCTCCATCTTCTCTCCATTTTTCCCTTTGCCCCCTCGCTCGTGTTCCCCTTCTCGTTCCAGTTTGTTTCAAAAAGAAGAGGGTTGTAAAAAGGACATGAGACTTTTCCCCGAGCTCGCACCAATTAGCTGTCACGGCGGAGGAATTAGCGAACGGGAGCGCGGCAGATGAGACGGAAAAGTGGGACAAGATGCTTTTTATAAAACACACACAGGAGTCGAGGGTTTGAGTCTGGAGGTGGGAGTGTGTGACGGGTCTCGTGGTAAATCTAAGCTGCAAAATGGACTTTTCAGAGCTTTTAAACATGTTCTACTCGTTTCTTCTCACGAGCTGTTTTGCCGATCTACCTGGCACTTTGTTGTGATGACGTTTACGGGCGACGTCAGCTCCCATTGGACACCAGTTTTCTAACACAGAACTCAGCGGATTTCTTTCTTTCATTAAGTCGTTTTAGATGAATATTTTGATTTAAAATGCTCAAATTACAACATAATGATCCACAGGTGTCAGAGATTACACCCAGAGAGCACACACAAGCACGATTTAATGATTTAACACAGTTTAACACATCTAATTCCCAAGCTTTAACAGCCAATTAGTCAAAGTCAAATCTGAACTTCTCTGACAAACTGAACTCGCTCAACATTGTCAAGCTTATTCAGGTTGAAAAGTGAAACATTCAAACAAGCCTCCAGTTGTTCGTTAAGGACTTTTCAATTAAAACCAAACATACAGAAAAAATTTTGGTAAAAATGAGCATGGCTTTAAAAATAAACTGTATCCAGCCAGTTCAGACGAGGCCTTGAGCCGTTTGGAATTTACCAATAACAGCACGAGTTTGAGCAAGATAATCAAACAAAAGTTCGTCGTAGGGTGAGGGTTATTTTCTCATAAAGTAAAACTAAACAGTAGAATTTATTTGAAAAGTCTACAACTACAACTTTCACCTTATCTGACCATCCCACAGACTGTGTAAAGAAGTGACTAAGTGAGTGTGACGTCACCCACAGCGTTCGGGTCCAGTCAAATGAAGCTTATCGAGGCTGGAGCAGGTGTAGCGGCGGATTTGGAGCCGAGTTTCACATTTGGAATTCCGACCACGGGTATCATGGCAACCAAAGAGCCAATCAGGAGCGAGGCTGTTGAAGGTAACGCCACTTCCCACCTGCATCGCCGGAGGGAGCAGGCGCTTAGCAACACTGTCAATCAAACCTGTTGCTAACGCTAACAGGAGCGACGTCAGGAAGGACCTGATGTGTCTGTTATTAATGTTCATATGTTGATTTACAGACACAGACCTGAAGTAAAAACCCCAGGATCATGTAGAGGGTTAATACGAACATTTAAGACCAACATGAGTCTGACAGCAGCAGGGACAGAGAGAGGGGACATGTTTTTTTTTAATGTAAAGTAAATTGGAGCCTGAGTTGAGGAAGCCAGAAGCGCGCCCATGCTCACTTCCCATCTTGAACACGGCGGCTAACAGGTTAGCTACATCCATTTATACATACAGTCCACGGTCCAAGCCAGGAGTTGATGCTACTATAAATGAACCTTCAATCTAATTTGCAAATTAGCTCCAGCCTTGACGTCTCTCGGAGCAGTGAGGCCTTTCACAACGGACTAAACTAGGCCACGACAACAGATTTTAAACTTCAATACATCGCTGAAGAAAATATACATGATAAATGATAATATTGAAACTGATTTACGGCACTTACACAAAAAACCAAGAGCAGATTTAAACCAGAAAAAACTATTATAAATCTACAATATTATTAAAACTTATGAGCTACAATAAAAAAACAGCAGATTGAAACACTTTAGTCGTTAGTTCTGTAACAAGTCAGACAAGTCATTTATTCAAACTTTTATGGCTTAAAATCATCATATAGCCAAAAAATAACCCAACATTTCCCAGTAATGCAAAGAAAATGCACTTAAGATAAATACTGTTCCCGTAAATCAATACAGCGATTACAGTGACAGGTCTAGACTCCAGAGAAGATTAACTCGATAAAAGATCACTCACCTTTAAGCCCGTGTCTAATGCTGTGAAGAGCTAGCGAACATCAGCTAACTTCAACAACAAAAACAGAAGCATTTCTTACGGACGTATAAAGGAAGTAAAACAGTTCCAACTGAAATTGAAGCCGTTCGTTTTTGTTCTGATGTGAGGTTGGATTACAGTGATAGATCTAAAAGTTCACGCTGACATCATCCACGCTTAGGGCTACAAACAAATTTAAGTATTAGTCTCAGCAGAATGGCAAAAAGTCGTAGTTTAGCAAGAAACATTTCAAAGGAAGGTTTTTACAATTTTCTGACAATTGGAGTGAAAAAGTCCCAAATCTGTTTCTCTGTCAATGTTCTCACGGTGACAAACTAACCTTTGACCTTTGCATTCATCTCGTTTCTAAAAAGGTGTTAGTTACCTGAGGAACTATCTGACGAGAGACCAACTATTCAAAGAACACACGTGACTAACATGTCGCTCCAAGCAGAAAATCGTTGGAATCCAGCTGACGGTCATGGCTACGATCCTTGTGGCTACTGTATATAGTTTATTTTTATATAAATGGACCGAGCTAACCTGCTAGCCGCCGCGTTCCAAATAGGAAGTGATAATGGGCGCTTCCAGCTCCGTCGACTGGCTCCAATTCACTTACTATTGAAAAACTGTCCCCTCTCTCTGCACCTGCTGCTGTCAGACTCATTTTGGTCTTAAATGTTTGTAATAACTCTACATGATCTCTGGATTTTTTTATTTCACTATTGTGCCCCACTAGCGTTAGCAACAGTTTTATCTGACATTGTTGCTAAGAGCCTGCTCCCTGCTAATCCAGCCTCGCTCTGGATTGGCTCTTTGGTTGCTAAGATACTTGAATTCCAAATGTGAAACTCAGCTCAAATCCGCCGCTATACCTGCTCGAGCCTCGATGAGCTTCATTTGACTGGAGCTGAACGCTGTGGGTGACGTCACACTCACTTAGTCCAGTTATTTATCATGTCTATGGTTTAGGTTCATTCAGTACTTACTTCCCACTGACACTCTCACAGATAAAGCTCAAGTCTCTTTGATAAGAGTAATCGTACATTATGGGTTTCTGTGTTACATCAGTAGAGTTTGCGGTTTGTGTAAGTACTGAATATATAGTTCCAAGATAGGAGCCAGTAAATCTCCTCTAATCCGAAGAGCTCCAACACAACAGAAGATAAAGGAAACGCACTCATGTTTGGCATTAGTTGAGCTTCTGTTGTAGGACTTTGGCAGCTTTAAGCCTGGAGAAAACCTTTAGCAAGCGGCCTCCATCAGTCTCCATCTCCTGGATCAATACCCATTAGTCTGCGGGCCCTGGCTGGTGAGTGTGCAGACCTCAGCCTGACTCGGCACTGTCATAAACGCAGCCCTTGGATCACATTACTCCATCTCTTTAGCTTGACTGTTTCCCTGCTATGACAAAACACACAGCAGTGTTCATTCACCGCCCGAGCCTGTGAACGGCGTTGGGTAGCACCTACACATACATTCATTCATGGAGTTACGAGAAGCTAACGTTCTCTCTCTCCATAGAGGATCTTCAGGCCAGCAGTGTCTGAGTCATTGGTGAAGCTCGAGATGTTTGGGATGGGATGATTCGGTGATTGACAGCATGCCACAACAGAACTCCCCTTTTCTCTGCTGAGGGCCTGTAGGTATTAATTCCAGTCTGGGGGACAGAATAATGAGAAGGGAAGCTAGCTTTTTTATTATTTTGTATCAGAACTAGAGATTGCCCATAGCCAACGTGCTAGCTGCCGTACTTTGGCGTTAAAATGTTCGTATTAACCCGCTCTACATGATCCTGGGGCTTTTATTTTGCTGTTTTGTCTGTAAATCAGAACAAATCAGCTGCTTTCTGTCCCTGAGGTCGCTCCCATCAGCGTTAGCAACAGGTTTGATTGTCAGCCTTGCTAACTGTCTGCTCCAGGCTAAATCAGCGATGCGACATGGAAGTGGGCGTTACCTTCAACAGCCTCGCTCCAGACTGGCTCTTTAGTTATTATGATTCTCACAGTCGGAATTCCAAATATGGAAATCGGCTCCAGATTCGCCGCTATAAATGCTAGCCTTGATAAGCTTCATTTGACTGGAACCTAACGCCGTGGGTGACGTCACACTCACTCAGTCCACTTCTTTATACAGTCTACGATCAGACTAGGATGTGAAAAGAACTGAGAGACAGGGTTATTTGATGTGGAAATAGCAGACACACACATTGGAGAAGTTAGAAAGGGGCAACTCATTGGAAACACAAAGAGCAGTGCCGAAGGACGGAAAAAGAGATGAAGACGATGGGGTTGGGGATGGAGGGAGGTAACGTAAGGAAAAATAAGCATAGCCTCTGGCAAGACACTCAAACCTGTGCGTGTCAGAACAAGACTCCCACATCTGCAAAGAGGAAGTTCAAGAGCAAAACAAGAGAAGACAGAAGCAGGGCTGGTGTGAAAAACACTGGTCGTGCTCATGGTGGGTCCGGCAGTGGGACATGTGCAGATAACACACAGTCTACACCAACTACATGGAAAATTATACAAGCCCAAAATGCTCAGGGACGGGTCACGTGATGTGTCATTTTTGTCCAGAAGCTGCAACTATTCTACTTATTCATTTGTTTTACATCACTTTAGTTGTATCAAGACGTATTTGGAAGAAGAAAGAAGATTTTAAAGAATATTAGATAAGCTTATGGTTTTGAACTGTCACATGCTGGATCAGTGGAACATTTGTACATTTGCACAAATTAGAAAAATGGACTCTGTGGAATAATGAACATATAAAAATATTAAAACTCAAAAGGACCGGTTTTAATGTCTTAATAAATATAATTGGCCTCAAAAGTCTATTTTCATCAGTGTAAGGCCCTAAACCAAGTTAAATCACGTTTTGGACAATAATCTGATTCGTCACTGCATCATGTGATGCCACTCCGAGGCCCCCGGACCTCGTGCGACGTCACTCCGAGGCCCCCGGACCTCGTGCGACGTCACTCCGAGGCCCCTGGACGACTCTGAAGTCTAAGTTTCAGATATGGATTCTTTTTTTGCTGCTGACCCTCACAAGAAGAACAAATGCCACAGTGTTGGATGCCATTAGGTGAAACATTCAAAATATGTTTAAAATGGTTATACTTTTTAAAAATATTCCATTTCAGATCAATACTTGGTCTGAACAGTCAGACCTGAGGCGCGTCTTTCTCTTTGATGGATAATAATAAACATTATAAAAGTTTATAACAAAAAAAAAAAAAAAAAAAAATGTGTCATTTGGTAAAACAGCCATGTTTAATATTCCTACAATAAGAACAGAACTCACAAATCTATTTTATGTGTATTATTTTACCATTTATGGAACTATTAAAGTCATTGTTTAACTTAAAATGTAAAATAATCACATAAATAAAGAAAATGAGGTTTGGAGGTGACGTCACACTCCAGTCCTCCAGTCCACTTCTTTATAAAGTCTGTGGCTGTAACAGGGCCAGACTTTCTCAAAGGGAGGTGTGTGTCATAAGCACTAAAATGGGCACGTTAATCAAGAACAGCTGGAAGTATTAGGACACACAAAATCCAATGACAAACACACAAACAGTACGGCATTGTGTTTTTACCCAATTTTGATTCCAACATTAAGTTGCCTAATAGACTTATTATTACAGATGAGAAATAAATGAATTCTATCGTGCGATGGGTCAGAGCCGAGGGTTAGCTACCACCGCACCACATATGTGCGCTTGCTATGGTAAATAAGAGCTGTTTTGTACAATACCATCCATTAATGCAGCTGCAGATGTGCTTTTGGCAGGACAATGGGCCATAACTGATGCTTTACACAGAACATATGCACCGTCTGATTACCACGAGGAGAGAGGGATGCAGCTGTGTCACGTAAACAGATGGGAAGAATACTCTGAAAATGTATTTAGTAACAGAATACTGAATACCTGCTTTAAAATGTGTTCAGATACATGGTCCAATCAGAGTACTGCATTCTGAATACTTGGAATACTTAGAATAAAGTGTAAAAATGCAACATAGGAGTAAAAACAGCTTCATGTTTGTTTCACTGTTTGTTCTGTGTTTCCTGTCACTCATCAGAGACGTAAACTCTCACCTGCCTCACCACAAGAGCTGGGTTTTATATTTATCTCAATGATTCTGTGCAGTTTGAGCCTAAATTGTGTGATCAAATACCACCATGTACCTGAATACAGCTACTCGAAATCAGCTGAAAGAAACTGAGAAGCTAAAAGTACAAATGACAGATAAAGTTAAAACTACGTCAATGTGTTTCAGTCCTTGGTAAATGGTAAATAGTCACATTTTTATATAGCAATTTTCCACCTTTAAGGCTCAAACACAGACACTGGGAGAAAGACGGCTTAAGAGTCTTGCCCGCAACGACAGCGTTCATCTGAACCGCTAACCTTCGATTCAGTGGACAAACTCAACCAACTGAGCCACTGTCACCCCCATTTCGGCCTTTCAGGGCAAACTCATCCATGTTTCTTTCGACTTTGCATCAGAGCCTGGTACCCAACAGCACAAAAGCACAATTTAGCACAATCTCTACACCTCCTGCCTCTACATTTTTACTCAAAATTTGTAAGTAGCGAAGTACGTGTGCTGAGGATACACAGATAGAATACTAACACTGCATTTAAAACATAAAAAGCAGAGTAATGTGGCATCATCTGAGTAACAACACAACTCAAAGACTTTCACATCTCTTTCTAAAAAGGAAATGTCAGATGTGCACAATGCCAATACTCAGCTTCTGTTTGTGGTTTATTATCTCACACAAAACGAACCCACAAGAGCCAGAGGCGGGATGTCAAAGAGCTGCATTCACACGTTTGTTCAGTCATTTACACCTTCAAATATTCAACTTAACCAATGAAGAAGTCACTCAAAACACCCTGAACTGCAGCAGGGTCTGTGCTGTTTGTTTGAGCAGCAGAGACTTAATACTTCCACTTTTCAACACTGCAATTAGAGGCAGTTTAAGGCTGGAGGAGAGGACACACAACCTCAGATAAATGCTTCTTTGGGCTGTGTTCAAATGTGGCCTGAGACAGATACTGGTCGAGTACTTCCAGAGCAATGATTTACTAAAGCAAACACACGTGCAACATCTCCAGAACAATACCAATGTCGTAAATGTCTTCAAATTGGATTATTGTTGTTAAATGCAGTCACTTTGACAGCTAAACCTGCCGTGGATGTGTGAATGTGCCTGAACAGTGAGCTGTGTGCCTCCTGCTAGCTCTGAGCACACCCATCCCTCTATGTGCCACGCCATGTATTGTTTACATAGCCCAGTTGCTTATGCTAGTAATGCTACTTCAGGAAAAAGCACAAAAAAGCACAAAAGCGTCAAACAAAACAGCTTTTTTTCTTGAACTTAATGATAAATCACGTGCTGTTCCTGTACAGTCATCGATGCAAACACAGACGCTTTGTCATGGCTGTGACAGAGTGGCACGCTAATGCTAATGCTAGTGATGCTAATGTTGCTAGTGATGCCAATGCTGGTGGAGGCGCTAACGCTGGTAGTAATGCTAACGATGCTAATGCTAATGTTGCTAGTAATCCTTACGCTGCTAGTGACGCGAACGCTGCCAATGCTAACGCTAATGCTAATGCTAACGATGCTAGCTCTCGTTAGCTCCGTCCCCAGCTCACTGGAGACTCCAAATCAGTTTTACAAATGTGTTGCTAGCTCTCAATGCTAACGCTGTGAGCATCCGAGACAAGTCAAAAGACAGCACCAACTTACTCTAAAACTGTAGATTAACATCACACAAACACGTTTAACGAAATAATACGTCTGATTCAAACATAAAACAACAATTTACAACAGTTTAATGTAAAGTATCAAACTGTGAGGCACATGAACGTCTGGACCAAACCAAAACCGTTTTTAGGCACAAAGTTGAGTGTAAATGAGCTAAAATAGAGCAGATTCTGTCAAATGGGAAAGTAAAGAGTTAAAATGCAAAATGAAAGACTGGAAGAGCAACAAAAACAGCAGATATTTGAGTATTTCATTGACAGAAGCTGCATAAAGTGTAGAAACATCAGCTCAGACTGATCCAGGTCATTATAAATCCTCCATGTCTCAAACACTTCTGCTTTCACTTATTTCACTCGTTTATGAGGCACAAACAGCAGCAGCAGCTCGTGAACAACAAACAGACACAACACAACAATGTCCCGACAAACACAGCTCCCAGGGGCCAAACCCGGAGCCCCGCGTCCACACCCGGGCGTACCTGTCTGCAGAGGCCCCGCTGACTCGCTCCCGTCCCGCGGCGTCTCGTCTGCTCCTTCCCCTGAGCTCATGGCGGCCACAACTCACCGTGTCCCGAGAAAAACGGGAGAAAAACGGGAGAAAAACGGCACAAAAGGCACAAAATCACTGCCCCCCGGAGCAAAGAGCCATCAACAAAAGCACAGGGAGCCGTCTGGAGCCGAGAGAGGCTAAAGGAGCCATGTGTGGACCCCCATCATCACCGGGGACACGAGAGAAAGAACCAGCCCCGAGCACCGGCTCCTCCTCGGAGTCAAGCCCAGGGACAGAGCGCGGAGGTGGGGCCGCTCCGATGATCTCCGGGAGGGTTCGGAAGTGAGACAGAGACAGAGACAGAGACAGAGACACTGAGAGGGAAATGTGAGGTAAAAACAGACTTTACACAGTATTTATGTATAAAACACTAATGTGAGACAGAAAAACTACATAACACAAGAATCTAAAGTATTTATGTATAAAACAATATACAAGAGTCACCACAGCATCACAGAGAATAAACACATATATATATATATATATATATATATATATATATATATATATATATATATATATATATATATATATATATATATGTATATATATATATATATATATATATATATATGTAATCTTAAAAAAGAGTATATAAAACTCTATATAAGATATTATATATACATATATATATGTGTATTTATATGTATATATATATACACACACACACACATATAAATATATATAAATATATATATTATAGACATATATAATATATAAACATTAAACATATATATAATATATCTTAAACATAAGACATATGTCGATAATAGTGAGTCACATGATGCTTCACATCCATAAAATAAACCAGAGACAAACTGAGGCTCTGCTGTTTTGATTCAGGTTCATGTTTTGTCATTTGCTCGTGAAGATCGCCACCTGCTGCTGTTCTGTGGAACTGACACTGTCCTCGAACACTTCTACTGTAGAACAGGGGCTTCAACACATTTTCCCCAAGGGCCACATCAGCAAACACTCAAAGGGCCGGATGTAAATTAAATCTATTCAAACTACTTTTTTAACTTGTTAATTAACTGTTTCTGTATTTATTACTTATTCAAGTTACCAGTATTACATATGTATTTGTCTAGATGTATAAATGTGTCTGTGTAACTGTATCTCCTGATAAAATGACATTTTAAAATCATCAAACCTTTTAATTTACTCTGTCGAGGGCCACATAAAATGATGTAGAGGGCCACATTTGGCCCGTGGGCCTGGAGTTTGACCCTTGAGCTGTACTACTATACTACTATAGTACTACACTACTGCTGTCATGAACTGCATTTCTCTGTTTCAGCTTTAATTATATTATTTGACAGATTAGAGCAGTAAACTGTGATACTGTGTTTACTTTACTGCAGTGGTGGAAGTAACAAAGTAAAAGTACTAAAGTTCAGTGCTTATGTAAAACGTACAGTGTTGATGTATCTGTACTTTACTTTAATACATTATACAGTGTGTACTTTTTACTTTTACTTGAGTACATCTGAGAGCAGTATCTGTACTTTTACTCCACTACATTTATGAACTGGACTGAAAAGTAAAAGTATTTTTATTCTTGTCTGAGTTTTATTTTAACACGATCAGAGTCTGAGCAAAACAAAAATACAAACAAAATAAAAACAGTGAAAAAAAGATTGACTCTTTTGTTTCTGTTGAACAAAATTCAGCTCAAATCTTTTTCAAAATCTCCACATTTAAAACTTTATAAGACTCAAAATCTGTGAGAAATACTTTTACTCTTTAAGTACATTTTTAAACAGATACTTTAATACTTTTACTTAAGCAGACTTTTTCATGTGATGTTTTTACTTTTACTTGAGTTTTTTTTTTTCTTTTTTTGCTCCAGTATCTGAACGTTTATCAGTATTTAAACTGATTACTTCTTGCACCTGTTTTACTGGCTTGGCTCACATAGATTTGCTTTGTCCTACAAAAACATGATACCAAAAACCAAAAAAATGGCTAAATGGTTCTAGATTTTAAAAAAAAAAAAGTAATTATTACACAGCTACAGAAATGAATGAAACCAGTGCACAGAGTACTGTAGTACTGTAGTACTGTACTGTAGTAGTTATTAGAAGAAAGGTTTGGCGCATCTCCACGTCACAGCCACTAGAGGGAGCCATTACACAATGAGCTGATTGAAAACTCATTGAATCTTGTTTTATTCTGTCTGTGTGATCCTCTGATCCAAAAGCCAAAGTTAAATCTGTCAACTGGACAAAAACTTGTAGAAGTGAAGATGTTTGGCTGCTCATCCACACGACTCCTCTGGAAATACGGAGAGGAGAACTTTACTTTCTTCTCAAAGTCTGTTCATGTGGAGCCTGAGTCTCCCACAGGGTCATGGGGCCAGGTTCACTCAGGTTTAGCCCTAAGTTCTGTTGACGATTGTGCACAAATGATTCAATAAACCAGACTTTGATTCAAGACAACTTCTCTAGTCCCGGTTTAATCCTGGTTTAGTCCAGGTTTAGTCCCGATTTAATCCCGGTTCAGTCCTGGTTTAGTCCTGGTTTAGACCTGGTTTAGTCCTGGTTTAGTCCTGGTTTAGTCCTGTTTTAGTTTAGTCCCGGTTTAGTCCAGGTTTAGTCCAGGTTTAGTCCAGGTTTAGTCCAGGTTTTAGTCCCGGTTTAGTCCCGGTTTAGTCCTGTTTTAGCCCCGGTTTAGTCCCTGTTTAATCCAGGTTTAGTCCCGGTTTAGTCCAGGTTTAGTCCAGTTTAGTCCCGGTTTAGTCCCGGTTTAGTCCCGGTTTAGTCCAGGTTTAGACTTGAATATTTGCCTGTATGGATCATGGGTTTATATTTTAAGTTCCTCCAAACCAGAAATGCCACATCAGTTTTGGCGTCACAAACGGGGTTTGGACCTGCGTGTGTCAGATTTGTGCTGGACGCTGCCTTATTCCAGCCAAACATCTTCACTCCTACAACTTTTTGTCCAGTTGACAGATTTAACTTTGACTTTTGCTTTGTTTATTCAACCTTTTAATTGCAATCAGCCAATAAACGAACAGGTCAGTTTAAATACTCTTCAGTTTAAATCCAAAGTACAGGCTCGGATTGAGATGAGAACAAGGCTCTATTGTGCATTTTTAATAACTCTCTGTCTCATACGAAGAACCCTTTGTCTTCAGGCACTTTCATTCCCACAGTGACCCCTCCAAACAGCAATATGTCCCTCTGAAATGTCAGCCGTAATTACTCCAGTGCTCTGAGACTAGCCCCGGAAGAAATGAAAGAAAACAGGTGGTGCTCCTGCTCGGCCTGCGCCCCTCCTCCAGTCTCCTGTCTGACCCTTTGTCCCACTGTGTCCCCCCCGTCCACCGCATCATTCTGCTGTGAAGAACCTTCTGAACCCTCCAAACTCCCATGTTTTCTGTGTCTCTGTTCTGTGTTTTCAAGTCAAGATCACTGCACAAACTCACACCTGAAGAGCCCTCGACACGAGCTCCTGGAGACCCCCCACTGCTGATTTAATCATGGAAAAGAAGAAGTTTATTTGTACAATTCAGACACAAGGTCATTTAAAGTGTTTTACAGAATAAGAAAGACACTAAAATCACACAAATCAAAACATAGAATCATCATAAAATGAACATTAAACGAGAAAAGTGCAGAATAAAACCCTTTGAATCACATTCAGATAAACACAACCGTTCAGTCCTGGTTTAGTCCTGGTTTAGTCCTGGTTTAATCCCGGTTTAGTCCAGGTTTAGTCCTGGTTTAGTCCTGGTTTAATCCCGGTTTAGTCCTGGTTTAATCCCGGTTTAGTCTCGGTTTAGTCCTGGTTTAGTCCAGGTTTAGTGGTTTAGACCTGGTTTTGTCCCGGTTTAATCCCGGTTTAGTCCAGGTTTAGTCCCGGTTTAGTCCGGGTTTAGACTTGAATATTTGCCTGTATGGATCATGGGTTCAGACTCTCATTGCCTCCCATCCCCCGTCTCTGTATCTGCAGAGACGAGGACAGTTGGACTAAACCAGTGGACGTCCTCGCTCTGTGTGAGCATCATGGACAGAGGTGAGATGTGCTGATCTAAACCCACAGTCCAGACATGAGCTACAGGACCAGGCCGACGAGGAGTGTGAGCAAAAGTAGTAAAGTACTTTAAGTACATTTTACAGTGTGTACTTTTTACTTTTACTTGAGTACATTTGAGAGCAGTATCTGTACTTTTACGTTTTAATAATAATAATAATAATAATAATAACAATAATAAAAATAATAACAATAATAATAATAGTTCCAATAGAATCATAAAATGTATTAAAAGAAAACAACACACCACACATACACACACCACACATACACACACACACACACACTCTGTGGGTGAGTGTCTTGCCTAAGGACACAACGACCTAGGAACCACTGAATAAATACAACACGTGCATTTATTTAGGACCTTTTTATTTTTGATGTTTTTTTTTAATTATTATTGATTAATCTGTGTGTAATTAAGAATATACAGCACTAACTTTATTATTTGATCAAAACTAGAAAAAAAAATTAAAAAAACACACGAGCGCGCACTTTCCGTTTCCTAGCAACGGCTAACAGGTGCATGCTAGGCTAGTCTGCAGTAGGTGCACTTTTGAAGCTTTTATTTGATTTTATTGTTCTAAAAATGGACGTGGAGCGGGAGATGGAGAAGAGGCCGCTCAGCACTCTGTCTGAGTTTAGTTACATCCCTCCAAGACGAACAGAACTCACACAAATGTCCTACTTTTACCGAGAATCTCAGGTATGAGCGGGCACAGACTCTGCCCGATCCGTGTCAGGCTAGCTCCTGTGCTAGCTCTTGTGCTAGCTAGGTCAGACTAATGCTAATATTTGTAACAGCAGATATAAATATTTACCTGTTATTAACAAATGCCACGTGGGGTGAGTTTTGTTTCAATGTGAGGAAAATTTATTAAATTTTATTTATGTAATTTTATTTATTTAGTTTAGTTTTTTAATTAATTAATTAATTTTTTAATGATTTTTAGTTCTCCTTTGTTTGGTTTTCCATGATGCTACTGGAGGAATTTTAAGATCTAAAGTATTAAACATAACTATAATTGATTAATGAGTGAATCCTACAAACATGGTTTTCAAATGTCTTGGTTTAAAGGTCCTACGTTACACAAACATGACTCTTATAGCTTTAAGTCATGTTCTAACGCTGTTACTGCCTCAAAAACAGACCTGGAGCTGTGTTTTGTTTCATTCACACGTTTGAGTCACACTTTATTATTAGTCTGTAACATCTCCAAAGCTCAAAATGCTCTGTTCCACCTTGTGATGTCATAAAGTGGTAGTTTCCAAGTTAACAGCTCATTTTACCTTTAGTTCAATTGTAGATTGGCAATTCCAGAGCTGAAATGATCCAAATTATTCTAGAAATTGAGTTGTGTGAAGTTTAAAAACACAGTGGAGCACTTCCTGTATCACCACGCGATGACATCACAAGGTGGAACAGAGTGGTTTCAGTTTGAGAGACGATCTCAGGCTAAATGTGCAGGGTTTGTGTGTTAAACATGGCGAGGTCTGTTTGTGACGAGGAAATGACAGTAGAACAGATCAGAAAACAGCTCTTTAAAAACGTGTTTGTGTGTGACTCCATGAACTCACTCGACCTTCTTCTTGACATAATTTCGCTGCAGGATCCGCCGCCTCCAGAGATCACCATGTTTGACAGGCTGCACCACCAGGACGAGGGATTCGACATGAAACTGCACCGGGACGACAGGAGGCACTGGAAGGGAAGAGGGTTAGACGTCTACAACGAGGTACTTTTATGGAGCCTTTAACCTCCTGACGACGCTCAGAGGTGTCAGCTCTGAAGCAACGAGAAGTAAAAGTACTGTACTTAAGGGAAAATGTGAAGTATCTGTACTTTACTTCAGTACATTTTAAAGTGGATATGTTTTACTTTTACTTCACTACATTTGAGAGCAGGGAAAAAATAAAACTTAATCAAAATCACCACATTTTTTTGAAGCTTTATGCGAAGCTGCCAAATACATTTACACTTTTTTTACTTGAGTAACTTTTACCTCTGTATCTGTACTTTTACTTGAGTAACTTTCACCTCTGTGTCTGTACTTTTACTTGAGTAACTTTTACCTCTGTATCTGTACTTTTACTTGAGTAACTTTTACCTCTGTATCTGCACTTTTACTCGAGTAACTTTTCACCTCTGTGTCTCTACTTTTACTCGAGTAACTTTTCACCTGTGTATTTGTACTTTTACTTGAGTACTTGAGTGTTTCCTCGTCACACTCAGACCTGGAGCTGTGTTTTTTTGTTGTATACTCATGTTTAACACAAACCTGCAGATTTAGGCTATGTTCTTCTCTCAAACTGCAAACACTCTGTTCCACCTTGTGATGTCATCATGTGGTGATACAGGAAGTGCTCCTCTGTGTTTTTAAACTCCACACACCTTCACTTCTAGAATCATCTGGATCATTTCAGCTCTCTACTGAACTAAAGGTAAAAGGAGCTGTTAACCTGGAAACTACCACTTCATGACATCACAAGGTGGAACAGAGTGTTTTGAGTGTTGGAGATGTTTGTCTGTGTAAAACCTCTGTCGTCCAGGTCTGATCCAAAGCAAAAGATGAAGTTTAAATCTGCCACCTGGACAAATCGTTGTGGGAGTCGTCTCGCTGCTTCTTCAGTTCATGTTCAGTTCGACAGTTTTAAATTTTGTCTTTTGCTTTGCAGATGTGACAGATTAATAATAAAGACTCAAACGTGTGAATGAAACAAAACACAGCTCCAGGTCAGTTTGTGTCAGGTCAGTAACAGGATTAAAACACGACTTAAACCTCATAAGAGTCAGTTTTGTGTCATTTAGGATCTTTAAAAAAATCACTAGGTCATAAAAAGCAAATAAAAGAGCAAATGGATCCTGTCAGGGGAACTGCAAAAGAACAATTTCATTTCAATCTGTTGCACTAGAGGAGACACAGCAGGGGGCGCTGGTGCAATCAGGTCCCTCTCAATCACTGTGATGTGATCGTTATATTCTGCCCTGGCTCTGAGTCAGGACATGAGACATGGCACTGACTCAGATTTTCTGTTTTCTGTTTGAAAGAATCTGCAGGTTTGTGTGTTAAACATAAGTGAATGAAACAAAACTCCAGGTCTGTTTGTGACGAGGAATTTCAGTGTTTTTCCAGTCTGACACATATATCTGCGTCCCCAGGAGAGGTGTCGTGTGGTGCCGGTCCGCTCCTCGTCGCAGTACGGTCATCGCCCGGCTCCGGCGCAGCACGGCCGACAGCAGCACGCCCGTGTGGCTCGCATGAACGCAGAGTTTTACACCAACAACGGAATCACCTGGAACGTAGAACAAGGCTACGGCTCCGTGACCCCCTTTAAATGAAGTGTTCAAACGGTTTGGCTCTTTCTGTTGGAACATTTACTCATTTACCCAGTTATTTCATATCAGGAACATTCAGAATGTGCAGGATTTAGTCAGATTATGATGTAAAAACTTAAAGTGGTACATTTTAATAGTTTATGTTTAAAAGTGATTTTTTTTACATCAAACTCAAACCTTGATGTTTGTTCCTTCCTCTGCTCGTCCATGAGGGGTTCTGGTTACTCTGCTCGTCTTTAAACCTTCACTGGAGTCCAAACTGTAGTACTTCTAGTAACTGTAGTACTCAGGGGGGGCACCAGGGGGGGCTCGAGGGGGCCTGGCCTCCCCTAGAATGTACAACGCTCCCCCCAACGCTCCCCAAAACGCTCCCCCCCAACGCTCCCCCCAACGCTCCCCCAACGCTCCCCCCAACGCTCCCCCCCCCACGCTCCCCCCCACGCTCCCCCCAACGCTCCCCCCAACGCTTTTTTTTCCCCCCAACGCTCCCCCCAACGCTCCCCCAACGCTCCCCCAACGCTCCCCCCAACGCTCCCCCAAACGCTCCCCCCAACGCTCCCCCAACGCTCCCCCAACGCTCCCCCAACGCTCCCCCCAACGCTCCCCCCAACGCTCCCCCCAACGCTCCCCCCAACGCTCCCCCAAACTCTCCCCCAACGCTCCCCCCAACAGTCTCTCCAACGCTCCCCCAACGCTCCCCCAACGCTCCCCCAACGCTCCCCCAACGCTCCCCCAACGCTCCCCCAACGCTCCCCCCAACGCTCCCCCAACGCTCCCCCAACGCTCCCCAACGCTCCCCCCAACGCTCCCCCAACGCTCCCCGCTCCCCCCAACGCTCCCCCAACGCTCCCCCCAACGCTCCCCCCAACGCTCCCCCAACGCTCCCCCCAACACTCCCCCAAAGACTTTTGACCCATTTTCATAGATTTTAGCCCCATTAAAAAAAAAAAAAAAAGTTGCCCCATTTTCATAGATTTTAGCCCCATTTTCACAGCATGTAAAATCTCGACTAAAAATGTTAAAATAACAAACACAAAATGAGACGACAATAAAAAACTCCATTAGTTTGTATAAATCACTACAGGGGCTGCAAACATTTAAACTGGTTTAAAACAGAGACTCAGACCTGGTCGGGGGAGGACTTCACTCACATCATGTAGAACTCTACATGAATCTGCTGTGTGAGGAGCTCCTCCAAACACCGCCCCTGGTACGAATGTGTGAGACTAAAGACTCAATAATGTGTAAAACTAAAGACTCAATAATGTGTGAGACTAAAGACTCAAAAATGTGTAAAACTAAAGACTCAAAAACACATTTACCAAATACAAAAACATGTCGAGTCATTACTGACCAACTGTCACCTGAAGTATTCAGAGGTAACGAAGTACAAGTAGTAAAATACAGTATTTAAGTACAATTTCCAGGAGTTTGTACTTTACTTAAATACATTTTACAGTGGTACTTTTTACTTTTACTTGAGTACATTTAAGAGCAGTATCTGTACTTTTACTCCACTACATTTTTGAACAGGACTGAAAAATAAAAAGTACTTTTCATCTGATCTGAGGAGTTATTTTTACCATGTTCGTGGAAACATCCTGAATAAAGTTTAAGAGTTTGAGCTTCAACTTTGAGGAAAAAATAAAATAAAAACACAAAAATCATAAGAAAAATTAAATAACTGATTGGTTTTGTTTCTGTGACCAAAGTTTGTGTCATTTTAAATCAATATCTCGACACTTTAACAAAAGAACAACACTTTTACTTTTTACTCTTAAAGTACATTTTGAGCAGGTAAAGGGCCCATGTTCCTCTCTGATCTTCCTCGTCACAAACAGCTGGAGTTTTTTTTGTTTCATTCTCACATGTTTAACTCTGTTCCACCTTGTGATGTCACCCACTTGATGACATCACAAGGTGGAACAGAGCGTTTTGAGACAGACTAATAATAAAGTGTGACTCAAACGTGAATGAAACAAACACGACTCCAGGTCTGATTTTAGGAGGAAACAACATTAGAACAAGGATTAAAGTTACAAGAGTCAAGCCTTTAAAGAATCTCTTAACCTTGAAATACTTGTGTTATACTTTTACTTTTACTTGAGTAACAAAAGTACTTCCTCCACCTCTGTCAGTATTTAAAACATGAATCAGCTTTATATACAAATGTTTAATGGGTAACAAAAGAACGGCAGTGAACATTATTTACACAAACAGCTTCGTTCCTTTCGCCTTATATATATATAAAAAAAGAAACATTAAAGTCTGAAGTCTCAAAAGTTATAATAAATACGAGTTTGTGTGTTTGGCATCTACCCTACGCGCTGGCGGTTCTAGCTGGGCTGCTCACGTTTCCTCTTCACAGGCAGCGCAGTCGACTACAGGCTCTGAAGCACAACACCACCATGGATAATTAACTCCGAGCGCTACTACTTTTGTACAGCAGCCCACAAGGACTAATTTAGCAAGCTTCTGTGTATTTATTCAGACGCTCCAGATTCACCTCAGAGCAGACGCGCTAAAGACACAAGTCCTCGTCTGCTCCTTCAGCGTCTCGGCGTCTCGTGATGAGTCTCTTACTTACGACATTAGCTATAAGCAGCGGTCGGATCGTGTTCTGTAAGAGTCTCCGTGAAAGCGGCGGCGCTCACGGCATCACGGTCCCCTGCGACAGAGATCGTGTCATCTCCGTGTGGACGAAGTACGTGGTCAGCTCGCCTTTGCCTTTGACGTTGACGAGGCCCCGACACGAGCACATGTATCCCAGGTTTTTGAGGATTCCCTGCGTCTCTTCTGTCACCTACAGGGGGCAGAGCAAACATTTGTGTTGATATTATCTAATAAATCCACAGAGTAACACAGAGGACGTTATTAAACTGTTTTCAAGGCATTTTTAACATCTGTAGCACAGACTGATATATAGATGGACATAACTAACCTGCCAGTGTGATTTTGGTCTTAAATGTTTGTATTAACCCTCTACATAATCCTGGGGTTTTTATTGTGTCCTTGCCTCAAGTGGAGGAGTTCAAGTATCTCGGGGTCTTGTTCACGAGTGAGGGGAGGATGGAGCGTGAGATTGACAGTTGGATCAGCGTCTGCAGTGATGTCACTGTATCGTCTGTTGTGGTGAAGAAGGAGCTGAGTTTAAAGTCAAAGCTCTGGATTTACCTCAGTCGACGTTCCCCTCACCTGTGGTCATGACTCTGGGTCATGACCGAAAGGACAAGATCACAGATACAAGCGTCTGAAATGAGTTTCCTCTGCAGAGTGGCTGGGCGCTCCCTGAGAGACAGAGTGAGGAGCTCGGTCACACAGGAGGAGCTCGGAGTAGAGCCACTGCTCCTCCACGTGGAGAGGAGCAGCTGAGGCTCAAGCATCTGCTCAGGATACCTCCTCTTCTGACTCTTCTTCCGACTCCTCTTCTGACTCCTCTTCTAGCTCTCTGGCTCCTCTTCTGACTCCTCTTCCGACTCCTCTTCCGGCTCTCTGGCTCCTCTTCTGGCTCCTCTTCCGGCTCCTCTTCTGGCCCCTCAGTTTGACCTTTTCTCTTGTGTTTCTGGCTCATTTTCTGGCTCCTCTTTTTGGCTCGTGTCTGATGTTGTTCGAGGTTCGTCGTCGTGGAGACAGGAGCAGATCAGATATAATAAACTCGACTTATATCAGATGGATTTATGTGGAGATTTTCAGGATTTTCTTTATAAATCTACAGAGATGAGTCGAGAGTCGTGAGGGACAGAGTGACGTCGGAGAAGAAGCGCGCTGATAATTTAATGAATTTTATGTGCAATGGACACGTTTGGGGTTGGGGATCACTGTCTTGATTTGTGGGATTTTTCTTAGCTCCAAATTAGCTGCTATAACCACCACGTTACCTTCACCATCCTGGCTCCTGATTGGCTCTTTGGTTGCTATGATACTCATGGTCAGAATTCCAAATATGAACCTAATAATGCTCATAATAATCTCACATAAAGGTCACGTTCTGTCTGAATTCTCGTCAGCTGCTCCTTTACTGTACATCGACCTGTCAAAGCAGCCCCGCCCCCTCTAGCCCCGCCCCCTCAAATTCACCGCCACAGCTCCCAGAGGAGCTTCATGAGGAGCTGAAGCTGTGGGTCACGTCTTTACAGTCTGTGGTTGTCACTTCTCCGGGTGAATAATCAGCCGTGTGGAGATAAACATGTGAATAACACAGAGAGATAAACGTCGTGCCTGTATTTTCCCCAGAACTCCCGTCGTTTCCATACGACTGGCCACGTTCACGCTGTTTCCCCAGATGTCGTACTGCGGCTTCTGCGCTCCGATGACTCCGGCGATCACAGGTCCGTGGTTTATTCCTGCGTCACAAATCCAGAAACTGACTCTCACTTATTACCAGTTTGTAGAAAAACTATGACATACTGCGCTCACCGATTCTGAGCCTGAAGTCGTTGAAGGAGTGTTTGTTGATGACGTCGAGCTTCCCGTTCAGAGCGAAGGCAAACTCCACCATTGTGCCGATGTGCATGTACTGTCTGTCGTCCTGAAAACAAACACAAGTCAGTGTGGAACTTCTGGGTCTCCGACAATATGAACCTGGTTTGTCGATATAAAGATCCACTTCTGAATGTTTTTACTTGGGCTGGAATGTTCCGTCTGGCATTGAACCTGTGTCTTTATATCAGGGCGGCCCAAAAGTCACAGTGACACTTTTAAATCTTCAGTAGCTCCTTTAATTCTTAAGTTAAACTCACCAAATTTTAGCAGTAGATAAACTGAACCTTCCCAGATTTTTGTCAATATAAACGGTTATAACTGTTCACTTACACTTGAACTTATCGTGACTTAAACAAGGGGAAGTAAAAAATGAACTACTGTTTAAAAAGTTTTTAAGTGTCCACATTTTGTAAAACAGCCGGATCCAACTCACTTTTATAACATTTAAATCATTTCCGGCTCATGTCTCTTATTTGATCCTGATGTCACGTTTGAAGTGGTTTATTGTCTGAGGTTTTTCACAAACACTTTTTCTTTAAGAAGAAATCAGGACGAGTCAGGTCTGTGGAGATCACATACTGCCCCCTGTCTGTGAAAAACACTTATTATTCCTTTAATGGCATTTACTCTTGGGGCATCTCTGGTATTAAAATGTGGACGGTAACACCACTGGGTTTGTGAATTTGACCCATGTGACTCAAAGTCCCACTGTACAATGAGGGTTCGTTCCTCGGTGCTGGATTTGCTCAGATTAATGTGGGAAGAGTCGTTCTAAATGCTCTGAGAAAATAAAAGACAAATATTTAGAGACAAAAGAGTTATAGTGCCTTTAGTTGGTGGTTCAAATCCCTGTCTCAGCTTAAACCTCCCTGGTTGAGCGTCAGATCCTCCGACCCTCAGGTTGACGGTGCGGTTCCGTCTCATACAGATGAACGCTGTTGTCGTGTCTTTGGGCGAGACACTTAACCCCTCGTGTCTGTGTGAACGAGAGACTGTTTCCTTCAGGTAAAGTTCTGTCAAAGCCTTGAAGATGGAAAAGCGCTGTACAAAAACACGACCATTTACCATTTTACACTAATGTTCTGTTTGTGCGAGTTCACCTTTCCACAGATCTGACCCGGCACTTACTCTGTTGGCACTTATCCTGCTTGTCTCCATGGAGATGGAGCTTGTGGAACATTCCAGGCAAAGCAATAACATGAACACAAAAAGATGGCTGACCCTCAAGCAGAAAAGTTGCAAAGTGCAGCTTTAGAGGTCTGATATTACACAGAATGGACCCGTGAGCTTTAAACCATGTTCTCACACTGTTCCTCCTCAAAAACAGACCTTCACACAAGTTTGAGATGTTTTATTATTAGTCTGTAACATCTCCAAATCTCAACATGCTCCATTCCACCTTGTGATGTCATGAAGTGGTCGTTTTTTTCAAGTTAACAGCGACTTTTACCTTTAGTTCAGTTGTAGATTGACAATTCCAGATGATTCTAGTGAAGATGTGTGGAGTTTAAAAACACAGTGGAGCACTTCCTCGTCCTGTATTACCACTTGATGACATCACAAGGAGGTTTTTTATGTTTGAGAGAAGAACTCAGCCTAAATATGCAGGATTTGTGTGTTTAACATGTGTGAATGAAACAAAAACACAACTCCAGGTCTGTGTGCGACAAGGAAACATGAGAAAATCAGAAAATCGTGTCACACTTTACGCTTTAAGACGGGATAATCACAAAAACACAACATTAACATGGATTTAGACGTGTTTAAAATGAAACGACAAACCCTGCTCTGTTCCTTTTTTCCATCTCGGCTCAAACAGACCTTTTAAAAACCATCACCTTTTCGTTTCTCAAATCCACCGAGCGATAAACAGGTGAGACTGAGACGCGAGAGTGTTCTCCTCCCCCAAATGTTCCAGCCTCGCCAGAAACTTGGTCCAAACTGCCTCCGTCTCCTGTGCGACGCCGCTGGGCCAATGCACCTGTCCACTCCGCCAGCTCGGCCCCTGCCACCTCGCTCCATTTGAGAGATAAAAATGTCAATTATGTAAAAAGCGGCGCCGGTGTGAGGTCCCCGCGACGCCGACACTCCAGCGCCAAATCAGTCAACGTGTGAAAGGGAACGGCTCCAGACTGCACCGCCGGGATGTGATTTCACCGGAAAACACCAACACACGCTTCTAACACAGAAAACACTCTGATCCACCTTGTGATGTCATCATGTGGTGATACAGGAAGTGCCATTTTTGGTCAATATCGTGGTTGTTAAGTTATGAAGTCGACCAAAACATATTTTTTTAGGAAAAAAAAAAGTTAAGAGTTTAACGTTGTTTTTTTTTTTACTTCCTGATTTTTCTTTGATGATCTCGGTTTTAAAGCCGTGAAAAACCCTGAACAAAGCCCGAACTTGGAGCAAAACAAGAGGAATATTTCACAAAATATAAACAAAAAATAGGCAAAAATTCTAAAAAACTAAAAATAAGAAAAATATAAAGAAAAATAGGACTAGCTTTTATGAACAGGGAAAAAAGTAAAAAGTAGGTTCTGGAATTATCAATCTACGACTGAACTAAAGGTAAAAGGAGCTTGAAAACCACCACTTCATGACATCACAAGGTGGAACAGAGCGTTTTGAGCTTTGGGATGTTACAGACTAATAATAAAGTGTGACTCAAACATGTGAATGAAACAGAACACTACTCCAGGTCTGTTTTTGAGGAGGAAACAGCTTTAGAACATGGTTTAAAACTCACAAAAGTCAGTTTTGTGTCGTTTAGGAGCTTTAACAGATTCAAACACTCGGCTCGACACTTCGATCATCTGCTCATATATGTGAACATCTGTCTACGATTTAAAATGATTCATACTTATTACTTCATTCTAGTCGTGTCAGAAGGTTTGTCTCAATGAGCTCAGAAAAAAACAACACTAGGGCGCCCTCTAGAGGAGACTGTAGGACCTTTTCTTTCTCTATTGAAAAAACTGCACATGTGACAAAGAAATGTCTGATATCAAGGCAAGTTTGCAACTGTTAGTGAAAGAATGAAAGAAGAGGATTTGTATTTGTGAAACTGAGTGATTCTGTGTGAACTGAATGTTTTTAGAGATATTTGAGGCGTGAGACGTGTTGTATTTGCTGCATGTTCCATATGTTTATGTCCATACACCAATTTACTGTTCTTCTGACGTAACATGAGCCGGACCAGAGCTGGAAATTAGTCTTTTTGCTAGAACCTGGCGTCTTTCCCGTTGTTTTAAGGTCCGTGTGTTGTTGCACCGTCCTTCTCCAAATAAAATCAGACCACAGCGGACGTTCAGCTCATGTGACTGGATCTGGGTTTAGGTGAAGAAAATCTAAAGTGTGATAAAAGTTGATTTGTGTCGTAAAAACTGATCAGACTGGACTGGACACGTCTTTAAGCTCGAATAATAATCACACGAGTTTGTGTCAGACTGGATCTCATGTAAACGGACTAGATTAATCAGTTTTTTGTCTGAAATGTGGAGACTCTTTTCTTTTCACAGCTCAAGCTAACGTGAGCGGCTAACGCTAGCAACTTTACACAGCAGCGGGTTATTTATGTTTAAACCAGCGCT
Source organism: Periophthalmus modestus (assembly GCA_019594935.1). Classification (NCBI taxonomy): domain Eukaryota; kingdom Metazoa; phylum Chordata; class Actinopteri; order Gobiiformes; family Gobiidae; genus Periophthalmus; species Periophthalmus modestus. The sequence goes on from JAIEZT010001318.1 coordinate 32,405,878, forward strand.
TCCTCCTTCCTTCAGTCGTGTTGTGTCCAGTTAAAGCTCTGTCTCTGCCTGCTGCTGTTTTCCCAACTCCCACAATGCATTGTGGGTAATGACCAGTGTAGTGACCAGCGCCGGACTCTACTTTTCAAGAGGCATTGTGGGAAATCTGGAGTTCTTACTTTTTCACCAGCTTCAGACTTAACAGATCCACGATTCAGACACGGATACAGAATGGTGTGACCTCTAAACAGCGCCCCCTGCAGGGAGCACAGTGGACACTCTCGTCTCACTTTGTAACTGTGAATTTGAAACGACAGGAGGCCAAACCTGTGAGCGGAGGTCTGACTCAGATCAAATTGAGTCCGACAGCTGGACTGGAGCGAAACCCCGTCTCCGGCTCAATCTAACCCTGCAAATTACACGGGGGACCTGACATAATGAAAGCTTGTAACTACTCAGAGCGTGCCTGCGTGCACTCTGGTCCCGGCGCCACGTTGAGTCCGGTAGCCGCCATGTAAGTGCTGCCGATGGTCTTAATCTTCTCCACGCCGCTGAATTTGGGTTTGGAGAGCAGCTGGAGGGAGGCACACCGGGTTATTACAGATCTTGCTCGTGATTTCAAACGGTTCATTTTTTTTACCTCGTCGAAGTCGGCGATGATCTCGTTGAGGAGGCGGAGACACTCCAGTCCCTCCTTGTTGACGTCGGACTCGGTGTAGAACTCCTTGAAGTCGGGGATGGAGGCGAACATGACGCAGACGGACTCGTACGACTGGTGGTACAGGTCCTGCAAATAAAACACGACAGATTTAAACGACGGCACAGGTTCGACTCATGGTGCATAAATCATTTAGAATTTATTGATGAGATTGTGGCTCTAGTTTGAAAGTTTGATTATGTGTCTGTTTTATGTTAATGTTCATCGACGGCAAACATGAAAAGAGCCGCAAAACAAATGTACAGGGTCAGATGTGACGGTGGCTCAGTCGGTAGAGCGCTGGCTGGTTGTGTGATTCCAGCTCCTACAGATAAACACTGATGTTTTGTTCTTGAGCAAAACCACAGACTGTTTGTATAAATGGACACAACAAACTGCTATTTGTTCTAAACAGGAAGTGAACACGGCGCACTTCCTGCTCCACCGGCTCCGGCTCCAATTCACTTTACATTGACAAACTCGTCATTTGTGTGTGTGTGTGTGTGTGTGTGTATGTGTGTGTGTGTGTGTGAGTGTGTCTGTGTGTGTGTCTGTGTGTGAGTGTGTGTGTGTATGTGTGTTTGTGTGTGTGTGTGTCTGTATATGCGTGTGTGTGTGTGTGTGGTTCCTTGATGTAAATCGCTGTATAAAAATCTGACCATTTACCGTTTTTACCTCAAAAACGACTAAAATGTTTTGCTGTGGCAGACGGGACGAGGCAGAGGAGCAGCTCCAGTATCAGACTGGTGTAATATGTAAATGAAGGTGTCTGCTCTGAACCGCAGCCTGGTTTTATTTCTGCACATGTCCCAGTTTTAACAAAGACGATGAATTTATAAAACAGCAGCAGGTTTAAAATACAACGATTTTCTTATAAACCGCGACATGCAGTTTACGTTTCATCTCACCGTTTGGAAAGTGTCGGCTTGTTTCCACTTGAACAAAACAAGTTAAGCGTCTGATTTGGTGCAGCACAGAATGATACAGCCCGAAATAAATATAGAGTTAAAACAAATGTTCTTCATGAAGCCAAAAAGTTACAGACTTTACACTTCTACAGTCAAAAACTGACTCTTATGAGGTTTAAGTCGTGTCCTAACGGCGTTTCCTCCTAAAAACAGACCTGGAGTTGTGTTTGTTTCATTCACATGTTTGAGTCACACTTCATTATTCGTCTGTCACATCTGTAAAGCTCAAAACGCTCTGTTCCACCTTGTGATGTCATCAAGTGGTAGTTTCCAAGTTAACAGCTCCTTTTACCTTTAGTTCAGTCGAGATAAGTGGCTTTTCTAGGTCTGAAATGATCCAGATGATTCTAGTGAAGGTGAAGTTTAAAAACACAGTGGAGCACTTCCTGTATCACCACATGATGACATCACAAGGTGGAACAGAGTGTTTTCAGTTTGAGAGAAGAACTTTGAGAGCAGGGTTTGTGCGTTAAACGTGTGAATGAAACAAAACACAGCTCCAGGTCGACTTTTTCTACAAAAGTCTCGTTTTCATGTTACATATGTTTTTTACTTTCCTAAAACGAGCGGCGTTCATGTCGCTCACACGAGGCGAACACGCTCACCTCGTTTTTCCAGTGTCGTCCCAAAAAGTGCTCGGCCACATGAGCAGGAAGCACGTTCTCCAGCAGAACTCTGTTGAGATTCTCCATGGTCTCGATCTCCTCACACTCCCGCTTGAACTTGTCTCTCCACAGGAAGTCCAGTCGACAGTAGTATTCATTCTGAAGGACACAGAGCACAGAGCGTTTATACAGGCCCAAAAGTCACTGACAGATGAAAAACATCATAACTCTTTTGTTTCTACATATTTTTATTTTATTTTTTCAGAGCCTTTAAAACGACTCTTCCCACATTAATCTGAGCAAATCCAGCACCGAGGAACGAACCCTCATTGTACAGTGGGACTTTGAGTCACATGGGTCAAATTCACAAACCCAGCGGTGTTACCGTCGACATTTTAATACCAGAGATGCCCCAAGAGTAAATGCCATTAAAGGAATAATAAGTGTTTTTCACAGACAGGGGGCAGTATGTGCTGTCAGACTCATTTTGGTCTTAAATGTTTTATTAACCCACAAAGACCCAGTGTTACTAAAACTATGACTTTTCCTCAGATCCTACAGGTCAGATGTGTTTTCTTTGCCAAATCAGATGCACAGCCACATTTATGATACAAAAGTGTTTCCGAGCGTTTCCCAAGATGAACTATTCAACGTAATAATTAAAGGCCACACTCAGAGCAAACGACCCGACTCAAACTGTCCCGTTCACAGAAATGGAGAGTCCCGGTGCGACGCAGTGAAGCTCTCGCCGCTCCAGGAAAAACTGAATTCATTTAACGACTTTGCATTAAACAGACATCTTTTTATTTGTCTATTCACGCCCACGGTTTGGAAACATCTGAAAGTGCCAGAAGACGCACTTACAGTATCAAGGCCAAAACATCCCAGCAGCACACGCGCTTCACAGAGGTCCCTGAACGCACCATCATTATGCTGGTGTGCTGCGGGCGCCCTGACAGGGGGCGGGGCTTCAGTCTCCGTCTGTATTTCTCGTGTCATGATGATGTATGCGTGCGGAGCTCATTAGTCCTCTGGGATCATGTGGCTGCACTTCTCCTGCTCTGAGTTGTATCATTCTGGCCCAGAGTCGACACAGATGAAGACGGGGCTGCCTCCTCTGGAATGTGAGATATTTATATGTTTGTACATATATGAGGAGTGTCGTCTTTTTACAGAAGGAACTCCTGGGGAGGCTGGAAAGTAGGCCAGAAGATAAGGAAGCTCATTCCAGATGCTGTTTAGAAACAACCTAACCAGGCGCCAAATGAGCTCTGCTCCAGTGAGCTTCTGTTCTTCTGGGATCAAATACAGATTCTCTCCAACCTGCTCCTCCCTTTGACTAAAGTGAATTAGCTTCATCAGTGTTTTTGAGGAGGTTTAAAGGCTTTAAGCTGAGTTTAAGTGCACGTAAACCAACGGACAACACGCCTAAAACTACAGCGGAATAAGAGACACGTGTTTCCTCTGACGACAGTTTAAACACGGCCGATCATTCTGTGTTTTTATTTTAACGACTCTCTACATGTTAAAAACAAACAGAAAACATCAAATACATGAAGTACAATCGCTAGCTGTTATAGCGGCTAATCTGGAGCCGAGTTCGATATTTGGAGTATCATAGAGACCAAAGAGCCAATCCAAAGCGAGGATGTTGACGGTAACGCCCCTTTTTGCCCACATCGCTGGTTTAGCAGGGAGCAGGCGCTTAGCAACGCTGTCAATCAAACCTGTTGCTAACGCTAACAGGAGCGACGTCGGGGACAGAAGGACCTGATGTGTCTGTTATTAATGTTCATATGTTGATTTACAGACACAGACGTGAAATAAAAACCCCAGGATCATGTAGAGGGTTAATACGAACATTTAAGACCAACATGATGAGTCGGAGCTGGAAGTGCGTCCATGATCACTTCCTGTTTGTAGCGCGGCGGCTAACAGGTTAGCTCTGTCCATTTATATAAACAGTCTGTTGTGTTTAAGCTGAAAACACCAGGACTGTCACACTCACTGTAAACCCCGTGAAACCAGCCTCATTCATTTTAGTTTTAAGCAGAAAACTTGTGTTCGCTTCCTTCTGCTGACAGTGACCCAGAAGAACACACGGAGCTGCTGGACCATGTCTCCCTGGAGGGGGCGCTGCTGTGACGCACACAGAGGGAAGCGATCCAGTCTGAACATCTGTTTTGGGGTCACAGCAGATGGATGGCTCCCCAAAAAAGATCAAACTTTCACATCTATGCGGCTGAATTTAACTCTGGTGAAAAGAACATGGCAACGCAGAGCGGCGCTGGCTGTTCTCACTCCACACAACTCCATCTGAACATTTCCACTGGCAGATTCAGAAAAGCCCGTCGTGCCAATGTTCACACGAGATGGAGTCCAAATCTGCTAAAGGGAAAAACACGGAGCTGATACGAGACAAGGCCTTTCACCAGAATGACGACACTCACCACCAGAACATCATCCATCCAACTGTTATTTTGTGTTTTTATGATGAGATTTGAGCTGTAGAAAGTTGAAATGTGAACTTCCCCGGCTCATTATCGACACAAACTCATTTTTAAAAGATGTTATTTTCTGATCTGTGATATTTTAATGTTTCCTCGTCTCAAACAGACCTGGAGTTGTGTTTTTTTGTTTCATTCTCACATGTTTAACACACAAACCTGCAGATTTAGGCTGAGTTCTTCTCTCAAACTGAAAAAAACACTCTGTTCCACCTTGTGATGTCATCATGTGATGATCAGGAAGTGCTCCACTGCGTTTTGAAACTATACATCTTAACCAGAATCATTTGGATGATTTAAGCCCCTGGAATCACCAATCGACCACTGAGCTAAAGGTAAAAGGAGCTGTTAATGTGAAAAATGCCACTTTATGACATCACGAGGTGGAACAGAGCATTTTGAGCTTTGGACAATGAAACAAACACAGCTCCAGGTCTGTTTTTGAGGAGGTAACAGTGTTAGAACATGACGTAAAGCTACAAGAGTCAGTTTTGTGTGATACAGGACCTTTAAGCTCATTCTGTTATTTATTTATTGCACATTTATGACATTTTTTGGGACATAAATCTGCTTCATGGTTTTGTTTTCGATATTATCCCCGATCAGAACGTTTTCTGTGTCACCGCGACAGATCAGAGAAAGATTTAAAGAAAAGTACAAACCTGTCGGGCTAATACCAGAAGAGTGATGAAGAAGATGAAGAGCGACACAGAGCCCATTGTCTTCAGGTCCTTCAGTACTCCAGGCCTGCACACAAACAAACGCACACACACACACACACACACACACACACACACACACACAACACACACACACACATGAACACACAAACACACAAACATGAACATGAAGCAGAAACAGGAGGAGGAGGAGCAGGAGGAAGGTTACACTGAGAAAACCCAGAATAGCTGGTTGTGGTTCTGGAGTCAGCAAAGTGCCACATGTTACATAAACTGGACTAAAATAAAGTGAAGGTCAAAGGCGACGCAGGAGAACAGCACGAGGAGGAGAACGTGTCTGTGTTTTTAGCAGGTGAGCAGCATGAGGAGGAGGATGTGTCTGTGTTTTTTAGCAGGTGAGCAGCACGAGAAGGAGGATGTGTCTGTGTTTTAGCAGGTGAGCAGCACGGAGGAGGAGGATGTGTCTGTGTGTTTTTAGCAGGAGAGAGCACACGAGGAGGAGGATGTGTCTGTGTTTTAGCAGGTGAGCAGCACGAGAAGGAGGATGTGTCTGTGTTTAAGCAGGTGAGCAGCACGAGGAGGAGGATGTGTCTGTGTTTTTAGCAGGTGAGCAGCACGAGAAGGAGGATGTGTCTGTGTTTAAGCAGGTGAGCAGCACGAGGAGGAGGATGTGTCTGTGTTTTTAGCAGGTGAGCAGCACGAGGAGGAGGATGTGTCTGTGTTTTTAGCAGGAGAACAGCACGAGGTGGAGGATGTGTCTGTGTTTTTAGCAGGAGAACAGCACGAGGTGGAGGATGTGTCTGTGTTTAAGCAGGTGAGCAGCACGAGGAGGAGGATGTGTCTGTGTTTTTAGCAGGAGAACAGCACGAGGAGGAGGATGTGTCTGTGTTTAAGCAGGTGAGCAGCACGAGGAGGAGGATGTGTGTGTGTTTTTAGCAGGTGAGCAGCTCAAGGCCGTGGCTCAGTTGGTAGAGCGCTGTGTCCACGTGTCCTGCTCTCCACATAAACGTCACTGGTCGAGCGACTCCCACAGATGAACACTGCTGCTGTCGTGGCCTTGGGCAAGACACTTAACGCCCCTCACCCCAGTGTTGGTGTGTGTGACTCAGACCCACAGCACGGAGCTCATCGAGGCTGGAGCGGTTATAGCGGCGAACTGAGAGACGATTTCCATATTTGGAGTTTCAACACTGTCAATCAAACCTGTTGCTAACGCTAACAGAGCGACGTCGGGGAAAGAAGGACCTGATGTGTCTGTTATTAATGTTCATATGTTGATTTACAGACACAGACGTGAAATAAAAACCCCAGGATCATGTAGAGGGTTAATACGAACATCAGTTTTTCAATAGAAAGTGAATTGGAGCCAGAGTCAATGATCACTTCCTGTTTGGATGCGGCGGCTAACAGGTTAGCTTCGTCCATTTATATAAAGTGGTTCCATTTAGCGTCGTTTCGTCTCGATCACAGTGATTTTGTTCTGTGCCTGTGCTGCAGATGTACATGTTGAACTCTCAGGTTCAAACTCTGGCCTTGAATCATTTCCCAGGACTTTTCCAGGACATTTTAAACTATGTAATCACTGCGTCTACAAACACATTACCCCCGTTTTATATCGTTTGTTTTTTTTTTTTTTTAATAATGAAAGATGTGGCAAAACACAACACTGCAACTGTACAAACCAATTATTTTCCAGGTTTTCCAGTATTTCCAGGACTTGTGTGAAGCCTGAATCTGGCACAAAACAGAATCGACTGTGACGTTAAAAGTAAAATCCAGAAATGTTCACACTGACGACAGCTTTGTGACTGACTTTAGACAACTTCTTTTTCTACATTTGCATAACTTCAGAAGGAAACAGACGGAGCAACAACCAAATCACTTCGTCCTTGGTGAAGTTTTCACTGCAAACGTTTTATTTCTAAACTTAAATATGTGATTATTCTGATAATATAAAGGTAAAAAGTTCATGTTACACAGTTTTCTGATCTAATGTTTCCTCGTCTCAGACCTGGAGACGAGCAGGTCCCGGGACACCTCAGGAGGACCTCAGGAGGACCTCAGGAGGACCTCAGGAGGACCTCAGGAGGACCCCAGGAGGACCCCAGGAGGACCTCAGGAAGACCTCAGGAGGACCCCAGGAGGACCCCAGGAGGACCTCAGGAGGACCTCATTAGTCACGTTAAAGCTGTGACAGGAAGAGCTGCGCATTTCACTCAAACACAGTGAACATCGTTATATTTAAGATTTAAGAAAGGGCTACGACAGCAAAGGGGAGGTGTGTTGAGGCTGTGGAGCTGATCAGGGTGTAGAGTCAAAACGTCTTTGTTTGTATTAGCACGAGGCTGTAGTTTAGTGTAGGTTAGTGTAGGTTAGCGTAAGTTAGTGTAGTTTAGCGTAGGTTAGCGTAGTGTAGGTTAGCGTAGTTAAGTGTAGGTTAGCGTAGGTTAGCGTAGTTTAGTGTAGGTTAGCGTAGTGTAGGTTAGCGTAGTGTAGGTTAGCGTAGTGTAGGTTAGTGTAGGTTAGCGTAGTTTAGCGTAGTTAAGTGCAGGTTAGCGTAGTTTAGTGTAGGTTAGCGTAGTTTAGCGTAGGTTTGCGCAGGAAGCTAGTACGTGTGCACACTTGCCTGTCGAGAGTGTCGGTCGGGTACAGGATGTTGCTGACTCTGTCCAGCAGGGGGGCGTGCGTCTGGAGGATGATGATGTTGTAAATCACCAGGGCGACGAGCATCACCAGCATCTTCAGCTCGTAGTTTATCCTCAGGAACACGGAGCACGACACCAGGCCCAGGATACAGCAGTAAATGAAGTACTGCACACGGGAGAAGTACAACCATGAGTAAATGAAGTACTGCACACGGGAGAAGTACAACCATGAGTAAATAAATACACGACACAATACTGCTTTGGTCTAATTATACTCGATCTCATTTATTTTTAACTTTTAATGCTCGGCTAAAAACCGTCCGCACTAAACTGAAATGGGACAAAAATCTTTTTACTTCCCAAAAATGTCACATGTTTAAACTGGAGCCACTGCAGCTTTAAAACATTTATAATCATCCTGTTTTTAATGTTTTTAATGAACCAGAGATGTGTTTGGATTTGTTTGTATTGGTCTGTGTTTTAACTCAGGCTCCTGCTGTAGAAATAAATACAGAAATAGATAAATAGATAAATAAATAAATAGATAAAAAGATAAATAAATAAATAAAAAGATAAATAAAAAATAGATGAATAAATAAAAATAGACAAATAAATAAACAGATAAATACACAGACAAACAAACAAATAAATAAATAAATAAATAAAATAATTCTGGTAATAATATTTTTTCCTGATCCAGGTCGATCATTATTTCCAGTTTGCTTTAATTTTGTCGAGTTTTTCAAAAATGCTGTTTTTTCATTTTTCACATTTGTTCGTCCAAAGCCTCAGTCCAGACGTGGCTCTTTTCCCTCATCACGATTTGAAACGATGGATCCACATTTGAAACAGAATCAGATGAATTTCACCGAGAAGAAACGTTTCAGCTGAATTTAGAGGAACAGTTTTTGTGATATATTTTTGACTTTGTTTCATATTTGAACTAAAATGTGGATTTACCAAAGATTTGATTTTGACTTAAGTCGAGTTTTCAGGTATTTGTGCTTTACTTAAGTACATTTTACAGTGGATACTTTTACTTTTACTTTACTACATTTGAGAGCAGTATCTGTACTTTTACTCCACTACATGTTTGAACTGGACTGAAAAGTAAAAAGTACTTTTCATCTGATCTGAGGAGTTATTTTTACCATGTTCTGGAAACATCCTGAATAAAGTTTAAGAGTTTGAGCTTCAACTTTGAGCAAAAATAAAATAAAAACACAAAAAATTAAGAAGAAAAATGAAGAAAATGATTAATATTGTTTCTGTTGAACAAAATGTGTCATTTTAATCAATATCTCAACATTTACACTTTAACAAATGAGGAACCAGAAATCAGGACGCAGAACACAATGGTCTACAGTCCCTCAGCCAATCAGGACGCAGAACACAATGGTCTACAGTCCCTCAGCCAATCAGGACGCAGAACACAATGGTCTACAGTCCCTCAGCCAATCAGGACGCAGAACACAATGGTCTACAGTCCCTCAGCCAATCAGGACGCAGAACACACAATGGTCTACAGTCCCTCAGCCAATCAGGACGCAGAACACAATGGTCTACAGTCCCTCAGCCTATCAGGACGCAGAACACAATGGTCTACAGTCCCTCAGCCAATCAGGACACAGAACACAATGGTCTACAGTCCCTCAGCCAATCAGGACTCAGAACACAGTGCAGGTTCATACTCTGTAAAAAAAAACATGTAAAACTGCACAAAAAAATCCAGCGAGACCACGAAAGGTGAAGTGCGATATAGTGAGTATATCACGGTTAAATGAGTTTTGTTTTTTTTAATGTTTGAGTCGCACTTTATTTTTAGTCTGTAACATCTCCAAAGATCAAAATGCGACGTTCCACCTTGTGATGTCATGAAGTGGGAGTTTTCAAGTGAACAGCTCCTTTTAGTTCAATAGAAAGTGGCAACTCCAGATTCGCTGACATGATCCAAATGATTCTAGTGAAGGTGGAGTTTAAAAACACAGTGGAGCACTTCCTGTATCACCACATGATGACATCACAAGGTGGAACAGTGTGTTTTGAGGGTTTTTTTTTTCAGTTTGAGAAAAGGACTCAGCCTAAATCTGCAGGTTTGTGTGTTAAACATCTGCAGGTTTGTGACGATTAGATCAGATCAGAATCGATATCGAAGCTGAAAAAAAAGCTACGACCTTTTATTTTATTTCCCTTTTCCCCACGAGCTTCACCCTTTTCCACGATGATACATAACATTTAGCAGAGGACGCGGTTACTTCCCACCTCGGCTGAGTCAAAGCCAACAAGAGGTTACTCTGTAAAAATAGGGCCGGTTTAATACGAGCAGTTACACAACCAAAACACTGACTTTATGTAACGCAAAGTGAAAGTCAAAATATTCTGTTCAACGAGCCTGAAAATCCCCAGGTTTTAACTTGATTTTTGCGGCCGGGCCTGGTAACGACGCGTGTAAACATCGTGAATGCGCCGCCGTTAATGAGGCACTTACTCTTCCTCGATGAGACGCAGAAATATGGATTTAACGGTTCTGAAGTGTCCACGCAGCAGAAAAACGACACGAGAGATTTAGAGACTGAGGAGCTCGATTTCACCAACAGGAAAGTCTCTGTAAAACGAAACGCCTAAAGACGAGGAGATCGAGGTATGAAAGACGACACAACGGAGCGGACGGTGGCGAGGTCATGATGACAGCGAGGTCAAGAGACAGCGAGGTCAAGACGATGGCGAGGTCAAGATGGCGGCCAGGTCAAGACGACGGCGACGTCAAGACGGCAGCGAGGTCAAGACGATGCCGAGGTCAAGACGATGGCGAGGTCAAGATGGCGGCCAGGTCAAGACGATGAAGAATTTCTCCCTAAAACCTGCACAATTATAAAACACATCGTGTTGTGTAACTGTTATTTCTCCTGAACAGCTCCGTGTGGCTCAAAGTTCAAATATTACGGCTCGTTCTGGACCGGTACATTCTCCGATATCGACCCGATACTAAAGAACCGATATCAAAGAACTGATATCCGATCCAGCGAATCGCTCGTTTTTTCTGGTCAATAATCCAACGAGAACGACCCCCACAGGAGCCGCGCCGCTGTACAGCACCACAGACAAACGCTCCATCTCCCAGAGGACGAGCACAGGTTACGTTTAGTGACTTTACGGTTACCGGGGACGACCACAGACGTGTGGAGCAGATGAGGCGTCGTGACTCTTCACTGGACTGAGCCCGAAAATGTGTTTAGTTACAGAAAACTGAAAACCTGCAGGAAAATGTGTTTTATGACGTTCAGATACATGGTTCGTACTGCGAGTACTTTGAATACTTTTACACAGAGTTACATTTAAATTATAGTGTAAACATAAATAAAACATCTAGAAAAAAAATGTCTTAAGTTGTTTCTGCTGAACAAAACTCTGCTCAAATCTTTATCAAAATCACCACATTTCAAGATTTACCAGACTCAAAATCTGCAGAAATACGTTTACTTTACAGACACAAAAGTGAAATAAAAACCCCAGGATCATGTAGAGGGTTAATACGAACATTTAAGACCAACATGAGTCTGACAGACGCAGGGCCAGAGAGAGGGGACAGTTTAAAAAAAGACAAAGAATAGACTTAAAAAAAACAAGAAACAAAACAAAAAAAAGACAACAAAACCTCAAAATTACAAAAAAGAAGAAAATAAACAAAAAATAAATAAATAAACTCAAAATACTTCAAAAAATTTAGAAAATAAACTGAAAAAATGTATAAATAAACTCAAAATAACTAAAAAAAAAAAAAAAAAACTCAAATAACTCAAAAAATGAAGAAAATAAACAAAAAAAATAATACATAGACCCGAAAGAAAAAAAAGAACAGGAAAAAAAAAAAAGGAAACCTCAAAATAACTAAAAAAAACCCAACAGAACCCAGGATCATGTAGAGGGTTAATTTGAACATTTAAGACCAAAATGAGTCTGACAGCAGCAGGACAGAGAGAGAGACAGTTTTTCAATAGAAAGTGAATTGGAGCCAGAGTCGATGGAGCTGGAGATGCTCATGATCACTTCCTGTTTGTAACGCGGCGGCTAACAGGTTAGCTATGTTCATTTACATATACAATCTACGGGGCACATGCACTTCGAGGCCCCCAGAGACAAACTCAGACTCAGACTCAGGGCCTCCTTAAAAGCAGAACCGGCCCTGAGCAGCTCATCAAACCAGGATTTTACTCCTGCTGCTGTTTCGTTTGGCATCACTCACTGGCAGATAAAACGTCTCCTCTGCAGAGGGGTGGTCCTGGTACACACGCAGGCTCCCGTCGCTGCCGTTGGTGAAATTCACAGGTGCCACGGTCGTTAGCGCTTCAGACGGAGGCTTCTGTAAAACATCTGGAGCTCCTCTGGGATCCTCTACAAAGAACTGACACAAACACAATAGATGATGAGGGAAAAAGGCCTCGGATCATGTGCCATCCACCAAATATCACAATCATCGCATGTGTGTGGTGTTCTAAAGCGTGCCCCGAGGAGATGGCTTTAGCAGACGAGCTGACGGCGTGAGGAGAAGAGCACGATCACGAGAAGGAGCTGGATAAAGACAGGAAGCTCACAGTGGATTCCAGTTTTAGTCTTTTGTGCCGACAGACGCCAGCTAAAGATACAGACAATGCTTTTTCAAATATATTTTTTTATGTTGCAGTTTGAGGTCACTCCAGGACAGATCCGACTCAAATACTACAACACGAGCTCTGTAAAACGCCGTGAGTTTCAGAGGGATGAGCGTCGCCCCAGAGATCCACGATTCAGAAGTAAATATTGTAACTTTTGACTTTTTTAAAGGGTCACATCACATTGTTCTCTGATCTGGTTTAATGTCGTTTCCTCGTCACAAACAAACCTGGAGCTGTGTTTTATTTCATCATGACTCCACAAGTTTAACTCACAAACCTGCAGAGTTCTTCTGTCAAACTGAAAACTCTCTGTTCCACCTTGTGATGTCATCATGTGGTGATACAGGAAGTGCTCCACTGTGTTTTTAAACTCCACACACCTTCATTTCTAGAATCATTTGGATCATTTCAGTCGTGGAACAGCCACTTATCTCGACTGAACTAAAGGTAAATGGAGCTGTTCACTTGAAAACTACCACTTCATGACATCACAAGGTGGAACAGAGCATTTTGAGCTTTGCAGATGTTACAGACTCATAATAAAGTGACTCAAACATGTGAATGAAACAGAACACTACTCCAGGTCTGTTTTTGAAGAAATAACAGCTTTATAACATGGATTCAATCTCACAAGAGTCAACATAGGACCTTTAAATTGTGCTTGTGTCTCTACAGTTCTCATCTCTGACACCCGTGGATCATTTTAAATCATAATATTCACCTAAAACGACTTTATAAAATGGAAGCTGACGTCGCCGTAAACGTCATCAGAACAAAAGTCTGATTTATCACGACACATCTGTGGATTATGGAGATCAGGAGTCTGTCTGATCCTCTGATTAACCACACACATATACACACACACACATATACACACACACACACACACACACACACACACACAGACACACACACACACACACACACACACACACACACACACACACACACACACACACATCGTCTCAGGACTTTTCTGTATTTTATAATTAATTAGTTCAGCAGATCCACATCTCTGACAAACAAAGACCCACTAACACTGGACGTTATGTAACAAGCAGAAAGAAAATATGTCACTCAAACGAGACTTTAGAAACTACACGGGCTGGAGCCATAGGAAATATATATTTATATAGATAGATAGATATAGATTTAGAAATAGATTGTTGTTGTTGTGATTATTTCTCACCATGTTGAAGACGGACATGACCAGGATGAGGGCCGTGGTCAGGAGGGTGAGGACCAGTCTCAGCCAGGGGTTATTAGTGACAATGATCCGTGAAGAGGCTGGAACCCAGGACAGAGAGCAGACGGAGCCTTTCCCTCCCTGCTGCAAACACAACAGGAAGTCAACATGGACACGCACTTATCAGGCTCCGACTAAAACACGAAACACACACTACAGACGAAAGCTCAGACACACCTCCTCACGTCTTTTATTGTCTGTATTTTTAATATTTTTTACTGTTTAAATTTTGGTTATTATTATTATTATTTTTACATTTATGTATTTATTTATTTTCATTTATTTTTTATTTGTAGTTTATTTTTTATTTGTAGTATTTTTTATTACGTTTTATTTGTAGTTTATTTTATTTTTATTTGCAGTAGTAGTATGTTTAACTTGCCCAGTCTTATAGTCTATTAATTAATCTAAAATAGTAAAAAAAAACAAAAAAAACATTAATTGCTGAAACCCACACGCACAAAATCCCCCGAGACAAATTAACTTAAAAATCTTCTCAGTAGCAGTATTTTTTTGTCTGAACGACTGCGGTGGTGGCGGCTTCTTTAAAAACTTCTAAGAAATCTGGTCTGATCACAAAAGCCAAGTAACGCTCCCTCCTCAGATGAAAAGAACACACTCCAAGAGCTTCATTTAACAAAATCGAACTCACAAAAGCAGCAGAATGTGTCTTTATCTTAGTCAATTCTGAGCGCCCACACGGCTCCACTCGGGCCCTTATTAGCAACATGCTCCGTGCTAATTGGAGGTTAGCACAAAGCCGCCCAATCATGTTCTGTGTCCACGTTCAGGGCGAGGGCGAGTGTGTGAGAACATCGTCGATCGTCCTCGTTAATTGGGAGTGACCATAGACTGTAACGAAGAAGTGACTAAGTGAGCCTGACGTCAGCTCAGCTCCAAATGAAGCTCGACGAGGCTAAAAGGGAAAGAAGACGCCTGATGTGTGTGTTTTTAATGTTCATGTGTGATTTACAGACACAATAGAAAATAAATAAATAAATAAATAAATGTAAAAAAAAAAAAAAATCTAAATAAACTCAAAATTACAAAAAAAATAAAAATAAAAATAACTCAAAAAACAACATTAAAAAAAATCTAAATAAACTCAAAATACCTTAAAAAAAATAAAAAGAACTCTTCAAAATAACAAATTAATAAACTAAAAAAAAAAAACAACAACCAAAAAACCTCAAAATATATATATATATAAAAAAAAACAACAACACACACAACCTCAAAATAACTTAAACTAACTTAAAAAATGAAATCCAGGATCATGTAGAGGGTTAATCTGAACATTTAAGACCAAAATGAGTCTGACAGCAGCAGGGACAGAGAGAGGAGACACAGTTTTTCAATAGAAAGTGAATTGGAGCCAGAGTCGATGTAGCAGGAAGCGCACACACGTTCACTTCCTGTTTGAACGCGGCGGCAGCAGGTTAGCTCTGTCCGTTATATAAACAGACTGTGGGAGTGACACTTCGAGGATCATAAAAGTTTATAAAGATCATGATCCGTGTCAAACAGAGTCACATGGAGCTGGGGAGAAATGATCTTCATCCGGATCATTATTACAGCTTCAGTTCATTTTGTTACTTAATAATAAATAAAAGTACAGATACTGGAGCAAAAAATACTCAAGTAAAAGTAAAAGTATCACATGAAAAATCTACTTGAGTAAAAGTATTAGAGTATCTGTTTAAAAATGTGCTTAAAGAGTAAAAAGTTAAAGTGTTTTATGTAGATTTTGAGTCTTATAAAGCTTCACATGTGGAGATTTTGATAAAGATTTGAGCCGAGTTGTTTTTTCCAGCTGTTTTTATTTTTATATATTTTTGTTTTGCTCAAATTCTGAACGTGTTAAAATAAACCTCAGACTTTTCTGCAGCTCTCATAAAAATAGTTTTACTTTTAACTTTTCAGTCTTGTTAAATAATGTAGTGGAGAAAGTACAGATACTGCTCTCAAATGTACTCGAGTAAAAGTAAAAAACCTCCTCACAATCAGACCTGGAGTTGTGTTTGTTTCATTCACATGTTTGAGTCTCACTTTATTATTCGTCTGTCACATCTCCAAAGCTCAAAACGCTCTGTTCCACCTTGTGATGTCATCAAGTGGTAGTTTTCAAGTGAACAGCTGCATTTTAGTTTGGCAGTTCCAGGTCTGAAATGATCCAAATGATTCTAGAAATGAAGCTGTGTGGAGTTTAAAAACACAGTGGAGCACTTCCTGTATCACCACATGATGACATCACAAGGTGGAACAGAGTGTTTTTATCAGTTTGAGAGAAGAACTTGGCCTAAATCTGCAGGTTTGTGAGTTAAACGTGTGAATGAAACAGAAAAACACGACTCCAGGTCTGTGTGAGACGAGGAAACATCAGAACAGAGAAAAGTTCAGTATTTTACTACATTTCACAAATTTAAACTTCAGCTCGTCCATTTTTAAATATTTAATCCTACAGAGTGCGTAATATCCTCGTGGGCGTTGGAGCGAGTGCATTCATCAAGAAATCAATGCAAAACCTACCAGAATGTGACCGGCGAAGCACAGAAGAAGAATCAGAGCCAGCAGCAGGAACGCCAGCCCGAAGGAGATCCCCAGCACCGCCGTTCTGCAACAAACCGACGCAACATCACTCTGCCGCCCCATCAGAGCGAGGATATAACGAGGATTAAATGTGCTCTCTCTCAACGTGAAATCTATTTACTCTGACAGTCGCTTTATCAACACGCTGAAGTGGTGCGCGGGAGCTCGTAATGGAGTCATGTTCACGTTCTGAAACATACGGGAGCTAATACGACAGATTTAAAGCCCCGATAAAACACGTGAAGTCAGCTTTAAAGCAGGAGCAGCAGAGGTGAACGAGAAAATCAATGCATCCCCCTGACTCTGGATTACACATGTGAGCCCAAAAAGCTGTAAATTAGTCCAACTCAAGGTATTTTATTTCAGCGTTCAACCGGCGCACTTAAAAATGCACTTTACTTCTGCTAATCTATAATCGCTGGCAGATGGTTGGGGGTCTTTCGAATCTATTTGCGATGTAGTGTTTTAGCATTCCACCTCTTCGATCTCGGTGACGCAGGCCGCAGGATCAGGCAGCTGGCGTCAAATGTGGGTTTTTTTTTCCCCCGTCGACACGCCGCCGCAGCTGGAGAGTGAGGAGGGATCAGGTCGGGGTTAAAAGAGAGTCTAACCTGGGCAGGACGAGGATCTGCACCACAAAGATGCAGCAGAAGATGAGGCAGGCGCAGGTGACGTAGTACTTGAAGGCTGGTAATGTTGTGGATCTGTACTGTGGAGAAGGAGAGAGAGGGCTTCAGGAGGAAGTAAAGACACAAGAATACACACAAGAATACACCGATACGGCTTTTTCAGGCCTGATACTGACACGATACTGTGACTTTAAGTATCTGCAAAAGAGAAATAAAATATGCCAACTGGACAAAAAGTTATAGGACTGAAGACGTTTGGCTGCTCGTCCAAGTCTCTTCTTCAGTCAGATTCCTGCTGGACACTGCCTTATATCTGTCTGAAGGGGGCGCTAACGACACTGAAACTCTCCGAAACACCTGTTACCTACAGGTTCTGTTTGTAGTCTGGGTCTATCGCGCTGATCTAAGTGTGCACCGTCTCTGAGTGCTACTTAGCAGAGTCATTCAAGCCCCTACTCAGTGATTTCACACCTTTTATGCCAAGTAGCTCCTCCCTTCAGACGGATAAGTGTCCAGCAGTAACTGAAGCAGCCAAACGTCTTCAGTCCTACAAGGTTTTCCTCTTATTTATTGCAAATTCTGTCAAAATCTGGTTGGTCTCGTTCTTGGATCTCGTCTCATCTTGTGGGACTCGTGTCTCTAATGATGCGTCTCTAGTTATGTCGAAACTGTGGACGACACAGTTTAAACGACACAAACACAAGCTCATCACTGACTTTTAAAACACTTAAAACAGAAATCAGGAGTGAAACCAGATCGATTTCCTCTAAACACGACTCAACGACGCCAGAAACTGCACATTTTACCCCCGAGATTAGTCCTACCTCTTTCTCCAGCGTTTTATTGTGAAAAAACAATGAGATGCGCTGGATGCCCTCGGACTTAAGCCACTGCCTGCACAAATAAGACACAAACAAAACAAGCCGTGTGAGTATCTGAAATCAATCCTCCTCCTGAGTTAATCCCACTCGCTCCAGTTATGGGGCCTAAACGAGCAGATCCGCCGTCTCTGTTGCTAAGTGTCGAGACGAAGCAAAGAACTGAAACCAGCGCTTACTTTTGTGAGTTGATGCCATCGATAGTTCGGATCATTCGCTCGTTAAGCTCCTCCTCAAACCTTCTCCTCTGAGACTTCGACCTGGCATTAAAAAACAGAATGAAATTAAAAATCCACCCGTCTTCTCCTTCTCTTGGACGTGAGACTCTTTATTCACCTTTCTCTCCTCTGGAAGTGGTACAGCCCCATCGGAACGTCCTGTGAAAGAAGCGTTTGGGTTTATTACACTGTGGAAACGTTTCTCTGGAAACCGTGGGCTCGTTCGTTCTCACCGTGGTGTTGATTTTGCCGTTGTCCGTGGTCATGCTGTCTCGGTGGTGGAGGTTGGCGAACGGCTTGGCGGCGCCCCAGGACTCGAGGTAACGGGTCATTCTGACAGACGCTCGCATTTTACCTCCATCCAGAGAGGGCCGAGAGCGGACGCCGAGGAGAGGGCTGTGTCGGTCAGTCTGAGGAAGAACCAGCAAAGTGTTCATCAGAAACGACGGCGGAAAATAGAGGTTATGTCCTCGCTGTGTCCTACAGGGGGCGCTATTTAGAGCTCAGACATTTTATTGGTGACCGAATGTCCTGCAGGTGAAAAAGTAGAGCACTGAAACATTCCCACAATGCACCTTGGAAAGTCGAGAGTGTCGGTGGTCACTAAATCGGTCAATATAGACCATGATGCACTGCAAGAAAAACAACAGCGACGACAGACGAGTCTTAACTGGACACGACACGACTGAGTGAAGCAGAAAGAAGCTCTGGTCTCACCGTTCAACCTGATTATGGTTAAAACACTTAACCCTGCAGAACCCACAGGGTCAAATTTGGCCGCAGTTAATTGCTGCTACCCAAAATGAACAAACAAACAAAAAAGTCAAATTTCAATTCAAAAAAGCCCAGAGTGCCACTTCTGGCCCCTGCATAGAGAGTCGTAGTGACAAGATGGAAAACGACAAACAAAATAGTTTTTTCACAAAACCAGCGGTTAGTAAAGTTGTGTTTTTGTTTTTTTTGTTAATCTTTTTAGTCATAGCTTGCAGACTGTCTAAGGTGCCTTTTATATTCTTTTTGGATAAATTAGCGAGCCCAGTGAGTCAAATTTGGCCCTGATCCTAAATTAGAGAATAAAAGGTTCAAATTGAAAAAGTGGATATTTCAGTGATTTGATGCAATGTTCATAATTTTCCAAAGAAGAAAAAGGTTGTTGGGTTCTCCAGGGTTAAATAAACTATTGCTAGCGTTAGCCGTGTACCTTAGCAAAGAGCGAGAATTTCCACATCTCAGACAAACATTAACAAATCTTATCCATTTATGTGAGATGCGACTTGTCAAACACGTGTCGTTAGACGTGTCCCAGTCTGATCAGGATTTATGACACAAATCAGGTTTTATCAGAGTTTAGACTTTACACTTTTTTTCACCCAAACTCCAAAGTCACAGAAAGTCGTGAGCCGTGTGTCCGAATCTCTGTGAACGAGTCTCTGTAGAGTCTAAAGAGTGTGGGTCTGTGGAGTGAACGAGGGGTCAGGGGCTGGGGGAGACATTCAGACACAGCACAGGTATAAGTGCTTTTTAACTGTCTATGGGCTAGCTCAGCACAGTGTCTCAAAGCTAACAGTCACTTTTCATAAAATTGGAAAACAACCTGTTAAAATTCAAATAAATTCAAATAAAAATTACACAATTATTTTTAAATGTATAATACTTCAGTTTGTGATGTTGTTTTAATGTTTATTCTGCCGCAAAATTAGCACTAGCA
Source organism: Periophthalmus modestus (assembly GCA_019594935.1). NCBI lineage: Eukaryota > Metazoa > Chordata > Actinopteri > Gobiiformes > Gobiidae > Periophthalmus > Periophthalmus modestus. The sequence continues at coordinate 32,425,879 of JAIEZT010001318.1, forward strand.
TTAGCATTAGCATTGAGGCACAAACATGTCTCTTTCTAAACACAGAAGTGTCTCTGGTGAAGTATTTTATTTGTGTTTAACATGTCCCTGTCCACTGTCCGACCCTCTGACCTCTGACCCCTGACCTCTGACCCCTGACCTCTGACCCCTGACCCTGCAGCCCCCTGTCCGCTGGCTCATCTTTAAATATTCATTCATTTTAGCGAGACTCTAAAAACCAAAAACCTAAATGTGATTAAAGTCTGAGCGATGTGGCATTAAAATGGAAAAAATACTCTGAGTGACTGACAGTTTAATTAAACAATCACAGTGAAGCGTTAACTCAGAATAAACAGATTAAAACCACTTAATGTCAAGAAAATTGTGATTTTCTGGAATATCTGGCAACCCCTAATTAAACAGAACAGAATTAATAATGAATATATAAAGATACAGTCTCGAGAAATGCAAATTCTTAAACGTAATTAACTCCTCAGCTGGTACTTTGCAGCTGATTTAATCAACGCTCTCTGCTGGTGCGATGCTAACTGGAGGCACTGCTCTGTTTGAGGCTTTGTTAGACTTTAATTTGAGCTTCGTTTGAACACAATCGGACCAGAAAGAACCGACTTAGCTGGACTACAACACGTGAGCTGAGCTGTTAAACAAGTCCCTCTCAAATAACATCACCGTCACAAGCTAGCATTAGCATTAGCATTAGCATTAGCCAACAGTTTCTCAGTTAGTCACTTGCACCTTTTTGTTGGAAATTCTAAACAGGACCATGCGCTCAGATTTAAAAGTGTTTTTTTGTGCATTTCCAGACTAACGTGTGCATTGCGTCTCCATGGTAACTGCTGAACATTCCGCCAATACACATACATGCAGAACAGCCCCGGTGCGACGTCACTGCAGAGTATCAATAGTGATCGTTCAGAGCCGTATAAACCCGGTGAACGTGAGCCGCAGGTGGTCGCAGAGCGGTCTCGGCCGTAGCTCTTGACATCGACGACCTGAGAGTGTTTGGACCCACGGAAAATACGTCTGAGTCAAGGACGAGGCACCTGCGCTCTTATTTTGAAATGTGTTCTGAGAGGCTCTCCAGCGAAGAGCCATCAGCGCTCAAAGCACAAAGAAAACCTGCAGTAAAGGGACAGAAAATACGCTCTCACACAAATATCAGACTCAGAGCAGAAGATTTCACTGGCTCCTGCAGCTCGTGTTCAGCATGTGTCTGTTTTTCTGTCTCGCTGCTCTTCTCTGGTCTCAACCGGCGTAAAAGTCACATTTTACTCTATTTTTTTATGCTCTGACGTCGTTTCCTCATCACAAACAGACCTGGAGTTGTGTTTTGTTTCATTCCCACTTGTTTAAACGCACAAACCTGCAGATTTAGGCTGAGTTCCACCTTGTGATGTCATCAAGTGGTGATAGGGGAAGTGCTCCAGTGTGTTTTTAAACTCCACACACACCTTCATTTCTACACTTTAAAACAGGGTCCGGGACTTATTAGGTGGTACTTACGGTGGTACTTAGTAGATACTTGACTAGTACTTACGGTGGGAGTCACTGTTGTACTTGCAGTGGTACTTTTACTTCCCAATGACATCATATTCTTTAAAATTCTGCATTAGCTCTTTTTTTTTCTAACTGCAATAACACCACATCACTACACCCCTCAACAGACACCAAAGTAACACTGTACTGCTTTAAGTACCACAAAGGACTGCTATTAGTTATACTGTATAAGTCCCAGCCAAAGTATCATGAGTACCACAGGAACATAACTACCACTACCACAGTAATTACCAGTTAAGTATCTGCTAACTACCACAGTAAGTACCTAGTAAGTCCCAGACCTTATTTTAAAGTACTACCACGTGTTACTCAAACACAAATGTGAATGAAAAAACACGACTCCGGGTCAGTTTGAGCCGCAGCAGCAGCGTCAGAACCTGGTTTAAAGCTCAGAAGAGTCCGTTTGTGGTAAATGAGCTTTAAGAGGTCACAGTGAGAGTGAAAACATCCTGATGACCCGGTGGAGACTGGAGGACGGCTGCTTCCTGGATGAGAACAGTGACGATCAATATCAGTGAAGATGACACCTCTTGATCCGTTTCCCTGTTTAAAGCTCAGATCCTCTGGTGTTTCTTCAGGGCAGAGCTGGTGTAGAACGAGCAGCAGGATCAGGAACGTCGACTCTCAGACTCTCACTACAGTGTTTCAGGGAGAGAACTTTCACTAGAGCTTATACATCTGCTCTTATTATGAGAACTACAGAACAATACGAACAAAAGAACCAAACACATCTCTGCTCAGGTCCATTTAAAACCATAAAAACAGGAGGATTATAAATGTTTGTCTCACATTATTAAAGCTGCAGCGGCTCCAGTTTTTCATCCTTCAAATGTGTCACATTTTTGTCCTATTTCACTTCTAAAGACGACAGTTTTTAGACAGAGCCAGTCGTGAGATCTTGGATTAAAAGTTTTTCCTCTCCTCTCCCCCCTCTCTCCTCTTTTTCTCTCCTTCTCTTTCTCCCACATCTCCCTTCTCCTCTTTTTTGCTCACTTTTTGGCCATAGACAATCATGACATCTTGGATTAAAAGTTCTCTTCCCCCTCTTCTCCTCCCTTTCTCCTCTCCTCTGTCTCCTCATCTTGCTCTCTACTCTTTCTTCTCATTCCCTTTCTCCTCTCATTTTCCCTCCCTCTCTCCTGCTCTCCTCCTCCCTCACTCCCTCCATCTCCTCTCCTTTCCCTTTCTTCTCCTCCTTCCTTCTGTTCTCTCCTCTCCCCTTCTTTCCTCCTCTTCTCTCCCTCATCTCTCTCCTCCTCCCTCTTACTCCCGCTCCTTTCCCTCTCTCCCTCCATCTCTCCCTCTCTTCTGCTGTTTTCCCTCTGTCCTCCTCCCTTATTCTCTCCCTCTCCCCTCCTTTCCCTCTCTTCTCCTCCTTCCTTCTGTTCTCTCCTCCTCTTCTCTCCCTCCTCTCTCCTTTCCCTCTCTTCTCTCTTGCTTCTCTTCTCTCCTATCCCCTTCTTTCCTCCTCTTCTCTCCCTCCCTCTCTTCTCCTCTTTATCGCTCACTTTTCAGCCATAGACAATCATGAGATCTTATATTAAAACTTCCCGTCTCAAAGTTGAACAAAAGGCGACATTTTGAGTCAGTTTGTCTCATTTTACAAACACATTTTCACAGTGTTGTTCATGGCCGACCTTCTTTTTCGTTTAAATATCGTTTATGCCACACGCACCGATTCCCGAGCAGCTGATCTCACTGTCGAACCAACAAACCAACAAACCAAACTCCAAACTGGATCATTTAAGCCCGAGCAGCGAGCGCACGATTATAAAACTGAAGGACAGACACGAGGCAAAGTACGAAAAATCTAACAAACACTTTGAGCGTTTTTCTGAAGTCTCCCCCAAAAGCACTTGAACAAAAACAAGTGCACTTCACACGGCCTTCAGTCTGAAACGACGGAACTGGCAGACGCACCATCGCCTGGAAAAAAAAGACTGGACCTCAGACTGGATTTTTCAAAGCCTGACGGCGTCGTGCCCACGATGAGACGACATCAGGAGGAGAGAACTGCTAAGCTCCGTTTTGCCGTTTGCCCTGCCAGCGTCAGCGGGCACGACGCCGCCAAAGAACGAACGAACGAGGAGGAAACAGCACACGGACTTTTAACACGGTCCGCTCGGAGGAATCCCCTCTCTCATACTGCACAGTGACATCACAAAGGGGGTGTTCTACGAGGATGTCTATGGCGGAATGTTCAGCAGTTAGCATGATGACACGAGGTGCACGTTAGCCAAAAAAAAAAATTCATAAATATTAGAAGATTGTCTTAAAACTCAAGAAAAAAAACACAAAAAAAGTTTACACTGGTACAAAACAGCAAATATATTTTAGAGAATTTATACTTTGCAGTGACGTCACACTGGGGGTGTTCTACGTGGATGTCTATGGCAGAATGTTCAGCAGTTAGCATGGTGACACGAGGCACACATTAGCTCACACAGACACAACAAACACAACAAGGTTTTAACTGGTACAAAACAAAACAAAGCAAAAATATGTTAGAGAAATCGATATTTTGCAGTGAAAGTACAAGGGGGGGTTCTATGTGTATCTCTATGGCAGAATGTTCAGCAGGTAACATGGTGACGCAATGCACACGTTAGCCAAAAAAAAACAAAAAACAAAAACGTCAGAAGATTGTCTTAAAACTCAAGAAAAAAAACACAAAAAAAAGTTTAAACTGGTACAAAACAGCAAATATATTTTAGAGAATTGATACTTTGCAGTGACGTCACACTGGGGGTGTTCTATATGTATGTCTATGGTGGAATGTACAGCAGTTAGCATGATGACACGATGCACGCGTTAGCCACAAGACAACACTGGAAGATTGTCTTAAAACTCGAGAAAAAAATAGAAAAAGGTTTAAACAGCAGGTTTTCAGGAGCCTGTGATCAGTCCGAGCTCATGGTTCTGTTTGAGAAAACGTGAGGCTAATGCTAATGCTAATGCTAATGCTAACATGTGACTGATGTTATTTGAGAGGAACTTGTTTAATCACATGTTGTTGCTCAGCTAAGTCAGTTCTTTATGGTCAGACTGTGTTAAATCAGACATATTCAGAGATTTTAATCGCTTAGGACACTGTTATGACAGTTTTTCACGGACCTTGGGGTTGATGACCAGGAAGGTGACGACTCCGTGTTCTTTGAGGTACGAGTCTCGGCTCTGTCCGTTCCCTGGCTCCACTTTGTACGATCCGTTCAGATGTTCCAAGGTCACGGAGGAAATGTGCACCCTCCTGGAAACGACACAGACGATAATGAACCTCAACAACAGCCTCCACAGTCCTCACGTGTCGATGCAGACTCCAGACCAAGAACAAGGCACGAGGTCGAGTCGAGTGGACAGAAAACGTTCTTAAAGCTCCTAGATAATTTCACATCTTCGTTATTGTTGCACTGAAAACTGTGAGAGTGGAGCTTCATCTACGTCCAGAGTTGGTGGAGTTGTTCAGAAGATAAAATGTCTGTTCTCAGTCTCGGATTTTGTAAAATAAATTTCCCCAAAAAATGCAACTTATACATGTTTTCTTCTTCATTATTCTGCATTTTCTGGGTGTGACTTATACTCCAGAGCGACGTATACGTACACCACACAAACTTGACTTGTCCTTGCATGTTTTTCAAGGTATTTCTGAGCAATAAAAACACCTCAAACTGAATAAATGCAGGATAGATCAGTTTCACACTGAGGAACATTCTAGGGATTAACCTGAAACAAAATTAACTCTTATGAGTTTTAATCCATGTTATAATGTTGTTTCCTCCTAAAAAACAGACCTGGAGTCGTGTTTTGTTTCATTCACATGTTTGAGTCACACTTTAGTATGAGTCTGTCACATCTGCAAAGCTCAAAACGCTCTGTTCCACCTTGTGATGTCATCAAGTGGTAGTTTTCAAGTTCACAATGACATTTTACCTTTAGTTCAGTAGTAGATTGGCAACTCCAGAGCTGAAATGATCCAAATGATTCTAGTGAAGGTGGAGTTTAAAAACACAGTGGAGCACTTCCTGTATTACCACATGATGACATCACAAGGTGGAGCTGAGTGTTTTTTTTCAGTCTGAGAGAAGAACTCAGCCTAAATCTGCAGGTTTGTGTGTTAAACATGTGAATGAAACAAAAAGACACAACTCCAGGTCTGTGTGTGACGACATATCAGGTGCAGTCAGTTTTTTTTTTGTTTTTTTTAAATAATTTTTAAATATTGATTTTGTTTCGTGAATTTGTCTCAGTTTGTAATTTTGTCCCCCTGTGAATTTGACGTCCCTGATATAGGACAATACTATTTAATAGAGGGCCAGATAAAATTAATATAGTTAAAATACAGATTTGTGTCCTAATACAGTGAGTTTTTGGGTCTAGTCACTAATAGAAATAATGAAATGACGAAGGTTCAATCTGACTCCTCCCCCTTTTTACAGTATGACATCATCACTTTCTGGAATAAGAAAAACACATATTGTCCATAATCACATTTATGTTTTCAGAAATCTCTCTCTGGTCTTGTCTTAGGCGGAGCTTCTTACCCGGGCACGCCTCCTGCTTCCATGTGATTGGCTAAAGTGACGTCATGTGACCAGACATCGTACTGCCACTTCCTGAGCCCGATGACGCCGCAGAGGACGTTTCCCGAGTGGACGCCCACACGCATGTTGATGTCGACACCTGTGGCATCTCGGACTTTCCTGGATTAGAGACAAAACCATGAGACTCGTGTTACAGGCGGCGAATATTAGAATGTTTAAGATAATACAGTTTGTTTGTGTCGGACGTTTGTTTGTTTTCCGTGTTTGTTTGTTTTCCGTGTTTGTTTGTTTGTTGGACGTTTGTTTGTTTTCCGTGTTTGTTTGTTTGTTGGACGTTTGTTTGTTTTTCTCAGTTTGTTCGTGTCGGACGTTTGTTTGTTTTCCGTGTTTGTTTGTTTGTGTCGGACGTTTGTTTGTTTTCCGTGTTTGTTTGTTTGTGTCGGACGTTTGTTTGTTTTCCGTGTTTGTTTGTTTGTGTCGGACGTTTGTTTGTTTTCCGTGTTTGTTTGTTTGTGTCGGACGTTTGTTTGTTTTCCGTGTTTGTTTGTGTCGGACGTTTGTTTGTTTTCCGTGTTTGTTTGTGTCGGACGTTTGTTTGTTTTTGGTGTTTGTTTGTTTTCCGTGTTTGTTTGTGTCGGACGTTTGTTTGTTTTCCGTGTTTGTTTGTGTCGGACGTTTGTTTGTTTTCCGTGTTTGTTTGTTTGTTGGACGTTTGTTTGTTTTCCGTGTTTGTTTGTTTGTCGGACGTTTGTTTGTTTTCCGTGTTTGTTTGTGTCGGATGTTTGTTTGTTTTCCGTGTTTGTTTGTTTTTCGTGTTTGTTTGTTTTCCGTGTTTGTTCGTGTTGGTGCGAGGGAGAGAGGTCTGGTATTTTACTTGATGGCCTCACACATATCCAGGCCCATCTTCACGCAGTTCCTGGCGTGATGCGGCAGCGACTCGGGCAAACCAGACACGCAGTAATAACAATCGCCCAAGATCTTGATCCGCATACATTCATTCTCCTAAAAAAGTAGAAAAAAACAGATAAAAATAGAGTTAAACACAGAAATATGTAAAAAAAAACAAAAACGTAAAGATCTCTGCTCTGATGTTGTTTCCTCATCACAGACCTGGAGGTGTGTTTTTTTTTGTTTCATTCACACAAAAAACCTGCAGATTCAGGCTGAGTTCTTCTCTCAAACAGAAAACACTCTGTTCCACCTTGTGATGTCATCAAGTGGTGATACAGGAAGTGCTCCGGTGTGTTTTTAAACTCCACACACCTTCACTTCTAGAATCATTTGGATCATTTCAGCTCTGGAGTTGCTGATGTCGACTGAACTAAAGGTAAAAGGAGCTGTTCACTTAAAAAAAAACACTTGATGACATCACAAGGTGGAACAGAGCGTTTTGAGGTTTGGAGATGTGACAGACTCATGATAAACATGTGTGAATGAAACAAAACACAACTCCAGGTGTGTTTTTGAGGAGGAAACACGACTCAAAGCTCACACGAGTCCATTTTGCGTAACTTAGAATCTTTAATCACATTTTTTCGCTGTTATTCATCAATCACAATGTTCAATTTGATTTTACTTTTTCATAATTTAACACTTAAAAACATTTTAAAATCCAAATGGACCCATTTATTGTCCAAAGTGTGAGCTCTGGAGCCTCTGACAGACGAGAGGCTGGAGACTCTTCACAAACCCGAGCTTTTCATCCACAGTTTGAAACGATCTGACCTCGATTTGATTAAAATATAACAACACACAGAGCGAGAAGAACACGCCCCCAGCCCGACCGACCGGAACGACATCAACGAGGATCCGCTTCAGTCAGGATTTTACCTCCATTTTACCTCCATTTTACCTCCAGAGCCTCGTCGTTTCTTTTATTTAAGTATCGTTCACTTAGAGACACGCTGCATTAAGTCACTGAACAAAAACAATAAGAAAAAAACAAATTCAACATTAAAGTCAATGTGAACACAATAAATGAAACAAGGTACTGCCCCCTCCACCCTCCTCCACCCTCCATCCTCTATCCCTCCATCCTCCTCTAAATAATAATAATATTAATAATGCCTTACACTTGTAATCCGCTTTATCACAGCCTCTCAAAGCGCTACACTGAAGTCATTATTCATTCACTCCACACTTGGTGATGGTAAGCTACTATTGTAGCCACAGCTGCCCTGGGGTAGACTGACTGAAGCGAGGCTGCCAGTTTGCGCCATCGGCCCCTCCGACCACCACCGATCATTCACACACACACCACTTTCATACTAGGCAATGTGGGTGAAGTGTCTTGCCTAAGGACACAATGACAGAACTTGGTCCGAGCTGGACTCGATCCTCCGACCTTCGGGTTGGGCGACCAACGCTCTAACCACTGAGCCACTGTCACCCCCGCTCTAAACCTCTGTCCTCCATCCTCCATCCCTCCATCCTCCATGCCACCCTCCTCCATCCCTCCATCCTCCATCCCTCCATCCTCTATCCCTCCATCCTCCATCATCCATCCTCCATCCCTCCATCCCTCCATCCTCCATGCCACCCTCCTCCATCCCTCCATCATCCATCCTCCATCCTCTATCCCTCCATCCTCACAAACATCCAAAACATTCAGCCATGACCAGTAAAGTCACACACACACACACACTCACACACTCACACACACACACACACACACATCACACACACACACACATCACACACACACACACACACACACACACACACACACACACACACACACACACACACACACACACACACACACACACACACACACACACACACTCACACAGTTCCAGGTCAAACTGAAGCTCTCTCTCTCTTTTCCTCTTTTATCTGAGTCTCTCCAACACAAACACAGGCTCCACATATGAAAAAACACTGATATTTCCTTTAAAAATATAAGTTAATCTTTCCATTTGAGACGAGTCCAGGACTAAACGAGGCCCGAGCGGCTCGTCCCACCAGCGCCGCCACCGTGAACCTCACACTACCACATCATCACATCAGGTTTGTGTTTTGTTCAGTTCTGGGTCAGTGGTGGGTGACCTCAGGGTTTGGAGTCAGCACTTGTACTTTATGATTCATTTACGAAAAGTCTGTACGAAACCACGAAACCAGAAACTCCTGAAGTGTCCAACGTGCTTTAAATCCCACTCCCACAGAGACAATAACACTCTGACAACCATTTCTAACCACAGACTGTCTGGTTGGGAGGCAAAAGCTTCACCCACAATGCGGCTGCTGCAGACAGACATATAAATAATCCATTAGCTTCAACCGCTACGTTTTCAGAGCCATTTCACTGAAGCAATAACAGTTAAGAGCAGTGAACATGTTTCTCAGGCCTGTCACATTCACACAGCTCCATGTCTGATCTACTGCACAAAACATCACAAACATATAAAACATAATCCTGAAACGTCACAACCATATCGGGCTTGTGTCAATCAGAAGAACAGTCATTTCTGCCTCTTTTTCAACTAAAATCACCCCTGACAGATCAGAAAGTGGGAGATGTCACACGATAATCAATAATATCGTTTATCGTGATGAAAAGGGACATTTTATATTATGGTGAGAATCGCCAACAAAGATAATCACCTTTAAATCACCTGAATGTGCAGAAAAAAAACAAAAAAAGGCTTATCCACAGGGGTGTCGCCAGGGGGGGACAGAGGGGTATGTTGTCCGGGGCCCCAGGGTCTTAGGGGGCCCAGAGTAGGACCCTCTTCCTATTAATTTGTATGACAGGGGCCCATGTGAGGTTTATTGCTTCAAACCTCCACATTTCAGCCGACGCAACATGTTAACAGTCCTACATTACACAAGTTTTACTCAGGCTAAATCTGCAGAGTTTGTGTTAAACATGTGAGAATAAAACAAAATAAAACCCTTTAAACACTTTACAAACGTGAGGGGGAACTTCACAGAGGTTTGTGTGTCAATGCTAATGCTAATGCTAATGGTAATACCAATGCTAACTTCTATTAAACCGTTAAATATAACAACAAAATTAAATGTGTTGTAAGGACGACCCAATTATTTCGGTGTAGATCATTTCAATCTGTGGCATTATTTAATTATTTATTAGGCTCTGAAATTAGCATTAGCATTAGCATTAGCCACACAAAGATGTATAGTGAAGTTTTCCTCACATTTGATCTGTCTGGACATTAGACATTAGATTAGGCCGAAAATGGTACAGATGACGTTTTATATATTTTTAATTAATTGTATTATTTATTCTTAGTATTACTATTATTATTATGTATTTATTTATTTTTATTTTTATGTATTTGTTTATTTTTATCATTATTTTTTTTTTTTTATTATTATTTTAATTTTTGTAATTTTTTTTTTTAATATAATAAAAACATGAAATGCCATGACTAAATAGCAAAACAAAATGTTCCTGTAGTTTATAAGTGTCATTAATGAGAGGTATAAGTTACTATTAAACCTTCTGTATCTTAAATGTTACTAAAATACAAAAACGTCACTGTGTTTTTTACATAATATTACCTCAGTCCTTTCACCTCATGCTCACCCTCACACACCGCCAGCTCCATCAGGCACAAAATCATCCGCCCACGTCCTCGGCGCATTAGCCGAGGTTCTTCATGTGGGATGTGGAGCCGCTCTGCTTTTGGGCGGGTTTATGTAAGAGGCAGAGAGGCTGTGTGGACCGCTGCCGGACACAAAAACACCGAGAACCTGACTCGGCTTTGAGAGGGCCCAGAGGAGCATTAGACGGGCCGCGGTCAGCCCACACGGATCCGCAAAGCATGCTGGGAACGCCGCCGAGTCCGATCGTCGCCCCGAGATACAGGAAGCAGTCATTTCAAGGCCACATTTCTGCTAATATGTTTTTCTAACCTCCGCATAGATGCAGTTTTGTGTTTTGATACTTTGCGGCGGAGGTCAATGTCATTCCCTGTGGGTGTGATGCTAGCTGGAGGCACTGCTCCGTCTGAAGGTCTGTTAGTCAAGTTAGACTTTAATCTGAGTTTCGTTTTCATGCAACCATAAAAAACTGACTTATCTGGACTTCAACAGGTCAGCTGATTTGTGCTGTTAAACAAGTCTGTCTCAAATAACATTACAGTACAAGCTAGCTAGCATTAGCATTAGCATTAGCCCACAGTTTTTCAGTTAGTTACGGACTGATCACGCTCGCTCGGACTGATCACAAGCTCCTGAAAATGTGCTGTTTGAATCCATTTTTGTATTTTTTCTTGTGCTTTCAGAACATTTAAAAGCTTTGTTAGATGTATGCATTGTGTCACCATGGCAACAGCTGAACATTCCACCATAGAAACACATGCTGACCCCCCCAAACCATTAAGCACGACGTCACTGCAAAGAATCAATTCGTTTCATTTGACCCAAGTTCAATATTTGAGTCATTTAAACTGTGATATTAATGAATGTGGGATGTTTTTCATGTTCTTCAGAGTCTAAGGACGTGATTAAACATCCCGACACGTCTCCGCTTGCGTCTCGCCCAAAGCTAAAGTTCTCGAGAGCATTTCATTTTGCACTCAACTCAATCAGCCCAAATTAGAGCTAAAATCTAAAAAAAGTCTCACAATGAACTGTTCTTAAAAAGATTCTGTGTCTGGAACAGCACATCGTTCTCTAATTCATCTATACCCTGGGTTTATCAAAACTAACACTGTGCTTGTGTCTATATGGTTCTCATCTGTGTGGATCATTCTGTTATAATTTACACATTTAAATCACAATATTCATCTAAAACCACTTCAGAAAACAAACAAGACTTCCACGTTAGAAAACTGCAGTGTCCAGTGGAGCTGACATCGCCGTAAACGTCATGACAGTAAAGAGTCGTGTAGCTGTAGCGCCCCCTATGGACAGAGCACATCACACTACAGCAGCACATTTTTTTTACATTTGGACCAAAATGACGACGTGACGCTGCAGAATCCTACGAGTATCAACGATTAAGAAAAGAAAATTGGAGAAGGAAGAGCGGAGAGGAAGAGCAGTGGGCGTGTCAAAGTGGGCGTGGCACAGGGGGCGTGTCATAGTCATGAGAGAGAAGACGAGAATGAGGAGAGAGGAGACGAGAGAGGAGACGAGAAAAAACAACAGCGGGCGTGTCACAGGGAGCGTGTCACAGGGGGCGTGTCACAGTGGGCGTGTCGCAGGGGGCGTGTCGCAGGGTGCATGTCACAGTGGGCGTGTCACAGTGGGCGTGTCACAGGGAGCGTGTCACAGTGGGCGTGTCACAGTGGGCGTGTCACAGGGGGCGTGTCACAGTGGGCGTGTCACAGTGGGCGTGTCACAGTGGGCGTGTCACAGGGGGCGTGTCACAGTGGGCGTGTCACAGGGAGCGTGTCACAGGTGGAGGTTAAACGGCGGCAGATCGACAAAATGGCGTCTTGAAAATAGTTGATTAAAGATTAAACTGAAACATGAATCTCTCCAAATAAAACTTCAGAGGGAAAAATTACAGGGAAACAACTAAAACATCTGAAAAAACTCTGGAAAGTCCATTTTGTGGAATATGTCTGGACATAAACATCTCTGGTTGAGCATCAGATCCACCGACCCACAGGTTGTCGGTGCGATTCCAGCTCCCACAGATGAACACTGTCATTGTGTCCTCGGGCAAGACACTTAACCACCTCAATCTGACTGTCTGTGTGCTCTGGTGCGAGGCAGAGGACAAAGGAGTTTTAAAGAACTCAAAGCCCAACGCCGCAGAGGAGCCGACCCGAACCCGCAAAAACATTTAATCCACAGAACTTTCTTCAGAGAAACGACACATTCCATCGACATTTTCTCTCACAAAAGGAGCGTCTGTAACATTTGTTTTTATAGAAGCAACAAGAAAACATACTTAGGCCATGGTCAGGTCGGATCTGTGAAAAGGAGGCTCTGTGTACAGTAAGAATACATGTTTTTTCAAGGTATTTCTGAGCAATAAAACACCTTGAATTGAATAAAAACAGGACGGATTTGTTTCATGTCAGACTGTGGAACATTCTAGTGAAGAAAACTGACTCTTGTAGCTTAGTCTGTAACATCTGCAAAGCTCAAAACGCTCTGTTCCACCTTGTGATGTCATCAAGTGGTAGTTTTCCAAAGTGAACAGCTCCTTTTACCTTTAGTTCAGCAGTAGATTGACAATTCCAGAGCTGAAATGAAGGTGTGTGGAGTTTAAAAACACAGTGGAGCACTTCCTGTATTACCACATGATGACATCACAAGGTGGAACAGAGTGTTTTCAGTTTGAGACTCTGCAGGTTTGTGTGTTAAATACGTGAGAATGAAACAAAAAAACACAGCTCCAGGTTTGTTTGAGACGAGGAAACGACAGACACAAGAACAACAGAAAATTCAAACAAAAGTGTGTAACTCGTCGTTACCTTTGCGATCTGGTCAAACTTCCCGAAGAGTTCGTTGAGCATGTGTACGAGTTCGCCTGGAGAACAGTCACTGGCCAATCGTGTGAACCCCACAATGTCTGCGTACAAAATACTGCAGAGAAGTTCAGAGTTAAACAAGAATAAACAAAACATCACAAATATAAAGAAACAATCATAACCTCAGTGAAAACCACAGACTGTGAAGAAGAGACGTCACCACAGCCAATCAGGAGCGAGGCTGTTGAAGGTAACGCCCCTTCCTGCCCACATCACTGGTTTAACAGGGGGCGGGCGCTTAGCAACACTGTCAATCAAACCTGTTGCTAACGCTAACGGGAGCGACGTCGGGGACAGAAGGACCTGATGTGTCTGTTATTAATGTTCATATGTTGATTTACAGACACAGACGTGAAATAAAAACCCCAGGATCATGTAGAGGGTTAATACGAACATTTAAGACCAAAATGAGTCTGACAGCAGCAGGGACAGAGAGAGACACAGGGGGCGCTGTTTTTCAGAATACACTGGTCCCTAGTTTATCTCGGAGGTCACGTTCTAAAAATAACCCACAACAGCCAAAATCCACGAAGTATCAGCTTTATTCTTTACATTATTCTCTATGTTTGTTGTAAACCCCTCACCACACACTTTATACACTTTTCTCACACATTAACATTTTGTCACATTTCTCTCTTGTTTAAACACAAAGTTCAAACCTTCGTCGGTGCCTTTGTCGGTGCAGAACGTTTCATCGACATTGTGGGTTTTGTCGGGGAGAAAACTTGCAAACATACAGCACTTCAGAGTCACACTGATCCAACATTTATGTAAATTTGTCTGACACATTCTGTACTGTACAGGAGACACGGAGGAGACTGATGGACAATGGTCTACAGTCCCTCAGCCAATCAGGACGCAGAACACAATGGTCTACAGTCCCTCAGCCAATCAGGACGCAGAACACAATGGTCTACAGTCCTTTAGCCAATCAGGACGCAGGACGTTCATACACACGCAAATTGCACCAAAAAAATCCACGAAACAGCGAGACCACGACAGGTGAACTGTGATATAGTGACGGAAAACTGTTAAAGCAAAATTTTGTAAATCAACATATGAACTGCTCCAAATCCATCTCTGTCCCTGCTCCAGCCTCGACGAGCTTCACGTGGAGCTGAAGCTTCACGTGGAGCTGAAGCTATGGGTCACACTCACTCAGTCACTGCTTTACTCCGTCTGTGGCTCAGATAAAACGTGTCCCCAGATCGTCTGTCACTGAAGCTGTGACAGTTTTGTGTGTGTCTGACTCCTTCCTAACACGAAATATTTGCTCGTTTATTTTGCTTGTGCTGTTCATTCATTTGAGGAGCACATCTTTGTTCTGCCCTCTCCAGTCGTCCTCTTCATTATTACATCCAAGGCCAAAGCCCACTCCAGTTAATCCAGCTCTATTGTAGTTTGGGGTCACTTTGCCAAATGCAGAGCTCCGTATTGTCCGCCCTCGATTCCCCCTGGCTTCACCCTGGCTTCACCCTGGCTTCACCCTCGATAACACAAGAGCAGAGAACTTTGAAAACACAGCCGACGACACAAATCCAGGCTTAATATGAGATTCTCCAAGGAATGCCCTCTAAAACTTGTTTTCCAGCACAGAAAAGCCCTGCAGGAGCCGGCGTGGTGTGTGTCTGTTAAGTGGGGCTCAGGTGTGTGTGTGCGACGCTGTGTGTGTGTGTGTGTGTGCGACGCCGTGTGTGTGTGTGTGTGTCGACATGTTCATCTGCCAATTATCTCTGTAGTAATAACAAATTCAGACAGTTACTGGGGTGATCTGTTCACAAAAACCCGAGGACAGATGGAGTACTGAGAGGAAAAGTGTCCAAACTAAAGACTGTTTATATAAATGGACCTAGCTAACCCGCTAACCCGCTAACCAAACAGGAAGTGATCAAAGGCGTTCTTCCAGCTCCAATTCACTTTACAGTTGTCCCTCCCTATATCTCAGTTCATCTGTCGTGGTCTTGCTGTTTTGCAGATGTTAGCGCAAATTTACATTTTACAGCATATGAACCTGCATTGTGTTCTGTGTCCTGATTGGCTGAGGGACTGTAGACCATTGTGTTCTGCGTCCTGATTGGCTGAGGGACTGTAGACCATTGTGTTCTGCGTCCTGATTGGCTGAGGGACTGTAAACCATTGTGTTCTGCGTCCTGATTGGCTGAGGGACTGTAGACCATTGTGTTCTGCGTCCTGATTGGCTGAGGGACTGTAGACCATTGTGTTCTGCGTCCTGATTGGCTGAGGGACTGTAGACCATTGTCCATCAGTCTCCTCCGTGTCTCCTGTACAGTACAGAATGTGTCAGACAAATTTACATAAATGTTGGATCAGTGTGACTCTGAAGTGCTGTATGTTTGCAAGTTTTCTCCCCGACAAAACCCACAATGTCGATGAAACGTTCTGCACCGACAAAGGCACCGACGAAGGTTTGAACTTTGTGTTTAAACGAGAGAGAAATGTGAGAAAATGTTAATGTGTGAGAAAAGTGTATAAAGTGTGTGGTGAGGGGTTTTACAGACAAGAAACATGGAGAATAATGTAAAAAATAAACCTGATACTTCACGGATTTCATCTACTGTGGGTTATTTTTAGAACGTGACCCCCGAGATAAACCAGGGACTACTGTTTATATAAATGAACAGAGCTAACGTGCTAGCCACAGCGTTCTAAACAGGAAGTGATCACGAGAGCGCTTCTCGCTCCATCGACTCTGGCTCCAATTCACTTTCTATTGAAAAACCGTGCCCCCTCTCTCTGTCCCTGCTGCTGTCAGACTCATGTTGGTCTTAAATGTTCGTATTAACCCTCTACATGATCCTGGGGTTTTTATTTCACGTCTGTGTCTGTAAATCAACATATGAACATTAATAACAGACACATCACGTGACTATACATTCCTCGTTTACAGCTCTGTCCCAGATTCACCCTGTACCTGCTCCAGCCTCGATGAGCTTCGTGTGGAGCTGAAGCTGTGGGTGACGTCTCTTTTTGTCCACTTCTTCACACAGTCATGATCTGTGCCTCAGTTTCCATAGTTACACATTTAAATATCCAGGATGGTCTGATTGTAACAGGGACGTGAGTATCTTAGTTTCTCCGAGCTCATGTCAGGGCCACATCCACAATCCTGCGATAACCTGGATGTAAACGCACAGAGGACAGACGAGCGCACACTCACCTGACGTTGGTGTGTCTTTGCACGTACAGGTTGTGAAAGTTGTTGGTACTCTCCGTTCGGCCAAAGTTGGGCCCTTGGAGTCGCTGGATGATCTCGGCTTTCATCACCCGGGCGATGTGCGACGGCAGCAGGGACAGGAGCAGGCGTTCCTGGAGACACAGAGGACGGTGTGAGTGAGATAGACAGAGAGCAGCATTTTTATTTTATTAAAGTAACATCACGTGACTTTCTGCACACAGATATTAAACCACACTTCAAAACATACTCCATGGAGTTTTATGCTGTACTATGGAACATTATGACCACAGAGACACAATTTACAAGGAAACAAGCAAAAGGAAGAGAATTCCATATTTGGAATTCTGACCCTGAGTATCAAAGCAACTAAAGAGCCAATCAGGAGCAGTGCTGTTGAAGGTAGCAACGCCCATAGCAACGCTGTCAGTCAAACCTGTTGCTAACGCTAACAGGAGCGACGTCGGGGACAGAAGGACCTGATGTGTCTGTTATTAATGTTCATATGTCGATTTACAGACACAGACGTGAAATAAAAAACCCAGGATCATGTAGAGCACATGTGTCAAACTCAAGGCCCACGGGTGAAACGTGGCCCGCCATGTCATTTCATGTGGCCCACATTAAGGTAAATTAAAAGGTCTGACTGTCTTAAAATGGCAGTTTATCAAGAAATAGCAAGTTATACAGTTATACATTTGTAAACTGAATACGTAATAAATACAGAAATTTATGAACAAGTTAAAAAGTCGTTACAGTTATTTTAGATTACATCTGGCCCTTTGAGAGCGACCATTTTCCTGATGTGGCCCTCGGTGAAAATGTGTTTGATATAAAGTGAGTTAATATGAACATTTTAAGACCAAAATGACGAGTTTGACAGCAGCAGTTACAGTTTTTCAATAGAAAGTGAATTGGAGTCGATGGAGCTTGTATCTGGATCGCGGCAGCTAGCACATTAGCTACATCCACTTACATATGTAGTCTATGGTTTGTACAGACCTAAGACCTCTCACTGTAAATAAACTAGGCTAAAAAGTTACACGGTGGGGCTTTAAAACGATTACTCCAACATATCCTCACTCTCGTGTTATCTCTGAAAGAATGTG